>JAACJT020000034.1:14373492-14389034 GCA_009936485.2 Gymnarchus niloticus
TTATGGTTTATTACATTTATTATGGTTTATTACATTTATTACGTTACAGCATTAATAAATCTCCATTGTGCTGGAGTGGAACTTCGTGGTTTGCAAAGACAAATTACAACATTTACATATACACTAATGAGTGTCTAGAATTTTTTGTGAAAATTATGTGAGTAACATTGAAAATGTAGAAAATCTTAGTGCATTGCATTTGGAAAATGCCTTGGAATATTAGCAGGTTGGAATTAGCATTGGTCCTGGGGATTTTGGGTTCTGCTATTTTCTTTGTATTGCCTTCTTACTTACATTCTGCAATGATTACCAAGGAGAAATGCTATCACCTTGAACATACTAATGCAGGAGAATTAGTGTCACGACTATTTCCTTGTATAACATATAAAGCAGTGGTTTAAAAAAGAAAATAATAGTAATGTGGCTTATTGCACTGCATGATGAATACTGCACTGATTGTTGGCATGACAGACTCATGGCAAGTCTATTAAAGTGGTCCAGTGCGAAAGTAAACAAGGCATAAACTGAGAGTTGCTGTTTGAAAAGAAGCACGGCTTAGCTTGACCCTGAGACTGATCAGACCACTGATCTACAAGTACTCATCAGTGATGACATGTCTGCACGTAGCCCTCCAGTGCAGCAGATGTCAGCAGATGCTCCAGCTTGTTGTTCCACATGTTTTACATTGCAGTCAACCAGCTGTCATGCTCTCCCCACTCCACCGCCCAGCCTCGCCTCTCCCTCACACTGTTGTCTCTACAGAAAACTGAGCCATACTTCTCCATCTTGTGTAATTATTTAAAGGGCTCACAGTTTGATGTAGCAGATGGGAAATGGCAGCCTTAGCAGTGCCTGTGCCAGCAAGTCGAGAAATCCTTTTCAGCAGTCCTCCTTCATCAGAAACAACCAGATGTCCAGACATTCTGCAGAACCATAAACTTATTTGAATACATTATATGAGAACAAAAATAAACGGTATTGTTTTATGTTTAGGCTTTGTCAGCCTTGAGACAGATTTTGAGCAAGCTGTCATTCTGCAAATTTAAGAAATCCTTTTATTATACAAAAAACATAATTCACAATCTGAGGACTCAGTCTATCCTTTGAGCTTCTAACATATTGGATACAGGTCCTTCATAGTATCCAGCAAACGTAATTCATGTATTTCAGTCATTTACCGGAATATTGTAGAAGCATTTTCTTAAAGGCTGCTTTGGCAGACGTAGCCTAATACCCCTCAAATGTAAAACTATTTTGGCTATTTGTAGACCCATCTGAGACTTAGAAATCAACATCATTCGCCAGGTCCAGCCGGGCCTCTCTGCTTGAGTAATTCACTCTCTCCTGGGTAAATCGCAACTAGCAGGTGACTGATGGCTCTGTAGGAGGTACTTGTGTACCAACAGGTTCAGATGGCTTGACAGGCTTCAACCTTCTCTTTGCTGGAGAACAAGCCTGTTCTGTTCCACCGCCATGGGTCTCAGTATACACATGATACAATGTGACTCAAGGACCATTATGCAAGTTGTCCATAAAATTTTGCCTTAAAATATTTGCAGTTTCCCACCGTTCCTGTATTTTCACGTCAGCTCACCTACTTCCACTTTGACATATTTGTATTATTAGGTGCCATCAACACTCCTAGTGCCCATCCACATCTACTTCACTGTCGGGGTCTTCAGGCTTCCCAATGACTTTGACACATTATACTCTAAAAGGAGACGGAGAATGTAAAATGATAGAAATAAAGGATATTATTCTTTAAAACACCCGAGCTACGTAGTCTGATTAAACAGAAATTCAGTCATCTGTCTTCAGCACCAATACGGGGTCGCAGTGAGCTTGGGGCACCAGAATCACCAGGCGGAAGGCAGGGGAACACCTTGAACAGAATGCCAGTCTGTCATGGGGCAAATGAACCAATCCATGTAAAGACACACAAGTTCCAAGCACAAAACTGGATCGAAGAAGCGGCTCTCCCAAGCTGATGGTTTTAATTAATGGTGCTACCCCATGAACTAAGATAGAAATACTATATATGATCATCTGTATCTAGATTGCATATGACTTTCATAAAGATCACTGTCAGGGGATGAAAACGGACCATCAAAGTTGCAGTTGCAGATCCCAAAAGGAGTTGCATTTATTGACTGGTACAGCAGGACACAGCAGCACATACAGAGCAGAGGAAGCAGGATGCGACCAGGCAAGGTGGCATGGTCCTGGGAGATGGTCATTCCTCATGGCAGGTGGCAGTCTCCCTCAGCAACTCCGCTTCCCATCCTGCTCCAGTGGCTGGTCCTGCAATGGGCCCTTAAGTCCTGTCTCCCTCTCCCTGGCTTGCTTCTGCTCCTTTATGCCCTGGAGTAAATTATTGCTAACAGGTGCCAGCTGTGGCTCCTCCCACATTCCACCTTAGCTGTGTGGAATGCAAGGCCCAATTAAGGGGAGTCATAGGCTCAGGTGCTGAGGATTGTGTGATCAGGGGACATAGCACCCCCAGATCATCACAACACCATTGGTAGATTCCATCCATTCGATGTGAGTCATGAGGGGAGCCTGATACATATCTCAGGTTGCCCATCACACCCATGCCTAGATCCATGCCTGTTTTGCAGTAAGTCACCCACAAGCTCCATGTCATTACCCCTTGTGGACACAATACTCCGTTAAACATAATTAGCATCTTTAGTGTCCCAGGGGTCTCTGCTTGTCTGTACTTATAGTTCTTTTAAATGGTGCCTTTCAACAGATACAGTATAATGGCATAACAGAATACACTGACGGCACCATCTACAGTAATACTAGGAAAAGCATGATTATGGTAACTAGTGGAAACTCAGCTATTCAATCATGCCAGTGTGTAGATCATTCAGATTTAGCCTGCTCATTACACCCATTCCGTTTTTGCCAGTGTGGTTAAAATTTAAAAAATTAACAACATGTATCGCAGGTGACATTTTGTTTAACACTTTTATAATGGTACAAAGTTCTCAAAATATATATTATTCTAGTGCTGAACTGCAATATTTTAAAATGATGCACCACGTGGTTCATATGCATGTTACTATGAAAGATTAATATAAAGGGGTCTTTTATCAACCTTATGACCCTTTCCTCTTCAGGACACATTTGCTTTTGTGTAATGATAGAGTACTATGTCAGCTGCTTGGAGGAATTTTGCCTGAAGCAGGTACCCCTAATATTGGAAATACAACATGCACAGTATATCATATTATGCTGCTTGAAACTATATTAACTATTCATTTTTCATATAATCACATTAAAACTTTTGCCAAACTCAAATATTTTACTCAAACTAAAAAACAAATACACTATAGGCTTTCTGATTGTCCATTATTTATTTAACCAGAACATGCTTATGCAATAGAAGTTAGTCACCCTTTTAATTAAAAAAGCTTTGAAACATCCTTTAATAGCTGTCTCCAGTAGACCTTTCACATCTTGGCCACTAAATCTTCTAATATTGAAGATTTTGCCTGAGCAGGACTGGCATCCCATCCATTGTGTACCAGAGTCTTGAGCCCTGTGATTCCTGGGATAGGCTTCAGCTCCCTGTGCCCCCGACCAGCATAAGCGGATGGAAGATAGATTGATGAAAGTATAGCTCTGGCCGCTTATCTATTCAGTTGAGGCCTGGACTGATGGCACCAGTTAAAAACACATTTTAATGAGAGCTTGGCTTTGTCCTAAAGAATACTATGGTGTGACTGACTCATAGTTTTGACAATGGTGGTGAGTCTTCTAGGTCCATAGGCTGCCATTCCACTGTCCTTCAAAATGCTTCAGAAAGATTATTTTAATAGTACACAGTGATAGGTTTAAACCAAGACTCTAACTGATACTCATACTATGCAGCTTACACATTACTGTTGATGCATGAAAATGAATACCAGCTGCAGGGAGTGACTTTGGACGTCGGTATCATTTTTCTTGTTGCCCAGTGGGATAATTTTGAAGGATGTTCAAATGCAGGTAGAATCACAGTCATCTTATTTTCTCCATATTATAGGCCAGTAGCAGTACAAATGAACACTCTCTAAGGACCTGTGAAGTCTCTTTACATCATGAAATGCTGTAGTGCGCTCACTTGAATAAAGTGTTTTAATACATTAATAACAAAAAGGGCCATCTTGGACCTGTATGATCGATTAACTTGATGCTTAAGAATGACCCTGCATGTGATCCATGTGACCAGCAGATCACAGAAACCATGGCACTCAGCCAGTAACAGATATGCAACACCTGTGCAATATATATAAAATATAAAGAAACCAGCAGACCTCAGAGAATACCTCATTTGAGCCTTTGGTATTTGTCTCAAAAAGCAACACAGGCCACTGCTGTCACGGGTGCTGCAATGCCAGACTCTTGCAGGATTGCGGGGCAGCAAGGCAACGATGGCGAGGATGCAGATGCAAATGCAGACAGGGTTTAATCACAAAACAAGAGAAACAAGGAAAACACTTGGCTTTGCCCTTAATACAAGGGATTGAACTCAAAGATCAAGATAAGGCTAGTGGGGTGTACTACAAAGCATGTTTCCTGGCTTAACAAAGTTTCTTGAGGCTTACTTCTGAATTTTGGGTAGAGTTGCTCCAAAATGTAGCTTATAACCGTAGTGCTCATATACTCTGCAGGACCGCAGGCACAAACAGGACATTATCAGATCAGGAACAAGATTAGGGGCTCTGTTTTGACGATCTAACGCAAAGTGTAAAGTGCAAGGCGCAAGTAACATTTATGGGCGTGTCCAAATCCATTTCGCTATTTTAACGGCGGAAAAAACAGATTTCATTGCAGCGCAAGGCGAAAGAAGGTTGTCCTAACTCTCTTAATTATTCAGAGGTGTGTTTTGGGCATAACATGCAATAAACTTTTTTCAATTCAATTCAATTCAATTTTATTTATATGGCGCTTTTAACGCAAAGCACTGTCACAAAGCGCTTTACATAGTCCCGGCCCACAGTCCTCAGAGAGTAAGCCAAAGGCGACAGTGACAAGGAAAAACTCCCTCAGGAGGAAGAAACCTTGGGAGGAACCAGACGATAAACCATAATAAAGCAATCAGAATGGCACGTCACCTCACCTTTAAAAGGCAGGAGTGCATGAGCTATGGTGGATTGCTATTATAATGGCCTGTTTACCTGGCAAACCAGATCAATTTTCAGCTGAGGAAACGGCTCATGCGCGAAGTGAAAAGGCGAGAGCAAATCATTTACGGGAGCACCATTGGTCCACCTAAGCCTTTCGATGTGAAGCAGGCGTGGGAATATGGAGAAATGATTTATTTTGATACAAATTTCTCTCCATAAGTTGTACTCTATACTAAAACATATATGAATGAAATAAAATAACAAAAAACCATCAGTGCACTTTGCGCGTGTACCTGTGTCCATAACGAGCATCGTGCACCCACACGTTTCTAAAACGTGCCGCTTAAATATCGTTTAACAATACGCCACTGACTTTAGACATGTTTTTTTTTGGTTAAAGCGCAATGTCATTTCGCTGCCTTAAAATACCAGCCTGTCGACAATGGGCCCAGCCACACCTTATTTAAAAAAGACCACTCCTATCTGCAGGAAATGCGCGCAAAATCATTTGTTGTTTTGAAAGCATGTGCGCTTGGCGTGAAAATGAGGAATGCAGCAGTACAAAACTAGTAAAACCACTTTGTGTTGCACTTTGCGCCACTGCAAAATAGGGCCCTAGGGTTAAAAATGAGACTGGTAACGACCATAACTCTAATAAAACTAACAGCACAGACAATGATCTCCAAACAAGACAACAAACTGAATAAACCAAACTGAACACACACTCATTCATAAGAAGACGGGATCCTACACTTAAAAGACAAAAGTAACAGGGAAGACACGAGGGCAATCAGAAAAGCCAATATGCCATGCTTAACAGAAAAACGAGGGAACATGGGCACACCTAAAACCCTGGTCAGTACTCTGACAGCCTGAAGCACTGGTGCGAATGTAAAAAAAAGAGCCTACATTTTTCACATATGACAATTTTTCATTAAAACATTTCTGGGAATAACACATGGACTACAATGCTTTTGTGAGCCATTTTAATACATCTTTTAAATGATTACCTAAATATTTTTAAATATTAATTTCAAATTATTACAAAACAGAATGGATTGTAATGAAATATTACTTATGTGTGTATTTCTCGAACACTAGAAGAAGTTTTATTCGCACTAAGTGAAGCCTTCATCTATATAGTGTATCTGCAAAATGCCATTACTGTTAAATCACTTTCAGCATAGCAAATAAATCTTTGAATAATTTCCTTACAGTTTAAGGTTCAGTAACTGTAATTTGGGCCACATGAAACCAAAGCGATATAAAGTAATCCTTACGGAGTACGCCAAATGGACTGGGTCAGGAGGAGAATGTGAGTAATTAATAATCTAAGATGAGGCTTGGTCTCAGTAATGTGCTAGAGGTGTCAATATGCTCTACCCCCTGCTGCACAGGTGAGACCTTCCTCCCACCATGATCGATAGTCTGACCGTTCTGGTCATGGACGGAGTGCCCAGGCAAGCTCAATACATTTAACCCTGTAATCAGGAGTGCACTTCCAACATGAGGAAGAGGAGCATTTTAAGGAGTAATAATGACTCCGAGCTGCAAGACACCCCATATGTCACACAGAGAGCTTGGGTATGCTCGTAGGTCCATTTGAACAGGGTTACCGCTACTGGAGCAAGTCATAATGAGAAAGGGTGTTAGTGATAGGTTGTATGGGCTGCTGCTGTTCCTAATGGTGGTGGATATGATGCGTAAAGTCACTCATAGATTGGAACTGCAATTCAAAACTGAATAGTATAAGAATCTTCATTAAATCAGAAGAAATGGTAGCTCAGCTTCAGTTAGGCTGAATACAGTAATTGATAATTCAAACACAATACAGGATACTGAAACATATTCAAAGAAACAGAAGAAAGTAACATTTTATTAAATGCAATAAAGAAAGAGTAAATTATGTGCGTGTTGACTCTTTTCCATCCATCCATGCATAATCACCTGTCTAGTGATTACAGTGTCACAGTGAGCTTAATTTTTAACCAGAGGAGGCGCTCAACAAATACGGTACCATTTGAAACCATTTGAATCTTGTGACTGTTAAGTGAATCTAACTTTAATTTGTTTTTGTTCTTTTTTTTTTTACAGTTGGAAAGCATAACAAAAGCAAGCATTCAGCTTTTTTGAAATGATACATTTTTCTAGCTCAGACCTAGAAATGTAACATGTTGTGTCTCTTGAAATACATTAAAACTATTTATGAGCATTAATTGTTTTAAGACAGATGGAACATAACTTTTTAAGATACATTTTGAAACAAGTCATAATCTGATATATCCATAATTACAAAAATTTAATACACTTTATTTGCATAAGAAAATGTGACTCTTTTAAAAGGAAAATCATACAAAATTATAATATTATGCAAGCCGTCACAACTGCAACATTACTGCCAAGCATAAGTAATAGCCAACAAAATGTTTAGTGAAAGATATAATTTCATTGTTTTTTTAAATAACCTGATAACAGAGTTGAACCCAGGCTAACTGTTACGTCCCGCCTCTCTAACCCTCGGTTTCCTCGATGTGTCCTAAGCAGGACACAGCTGTCTTGTGTTTTCCCCTTCGTTAGATCTCTTTAAGAAAGCTTCCCTGTGCTGTTGGTTTTGCTGGTCGTTAATGTTGTCGTTTGCTGGTCCGCTTGCTAATACTAATAGGGTTTAAGGGAGTAACAATATTTTTTTAATATTTCTATGAATTCATTTCTAAACTGTACTGAGAACTTTCTGAAGCAATACATTAAACAAGTAAATATTCTAAACTCATTTTGTTCTTATTATGACTGATACATCAAATTAATGAATTTTGACAATACACTACCAAGAACATTTTGATGGAATTAAATCTGACAATAAAAAACTTGCCCTGTTAAAACAAGAAATACGACAAAAAAACTCCATATCATCCAAAACCATATCTTATCTCCCAGCTGTGAGTATTTCTTTCTCAACTTCCATGTCACGAAACAACAAGCTCACATGGACACCACGATATATCATCTCAAAAAAGCCAGAAGAACCCATTGTTGCCGACATGAGACATACATTTCACCTAGCAGTAGATTCCACTTATTTCATAACTTATGCTTGGATGGATATCTTTATTGTGCTGAACACTACACCATTTCCCCGTCTCTTCCTGCCATTGGATATCCTTATCTGATTGCGGTGAAATGGACATTTGAGTGGAACTTTACACATCAACGGTGAAATGCTTAGTGTTGAAAGACTCACACATCAGGTTTTTCTGGCCTGAGCACATGCACCTTATGCCTCGATACCTCAGATGCCCAGGGTGAAGAGTAACTATGTGGTAGAGCCTGACTATAGATGGCATAGCAGAGATGTCTCCACTCATTACCCTTAGAGCTTTGTCAGCACTTTCAACTGGCCACATAAAACAACTTGACTTTACTTTCCATGTCCTTTAAGATCTGTGGACCATCGGCTAGTGTGGTAATATTTGCTGGAGCTTCTTTCCTGCCCTTGCTTCTCTGATAAGCTTCTTGCCACTTTCTACACTAAACTCGCTTGCCTTGCTCACTGAGTTCATATATAGATATCTTTTCCCCTGTTTCCTTGTCTCTCTTCTACCTCATTTCCCTTGTGGCAAATTCTGCTCTCTCTTAACAAGATCTGCATGAAGACAAGCACAATGCTGTTTGTTATTCAGAAGCTCTTAAATGTGTGTGCAATTACTGGCATCTTTACATTTAGTGTTAACTATAGAACACGTTTAATTAATTTAATGATTGCTGTATGAATGATGCTTTCACTGCACATTTTCCAGTTGATGATGAAGTACGCACACTATATGGCCAAAAGCAGGGATGGACAACTGGTTGGACATGAAGGATCAGAAAAGCAAGACCCTGAAGGACATGCTAAAGGGGGTTGGGGCTGTGCATCTTTAGTATGATTGATCCTGTGTCTGCAATGGGTGTGGCTGAATAAGCCAAGTTTAAAAGTATGTGTGCACCCTGATTAAGTGGTATCTGCATAGTTTTGGCCATATAACATACATCAATAAATGAGTCTGCTTAGGTTTGACATTAAAGAATAGATGTTTGTAGAGGTTTTGGATTAACACTTAGCAATGAAATTAGTCCTAAATGTTTCTTTTTGCAGGTGAGATTATCCAGTAATCATGAACAAGCCTCAACACTGTTACATTACAGTCCTTTTTTTTTTTCAAAATTGCTAACATTGTTGTCGGACACTGGCACACAATTCCCAATACTCAAATTTCAGGGGTCTTTTGTCTAAGCCAATGGTACAAAACTGTGATGATCTGGAGGTGCCACGCCCCCTGATCGCCTGATCCTCAGCACCAGAGCTCATGGGTCCCCTTAATTGAGGCCTGCATTCCACGCACCCTGGGTGGAATGTGAGAGGAGCCACAGCTGGCACCTGTTGGCAATTAGCTCCTCCGGGGCATTAAGGAGTAGGAGTGAGCCAGGGAGAGAGAGACAGGACTTTAGGGCCCATCACAGGACAAGCCACTGGGACAGTATGGGCAGCAGAGTTGCTGAGGGAGACCGCCCGCCACCCAAGACCATGCAATCTCACCTGGTCACGCCCCCTGCCCTGTATGTGCTGTTGTTTCCTGCTGTACCAGTCAATAAAAGCAACTCCCTTTGGAAGCTGAAACCGCAAATTTGTTGGCCCCATGTCCATCCCCTGACAAAACCCTAAACACATTTCTTGCAGTTGATTCCCATTGCAAAGTCATTAAGTCCTTTATACAAAACACTTTGCACAGTTTGCCTTGTCTAAGCACAATTTTCACGATAAACTTCCATGCCTTTCTTTTTTAAAAACTATAACAGAAAATGTATAATTTGTAAATCAGTGACACAAATGTGACATCACCAGGACAAACGCTGCATAACATTTTTCTACACTTCCATTTCAGCATTAAAAAGAGCAGAAAATTAAACCAAATTTATAGTTTTTCACAATTGCTTAGACACATTTCTGAAAACAGTATCTCTGCTTCACAAATGCTTTAACACGTTTCTCAAAACTGCACGTGTATTTTGAAAATCTTCACATATTGTAGGCATAATTAAACATTTGCTTCAAAACTGTTAGCTGTCTCAGAAAAAATGAAATATTCACATTAAAATACCTAACAGAGATGTCATATGAATTTCGTGACAATCTAAGTTTTGCACACTGCATAAACAAATTGAGGTACACAGTTGTCACAATGTGTGTGCTGCTGTATTGTTGTATACATTCAATACAACAATAAATGTAAACTGCAGTGACATTGTTCTGACTTTTTTGACTAAATTCTTTGTTTTCACAAGATAGGTAAGAAACTGACTATAAAATATACACGTGAATGAATCAAACCGAAACATTCATCCAAGAGTACATGCAAATGGTCCATTTCTGCATAAAGAAAAAAGAACTATTCAGGAGCCTCCCTTACTTTTCTATTTGGCCACATAATTTCATCACCACCACATGCTATGTCCTCTCCAGCCAAGCAAAGCTGGAAAAATCTTCTGGAGTGCCTTATGCAGCCCTGACAGTCCTCTACATCAGTGTCAGTGCATGCATCCTCCATAGCTTATAGCATGACCACCTGTTGATGACATTTGCAGTCATACACCTTCCAAAAAAATCCTTAGCCAAAACGTAGGCTGACATAGAAATTCATATGAGAGTGGTATTATGATTGTACCCTTTCCATCTATGCACCAAAAAAAACATTCTGTTGGAAAGGCCCCTTCATAAATGAAATCCAAGCTTCACTTGACAATTTATCAATATAGCAGTCATTACGACTCTACTACTTCTAAAAGATATGCACAATGAATATACAGTCTGGATCAAAGAGCAGAATCAGGATCTTTAATTCTGGTGAAAACAAGCAGGGTTAAAAACAGAACAGGTATGATTTCCAAAATCCAGAATGCCATCTAAAACGTAGATGTGGTGACAGGCAAAGGGTCAGAATCTGAGATAAAGCAAAATTGACACAGCAAACAAATCCAAGACATAAGGCAAAGAGAGAAAACCGTACCATTTGCAGTTGTTGAAAAACAAGAGGAAATGCAATTCTGCTGAGACCAAGTTACTGAATGGTGTGGGGTTTTCACTTATGGTTTTGCAAGCTTTAATTGTCATTCGGAAATTGATCTAAAGTCACTGAGAAAAACTGTAATATCCCTACAATATCGGTGAAAAGTGGAAAAAGAGAATGGAAGGATTTGATTTCCATCATAATTTCCTGTTGATCACATGACTCAATGAAACAATCTCATGAATATGATTTCAAGTAGTTATAGTAACATGGCTGAATGCACAATGAGAGACACAAATTGAACATAAAGTATTTATATCTTACCGTATGTTGATTGTGTAAAAGTAAATACCATTACTTGAAAGAACTTTGCTGACCAGAAAAAAGCAAAAACTACAGATTTTTACTAAAAACTAATTTCTCCCACTTATTTCTGTAGTATGTGATTCTTTACAGAGAAGAGTGAGGTAAGATGTACAAAAATGTTTTTATTTATTTTGAATCAAACTTTAAAAAATGTTCACATATATGATAGGTGAAACAAACAAAAAAAAAAAGATTTTAGATGAATTTTAAGTACGTAAAATGGTGAAGGTTCAGTGGTGATTTGTGACGCCTGATTCCCAAGGAGATCAAATCAATATCTAGAAAGTGCCCAGGAACCTCAGTGGCTGTCAAAAGTTAGTAATGTGGAAAAACTGGGGAAGTAAAGTTTTGTTGGGGCAAAAGTGACACAGGTGAGAACTGTGGGCCATAATTAGACCCTTATTAGGTTGACAGCATGTTGACTGCTCAACGACAATGACTGAAGCTTTCTGTGTGTTGGGGAGCCCTTTCTGATTAATTTCAAATACATTCATAGTCCCATGCACACGTCTAAGGAGCAATTATGTGCCTGGCACACACACACACAAAACACAGTGAGGAACTTCACATTCTGGTACCTTGGGGAACTGCAAATGGCACAGATATGCCAGCTACCTTTTGAGATTATTGTGCTATGACTTTGATTTGTCTGTGGGATTGCAGTTGTTGGATGTGGCACTGACGTGCTTGTCTGCAGGCCCTACCCGCATTACCTGGCCTTGAGAATAGCTGATGTGTTTGTGGTGCCTGACTGCTAAACCGAAAAGTGAAACTGTGTGTGGTTTTAAAAGTTTTTCAGCCACATGACTTCATTTGAAGTATTTGTCCTTTTAATATTTAAAAACGTATTTGTTGGAAATCATTTTTGCTTTTTTCATCCCTTGTCTTATAAGTTTATTCCATGGATGAATTGATTCAAACTCGTAAAATCAATCATACTAAATGCACAAGCCAGCATCAAATCTCACTCAGGCAGACTGCAGCTATGAGCTGTTTATCTGTGAAGTCAATGATAGTTATTGAAAACAAATATCACAATTAGTTTGTAGTGGGTTTGTTAAATTAAATCTAATGCCCAAAGGGGGCTGTTTGCATACTGCTAAATCCATAAGGAAATGTATGCCATGATGTATAATGACATAAAAAATGGCATGCTACAAGTCTACAAACTGAACAACTGGAATGATTAATGAATTCATGGAACATGAAAACGAGTGAGATTCTGAGAGAGCCAAGGCTTTGTTTTCTTTTCAGGAAGGCACTTCACCTGAACTTTTCTATTGATATGAAAGGTCATCACACATGTGAGTGCCCTTTATATAAAATCCTCTTTTATCAGAAGGATTTCCATACAAAATTCAAATGTGACACAGACATGTCAAAGACAGCCATTCAACTTAAAACGTCTTTGCTGTTTTCATTATTTTGTGCAGAAAATCCATTTTCTGTAGAAGTGTACATTTGAATGCAAGTGCCCCTTCCATTTGCTTAAACTCAAGGATCTCTGAACCTTAGTAACTGCTTGGATCCACCCTAAGGATTTCAAGCTGCAGCCTTTCAGATTATAGATCAATTTATATTACTAGGCTTTCATTACACTCCTTGCATCGTCCCTACTACAGTTTAAGTAAGTATATGGTCTGCTGGGGCATGAAGAATACTTCATTTCAACATCATCCACGTGGCTGCATTATGTTTAAGTTGTGTTGCAAAGAGACAATAGAGCATTAAGCGAATTACTTATTTTTCTGAATATAGCTTTAGTATCCATCTTATTTTATAGATCATTACTCTCTGAAACTTTACATGAAAATGGGAGTTACCAACCTACAGTATAATCAAAAAATATTGCGGCTTCATGTTTTTTCATTGACTGTCACCGTCGTTATGGTTACCATATACTGTTGTCAACTGTGAACAAACATGAGTAAAGTAAATAAAAGTATGAAAAAGAATTACTGGGAGATAAATAACTCTAACACAGATTTTCAAACAATTTAGAATTTGTGTATGCTCAAGTGTAGTTCTGTTTTTGCTTATGCTTTTATTTGTTAATACATGGTAAGTCTTGGCATATACAGTACATTGAGTGTTTTATATTATTCCAATATGTACTCCCTTGGAGCACCTTCAGCCACCATGGTGTGCTAAAAAGCACTATGCGGATCCTTCCTGCCAGCCATCATCAGGCACTGCAATGGCTCCTCTCAACATGCCATCCCACACCCTCCACCCTCATCCATAATACGTTAAAGAAATCTAACCCTTACAGTTTAAGTTTTCTGTCTGACTTTAAATTGCAAATTGGACATATCCACTTCACATATCCATCTGCTGACAATTTTTAGATTCATTAATGTCTACTTTCTAATTTAATTTGTTAGCACTATTGTCAGGTATCCGACAGAACAGGCAGGGAGACCCAAGTGCAGCCAAGGGGTTTTTATTTTAGGAACCAGGCGAACAGACTTGAAAACAGCAAGCTTGAGGCAGAATCCGTGGAACAGGCAAGGTAAGTTGGGAGCCAGGAGAATGAGACGGGAGACGCAGGGGAGAGGCACAGCAGGTGAGTACGGAGGATCAGGGCTCGGACAGGCAAGAGCACACGAGAAGAGCGAAGGACCGAGGAGACACAAAGGCCAGGGTCAGCCGACCGCTCAGTGTGCCACAGGGGACAGTTCTTTATTTCGCTATGAGAGTCCAGCGAAATCGCATTTATAAAGGTAAAACTAAAGCCCTGCAGCCGGTGAATTGGCATTCTCGCCAGTGCGAGGGAGGAAGGGGAGTGACAACTATGTTTACTTGTTTGCACTATGTGTCTTGTCTCGAGCAATATGTTTGTCTGCAACTTACCTAGCTACTGTATGCACAAGAGTAGTTTATCTTATCTTATCTTTTATCTTATCTTATCTTAATTACCATATGATGAGATGCTGTACCGCGATCAATTATAGAGAGAATTATAAAAAGGATGCATTCTGCTATTTAGCCTGTTATGTATAGGGAAAAAAAAATCGTTATTAAAAAATGTTAGTTCAAAGGTTTAGTCAAAGTGATGTATGGTGTCATGACAGAGAACTCTGAGTCACTAAACAAACTCTGGGATGGAGAAGATGGAGAAGATTCCAGACATCGCTATCTGAAAGAGTCAAGGGAGCTTTGAAGAGTGAATTGTAAGATGTTATGTTTTCAGAGAGACTGACTGATATCATTTCCAAAAGCATCTGTTCTTTCAGACTGTTGAAATGGATGTATCCAATTTTATTGAAACCCCTGTAGGCTACAAGCTGATATACCTGACATACTGTTGTTTTATTTGTATATTTATTTATGTTGAACATTACATTAAATCATCTTGCTGCTTTAATAACAGATACACAGAGAGAAATAGCATGTTTTGTCAGGCAGAGTAGCAGAAATGTTGAAAACAGAGAGAATACAACTCACCTTGTGCGAACATAAAAATGTAAATATCACAAAATCTGGAATAAAAATACTGGCAATAATTTAAAACCTCTGGAACTCAGTAATCTTTAAAGGAAACCTTAACAGTATGCACACACACACACAGTCACACATACACACACACATTTGTATTTCTAAGTAGGGACCTTCCGATTCATTTTCATGGGTCTATCCCTATGACAACCCTAACCCTTACCCAGCTCCTACCTAAACCATAAGTAACCCAACACAACACTTTTGGCTTTTTGGTTTTTTGTTTGCATTCATAGATTTTTATAAAATTGAGTTTTCCCTTGTGCACACGACAAATGTTTGTACGAGGTAAAAATGTCAGGCTTATATTATTTTATTTTTATTTGTCATTTTGTCCCCACAACGTCGTATGCACAGCGTAATAAAACTCATCATTCCCTTTCGGCTGCTCCCATCAGGGGTCACCACAGCAGATCAACCTTCGTCATCTCTTCCTGTCCTTTGCATCCTGCTCTGTCACACCCACCAACCGCATGTCCTCTCTCACTACATCCATAAACCTCCTCTTTGGCCTTCCTCT
>JAACJT020000034.1:14389134-14402765 GCA_009936485.2 Gymnarchus niloticus
CAATGCAAATCTTAACATCTTTAACTCTGCCACCTCCAGCTCTGCCTCCTGTCTTTTCATCAGTGCCACCGTCTTCAACCCATATAACATAGCTGGCCTCACTACCGTCTTGTAGACCTTCCCCTTCACTCTTTCTGGTAACTGTCTGTCACAAATTACTCCTGACACTCTTCTCCATCCACTCCACCCTGCCTGCACTCTCTTCTTCACCTCCTTTCAGCACTCCCCGTTACACTGAATTGTTGACCCCAAGTATTTAAAGTCATCCACCTTCACCAACTCTACTCCCTGCATTCTCACCATTCCACTGTCCTTCCTCTCATTCACGCACATGTATTCCGTTTTATTCCTACTGACCTTCATTTCTCTCCTCTCTAGAGCATACCTCCACCTCTCCAGGGTCTCCTCCACCTGCTCCCCAGTCTCGCTACAGATCACAATGTCATCCGCAAACATCATAGTCCGCGGGGGCTCCTGTCTGATCTCATCTGTCAGCCTGTCCATCACCATTGCAAATACGAAAGGGCTGAGGGCTGATCCTTGATGTAATCCCAAATCTACCTTGAATGCATCTGTCACTCCTACCACAGACCTCACCACTGTCACACTGCCCTCGTATATATCCTGTACCACTCTTACATACTTCTCTGCCACTCCGGACTTCCTCATACAATACCACAACTCCTCTCTAGGCACCCTGTCATATGCTTTCTCTAAGTTCACAAAGACACAATGCATCTCCTCCTGACCTTCTCTATACTTCTCCATCAACACCGTCAGAGCAAACATCGCATTTGTAGTGCTCTTTCCCGGCATGAAACCATACTGCTGCTCACTAATCACCTCCCTTCTTAGCCTAGCTTCCACTACTCTTTCCCATAACTTCATGCTGTGGCTAATCAGTTTTATCCCTCTGTAGTTACTACAGTCCTGCACATCACCCTTATTCTTAAAAATCAGTACTAGCACACTTCTTCTCCACTCCTCAGGCATCCTCTGACTTTCCAAGATTGCATTAAACAACTTAGTTAAAAACTCCACTGCCATCTCTCCTAAACATCTCCATGCTTCCACAGGTATATTATCCAGACCAACAGCCTTTCTATTCTTCATCCTCTTCATAGCTGTCCTTACTTCCTCCTTACTAGTCTGTTGCACTTCCTGATTCACTATCCCCACATCATCCAAACTTCTCTCTCTCGTTCTCTTCATTCATCAGCCCCTCAAAGTACTCTTTCTATCTGCTTAACACACTCTCCTCACTTGTGAGTACGTTTCCATCATTATCCTTTATCACCCTAACCTGCTGCACATCTTTCCCAGCTCGGTCCAATCGGTACAGTGCCTTTTCTCCCTCCTTAGTGTCCAGCCTCTCATACAACTTGCCATACGTCTTATTTTTAGCCTTTGCCACCTCTCTCTTCACCTTATGCCACATCTCCTTGTACTCCTGTCTACTTTCTTTATCTCTCTGACTATCCTACTTCTTCTTCGCCAACCTCTTCCTCTGTATACTCTGTATTCCTCGTTCCACCACCAGGTTTCCTTGTCTTCCTTCCTCTGACCAGATGTCACACCAAGCACCTTTCTAGCTGTCTCCCTTACCACTTCTGCTGTAGTTGCCCAGCTATCTGGTAAGTCACTGCCACCCAGTGCCTGTCTTAACTCCTCCCTGAATGCCACCTTACAGTCTTCATTTTCCAACTTCCACCATTTGATCCTTGGCTCTGCCCTCACTCTCCTCCTCTTCTTGATCTCCAAAGTCATCCTACATACCACCGCCCTATGCTGCCTAACTACGCTTTCCCCTGCCACCACTTTACAGTCTCCAATCTCCTTCAGACTGATCCTCCTACAGAGGATATAATCTACCTGTGTGCATCTTCCTCCACTCTTGTACGTCACCCTGTGTTCCTCCCTCTTCTTAAAATATATATTCACCACAGCTATGTCCATCCTTTTCGCAAAATCCACTACCATCTCACCTTCTCCATTCCTCTCCTTGACACCATACCTACCCATCGCCTCCTCATCTCCTCTGTTCCCTTCACCAACATGTCCATTGAGATCCGCTCCAAAACATAACATAATAAAACTAAATTGTCTAAATATCTGTGAGTGTTCATAACATCCAATATCATTACGGTCGCATTATTTGATGGATAGCAAAATCTGACAGAACACTGGCTAAATCTTGTGACTGTGGGGGATTCACAGTTTGGTTTTGCCCCCACGGTCCACAATATGTCAATCACTGTTTTATGACTTGTGTTTGGGAGGGCCCACTCCTCTGGTGGCGGGGCGGGTCCCCGCTAGCTGAACTTACTTAAATGCACCTTAGCTGTGGTGGGCTTAGTTTCTATATTCCTCCATCTAAGCTAAGTGAGCCAAGTTATTCAGATTCAAGCCAGTTACTGTATAGTTCTGCTTAGGGCACCAGACCTAGAATACAGACTTGTTGCCATTCAGCATGAATGGCATTTACCTATATGTAACAAAGTTATAATTTCTATGTGTCTGATTTTGCATATAAGCAGAAACATCCAATGTGGTTTGGATTGAATAAGGCTAAATGCTACACAGACATGATGTCAACATCTCCATGACCCAAAGCCTTTGGAACCTGGAAACCATTTGGAATTTCCAGATAAGGACACGATTTTTAGGCTGTTGAACAGACGGATGTCATTTCTTTGAGTGTCATATCTTTATCTGATGTTAGAAAGGTGTCCAACCTAACTGGCCATTCTGTTGGAAATCTGTTATATGTCAACATCAGTGTTTCACCTTGTCTCATATAAACTTTCTTTGGCATAACCTCTTGTCAGTGAAGGAATTTTTTTTTTTTCTTAAAACAGCTCCATTCATGATTCTGCAGTCTTTTGGGGAAATATGTCACATTTCCACAAAAAAATAGACAATGCATTCACTCTTAAATGTGTATTCAGAAGTGCTGATTTGCTTGACTGAAGCTAATTCAGTGTGTTTTATTCATCCCATGTGGCAGAGGTCTAAATACTGGATTGATATTTTGCCTAGAGCAGTCACAGTCTAAGCTGTCATTATCCCAGACTGTCTCTCAGTTCTCTTTGAGCTCCAATGTTTTGTCTTTTAACACCAGTGGAATTTGTGGGTATGAGGAATATTTACTCTGAACTGCAGTAATTATTGAATAGAATGGCGCGTAATGAAGAGTAACACCTCGATCCTTGATAATGCCTGACACGCATATCCATCTCAGGAGGGCTTACATCTTTTTTGTTTTATCATTAAATCTGTACTTGCAGATCAATTACAACATTATCAGCAGCTGTAGTACAGTAGCACTGGAGAAAGAAAAGTTTCTATTATTTCCCAGCAATAAAACTGATCCTCTAACTCTGCATTTGCTTGGTGTGAATTGCACCCTTAACATGTGGAATTGGCAGAATGAAATGACTCATTTACTCCAATCAATTTCCAGTCTGTTCAAATGGCTTTCAGCAGCTCTTTTATGATATTTCTAATTGCAAATAATCCATCTCAATTGGACGGATTCTTTTAATAGTAGCAAATTGATCCATGCTAGCCAGATGAGTCAAATTCATGTAATCCTGAAATGTGCCTGAGCACAATTGGGATGTCCTTCACCCTGACACCCTGGGTTGCCTCCTTTACAGACAGTCTCCCTCCGATGTGAAGAAAAAAGGTTCACACTTGTACAACTAGAGGGGATCTACAATCCACAGTACCAACTGATACCCAGCTGGCATGATTAATTAGGCTTTTTTGATATCCATCCACAGCATGCTTCTCCTGTGGTCTGGAACATTATAAAAACTTGTGTGTGACTCTTCCATCCAAAACCCATGCCCACTGAAATGTTGGCCCGCTCATCTAGCCTCTTAGGGTACTGCAGCCAGGAAGCTTGCTAGGGATGCTGAGCCACTGGCCAATCACAAATAAAGCTGATTGCCTCATGTTATGTGTTATTGATATGACACAATTTATATAGCATTGGCGACACATGGAAATGTTGAAGTTCAGTTTATTGTAAAGATCGTATACCTGAGTACTTCGCTGTTTGTAATTGTGCCTTGTAGATCTGTAATGTCCTAACGTATTGGCAGTCAGGATTACATCATCTTTTTTAAACATGCTTTTCATTGCTTACATCCACTGTAAAGACAACACGCATGATTTTTTAAGCCCTAAATGGATTATGCTATCTGTGAATCAAAATGCTAAATATAATAGAGCTGCACTATACGGCATTCTGTCGCTTGATTGTTATCCTGCAAGCAGGTTTTTTTTTCATTCTACTGATCACACCTTTATGCATAAATAAAACAGACTGCTTAAATGGACCCTGCTTTTTATGGCTGCCATATTAAATGCCAGCCATTCCTCCCCAGAGGCCATCATTTGCTTCAAATCCCACTTTGTAATTACCCTTCTGATATGAATCGTTACAATAACAGGCTTATTGCTCCTGTACAATGTAAGATAATTACGGTGGTTTATGAACAAAGGTAATTTTATGGCTTTTAAAATAAATTTGGCTTATATTTTATCTCTGTCGTACCACAAGTTTTCTCAGATTGGTTAAAGGAAAACCAATAATCTCTTGAACCTTGGCAAGCAATAGCAGATCTCTTTCCCCTACTCAATTTTTTTTCTTTTGTTATGTCTTTGTTAATCTAGATAGGAGAACAAAGCTATTTAAACAGCGAAACGGCAATCTTTTAGGGGTCTGGTTTAGCATGAAGGTTTGGTGTCAGCTTTCAGATCAATCAGTAAAATACATACCTGTTGACATGTGCATCCTGCATCCAATGGGGCTGGTTTTGATGGGAGTGTGCAATCACTGGATTGGAAGAAAATATTCTGGAGGAGGAGCCAGGAGATTCTAAAATCAAATATAACTGGCAGTAAATCTACTCTATTCTGGAACAATCCCACAGCTGCTCTCAAATTCACCATGAGCAAGCTTTCTCATAAGCTTTGGATTTTGGCCATTTGTCCACACATAACTACTTTTCACGTATATGATCTGATTTTAATTTGTGTCTGCTGTTTGATTAGATGTTCACATAATTGTTAAACATGAATGCCCGACTTCTAGATACATTAGTCAGGTATAATGCTAAAGTCTGCCTTTGGTGTTGACCCAAGTAAATTACATAAAATACACAAAATGTTGTTTCAGTAGTAGTTGTGAATGTCCCTAAGTGAAAACCTTGTGAATTTGGAAGGCTACATAGAGCTCTGTCATTATATCAAATAAAAGAGTCTCACAAGAGAAAATTATCACTTATATTTTGCCTTAGGCCCAAACATTCAGGATCAGTGGTTTTGCAATGTCAAGTTTTGTGAACAAAAGAAAAAAAAGAAAAGAATCACACAGACAATGAATATTAGAAAATACACTAGTGAATAGACCCTATGAGACAGAGGAAGCAGATACGCTGCGCTCTTCTACTAAGACTGTCACCATCGCCATTGATTTAACGTTCATGTGCATTCACACCTGTTTGCTGACGCCCAGCTGGTGCGCACTTGAAAGACCTAAGAACTTGCTTAAGCGAGCCATTGAATACAGAGTCTCATTAAAAACAGAGTCTGTGTATAGATTTTGCTTTCAATGAATGGTTTTCACATGCCTAATTTTTGTTTTCTGTTAAACATAGTTTGTCTTGGCTCAAAACGCTGTCCTTGGCATCATTCCCAGCCATTGTCACCACTAACTCCCACAACTGGGCATAGTCTCCATTAGATTGGTGTTAGGCACATAAGCTGAGTCAAGCTGCTTGATACTAAATGCATAAAAGGGTTCTTGACTCATTGTGAGTGTTGAATTAAAATAAGCTGTGTATTGTCCATTGGTATACAATGCAAACTGTTTTGCAGTGTAGAATTCAGGTATGGATATTATTTATGTTAATGAGCATAATAAATAATGCAGCAATGGCTGAGGATTTGTGAAAACTTTGTGAAAATAAAATGACAGGTTTGGGGGAATTACCATTTCTTACTTAAAATAGAAGCTAAGTATGAATTATTGTCGTAAACATTTCTTTCAAATACTAGTGTATAATCTAAATGGTAAAGATTATTTCTTTTTTATGTATGAAGAATGTATAAATGTCTTTAGAGGTATTTTACTTTAGTGTAATGGCAAAAGTTGTGAAATCTCTTGGGATTTTAGACACTATACATGGAAAATATTTTGTCTGGACAATGTCTGACATTCTCCAACAATTCCTTTACCGTGTAAATGTTAGATAGCAAGTTCAATAATCACAACTGTCCGAAATGATTGGCGCTAATCTAGGTGATAATTTTATCACTTATTTTGGGTATAGAAATTGCATGGAGCTTGCCTGGTAGCTGGCTTTATTGGAAGATCATTGTCATACTTGCTTACATGAGATCAACGTGAAATCCCAGCACGGGACTTTCAGACCTCCTCAAATTTAAGGCAACATGAATCCATACTAGGAGACCCCCCCCTCTCCCCCACACCGGTTGCCTTGTTCAGCTGTCAGGGGGTCACGCATGGGGAAACCCTGAATACTTTAATGCCTCTTGCCAAGCTCAGGTGAGAACAGGAAAGGATGGCTGAGGTGACCTGGCTCTGATCCGACAGATTGCTGTGTCGTCACTGCCTCTCATCTGAGTTCCAAGTAGAGCATCTGCTGGATGTAGACTGGTGTACACTCACTTCCCACCTGGCAGCCTGCCTCTCCCTCTTTAACTCATTTCCCCTTTCTGACATTAAAGATTTTGCGTCTTGTCAGTCTGCAGTATTACATGTTCATTTACTTGTTCTTCTCTGGTGTTTTTTTTTTTTTTATATATATCCAGTGAACAGATCGATGCAGCAATGCTTCACTGTACAAGCAATAGACTAGTTGAAATCTAAAGTGTAGTGTTAGGAGGCTTCAAAACCCATGGTAGGTGGGAGTATCACAAATTAACCAATCAATGCTAAATCGTACCAGTGTCCCATTACGAGTAAAAGTACTAGCTACTAAGACCAGTTTTTACTACATAACAGCATAAAATTCCCATAACATGTAGCACAGGATAAAAAAATGCAACAGTGACATCATCACATGTACGTATCTCTTTGCAGTTAAAGATTCTGAGCTTTATATATTCACCGCATATTTTAAGTAGGCTTTGTGAAGGACTATCCAATTGAAAGCACACCACACACACACACACACACAAGATGATAAATTCCTATGTGTCTCATCCCTCACCAGCATCAACCAAACTGCAAACAGCCAGCTGTTTGCTTCATGCACAGCTAACTGTTTCTCCCACCCCACACAGCAGCATCTGTATTATATGAATTACAAGTTACACAACCCTCAGCCACAAAACTAAGCTCTAGGAGGACTCCAAGGCTAACAGGAGGCATAAATGAGGTCAGGTGCTTGACAAATGGCCAGGAACGACAATTTGTATGCATCTAGAATCTGAATGTAGAAGACTGCAAAGGCATTTTTTGGGGTGTAGCGTACATCCAAGTAAAAAATGTCATCCTGCCCAAGTGCATATATAATTTTGGCGCTTTTTGAATATGGGGTAGGGGGGATTAATTACAATATTTGAAACCATGTTGTAACGGCATCCCTGCATGACCGATGCTTCCAGTGCAGGTTCACATTAAACTTTGCTTTGGTGGCATTGCCTGTCCTGCCTGATTATTTCACAGCACCTTTCATTCTGCATTCTCCTCTTTTTTGGTGCCTGGCCTTTGCCTGTTCTTAACACACTGTAGACATTCTGGAGGAGTATATTTTGTTACAAGCTGAAAACAGATATTTGAAATTGCCAAAAGGAAGAATAATTTTACTAATTGGTGAATGGGATTCCTGTCACTAAAGTCAGTCCTGGGAAATTTTGTTCGGTGAACTGATAAATGTTTAACTCATCTAGAGTATACATTAAATATACAGTATAATTACATCAGAAAAAAAGCAAATTGAAGGTAAACATTAGTCCAGAATTGCCAGTATATATATATATATATATATATATATCATGTACGCACCATATTGTGTGTTGGATGTTACAAAATTTAAGGTTTTGCACGGCATTTTTCTGTTCATCATGCATTAAAGAAATGTGTTGAGAAATGAGACTGCTCAGTCACACGAGCTGAAGATGTGGGCTACTGTGGGCTAAAACCCAGACACTTGACCAGTTTCTACTAAATCATTACATGCTCTCAGCTCTGACTCATTCTTTCAACAGCAGGCCAGTATTTAGTTTCAGTCAGAGATCTGACCCGATCAGAATGACATTGTTATTCTCACTGACTTTTTGAAAGCGCGTGCCTCATTGAAAGGTCAGAAAATTTGAGTGGGTCTGAACTCTTCGTGCAGAAACTCAGAACATCAACCAGAGGAATGCAAAGCTTAGAAAAAAGTATAATTATACTTTCATGCTGTAGATTTCAGTCTATACAGCAATGAAGCTACGTGGTACGCAATTTCAGTGAGGTTCAGACACAGTCTCTCATCATTAATCCAGAGCATTAATCACACACTCCAGTCCATTATGTCCGCTGTAATAGCTCTGAGATCCTGTCACACCATCAGAGTGATGGCCAGAGACACCGTGGACAGCATCCTGACAGGTGTCATCTGTTTCATCCTGGACACTTGCTCAGCAGGGGGGATTTGACAGAGCACAGCACAAGATAAAGGGGGACAGGCATTCCCCGCCCCCTGTTTTGAGGCAGTTTAGTGGAGAACCAGGCATTTGTCTGCTGATATTAACCTAGTTATTGCAGCAAATGAAAACCTCTCTTTGCTCAGAACCACCTCTTTTATCACTGCACCTTTTAATCTTCACCTTGTCTTCTCTACATCCATTCCAACATCACCCTTATAATTGCCCTGTATCATTTTTATTCTCTTCACCACTCTTTACCCACCAGATCAATTCGTTTTCCTACTCCTTTTCTGTCACAGCAGTCTCTTTCTAGTTGAATATGATCCTTCATTCAATGCTTCCAATTTAGATATCTTGACTTTCACCAACTCTTTTAACAAAACAATCTACAGTAGTGAAACAGAAGAAGATGTTAACCTGGAATGATGCAGAACACATAATCCAGCTACTTTCATTCCCTGTTTTTACATTACATACTACTGTACATGTTTCATATTTTGCAACCAACTAATTGTCTAATTCTTATTGGGTCTCTAATGGGTGGAACATTTGGTGGTGCACTTTTTACAGTGAATGACCATGAAGACACTGTCAGTTTTATATTCCTTATTTGACATCTCAAAATTCAATGCAGATGGCCATGCACCACTTCACTTTAGTGAACTTTTAATCCCCTTCACTACCTTGTAGTTCTGATAGGAACGAGAATGGCTAAGAGCAAAACATATAGCAAAATGGTCTAATTCAGATCTCCCATTCAGCAGAATTGCCTGCAGTTTCAATTATGGTATGTCAATCCCTAGGTCAAAACTTAACATCTACTCAAGTGTAATTTAGCTAGTTCAGTTGATAAAGGTGCTGTGGGTGTATTTTAACCTTAAAGATATCAGTACCAATATGAAAACCCTGTACTCATGCCCTTGTATTAGTGATATGATGGCATTGTCTGCTGTGAACCGTGGTTGGTAGTGATTGGACCAATTAATGCTGGTCCTAAATGAGGCTTCAAAACCCGTGCTGGGTGAGAAATATTTTGAACTCTGAATCAATGCTCGTGCTTTATGAGGCTTCAAAACCCATGTTGGGTGAGAGTATCCTGAATTTCCAATCAATGCTGGTGCTAAATGAGGCTTCAAAACCCATGGTGGGTGGAAATATCCCAACTTACAAATCAATGCTGGTGCGCTAGTGGTTGGTCTTCCACATAGTTTTACCTGCTTGTCTACTTCACATCTTGTTTTTGACTGGCCAAAGTCTAGTCAATCTGGTCTAGTTTCTGTCAGATGTGTTTACATTTATGTCCAGACCATCAACACATGATACTTAACCTTTGTTTCCCCCTTACTTCCATCTCCCTCCTGCCTTTGGACATATCTAAGATCACAGCCCATCAGCCATATCCAGCAATAGGACTCAGCACACCCAGACATAAGGCTCAGCTGCTTAGCTCAGTCTATTCACTCATCCGATTTGATTCCCCAAGCCTTGCCTTTAGCAATAAGATCTTATCGGTTCCTCTCCAGTGCAGTTCCTATCCCAGGCTACTTCCAATGCCTCACCAAACTGGTCTACAGTCAAAATGCTTCCAAGGTGAAAACCGTGAGATACTGAAAATGAGAATGATTTAAAATTGCTGATTGGTTGTAGTTTTCAAGCTTTGCAACACAGTAATTTTATATGACCCAAAGCATGGAAGTGTGATACGTTAAACCAGAAAATGGCAAAGTGTTTAAATGTTTGTCTGCATTTGTACTGTGCTTACTTTTTAAGACACAATAGAAGTAAATAATGCTATCTACAGCAGATATTATATCATACATGATATTCATATTTTCCTGAAATACACATATCATATTTCCTGAAAGTGACAGATGATGCAATCGTAATACAGATTACATCACTCTACTGTCACATATCTATGTATATGCTCTGGAAATGATATAGCTCCTTTACTGTAACATCTACCTAATGATTCCCCCCCTCACCTCTATACACTAAGTTGGACTTATTCGAGCTATCAAGAAGAAGCTCCACTTGAAGACTCTGCATTGGGGGGGGTACAACTTTGGACATTCTGTGAAGCTGCTTTGTAACAATGCCCATTGTGAAGAGCACTATACAAATAAAATGAAACTGAATTGAATTGAGGGGAACTGAATTGAATTGCTCCTCAGAGGCAGTTTTTCAATCTCGATTCTCTGAGACACCTGAGGCCTGTACCACCCCCATACCAACCCACACCCCAACACATGAACCCTGGATATTGTACTTGTAAGATAAAAGACCAAACTACATGAAGTAAACTAGCTTTTTGCTCCCATTCTACACTAGACCCTCCCCTAAAGCTTTGTGCCTAGAGAAAGGGATTCACAATACTTGGATGTGCTGGTACACTTCTGATATGCCCGTAATCTGCAGGCATGTCTCAGCGCAGTTTCAAGAATGATCATGTGACTGCTTGCTTTCCATTCTTCCATCTGAGGAATTATGTGCCTCAGACACAGAAATCCATACATATTTACAAATAATATAAAATGCTTCCATTTGGTTATCCAACTCAAGTGTAAGTTCACATTGCTATTGTGGAAAGAAAAGACTGCAAGCATAAACAAAAATGAAATTACGTATAAGTACACAAAACTGAGTGGACACAAATGGACATAGGCATACAGTCACACATACATACATACACACATTTGTTTTCCTAACCTTATTGAGACCTTCCATTCGTTTCCATGGACCTCACCCTAATCTTAACTCGTATGTCAACCCTAACCCTTACCCACCCCTAACCTTAACCCAATAAAATACAAGATTGTTGGCTCTTTTTTTTTTTTTTTTTTATTGTATTCACAGATTTTTAGAAAATTGAGTTTTCCCTTGTGGGGACAAAACAAACATCCTCAAAAGGTAAAAATCTCAGGCTTTTATTGCCTCCTGGGGATATTTTGCCCCCACAACATAATATAAACATGGTATACACACATGCACACATGTCTGCCACACAGGAGTGTCTTTGCAGTGCAGTTAGCTTAGCATCATTAGCCTTAATCCCAGAAGTTAAGAGTGCTTGGCAGAAGGTGTCTGTCACCCATGCTAATTCTCTTTCCGGTACCGCATTGCTGGGGATCGTCCTGTTAATCCTCCCAACCTGCTCTTCCTGCCTGACATCACTTATCATAAATCCAAACCAATTTAAGAGCTTTGATGTGTTCTAGCACCTCTCACATGCTGTCACACACTCACTGCCAGAACATCTGCTGATGCCAGCTATTGTGATATTCTGAGAGTGAATAGCATCATAAAAGGAACCCACCATTGCACTTATTGTTATATGGTGGACCAAAGTGAAGGAGGTAGTAGAGACAACAGAAAAAAATCAATATTTAGTTAGAATGTTCTTAATTGGAAACAATGTTGCTTTCATGCCAGCTTGTATGAAGAACCAGAGTAGTTAGAGGAATATATCATTCAATAAGGATTCCTCTGCTTGCTTATGATAAACACATCAGAAGTGTATGAAAAGAGCAAAGTCACCCGTCAGTGAATAATTAAGAAAGCCATCTTTTTTCTTCCTGCTGACAATTACGTAGGGCTGAGTCAAGAATTTAGAATTACCTTCATAAGGTTTAATTGATTAATCGATTCTCTGGAATCTCTAGGCATTGTAGTGTAGGATGGTGGCCATTCCAATATGCTGGAGCCTCTACTTCTGGCACCGGCAAATACTCCATGCTCAAAATCACATAGAGCAAGCATCTTGGCTATTCCAATTCTGAATAACTGAGCCTCGTGATCCTGTCTGCATTCTTCATGCATTAATATGCACTCACACGATTCATCTGAAGGAGCAATGTTTTAATATATAAACAACAAAAGGTGGAATCCACAAGCAAAAGGACACAATAACAAGGAAGTTTCCCTGTTACCAATTTAGGCGGCTACGTTCAAGACTTTTTGAGGTTCTTCACCAATTGGCTGTTTTTATTATAAAGCATGTGATGGTGCAATCTTGTAATTAGAGGTTTGTATGCTTTCTACAGACCAAACAGTGTCAAGTTTTTTTTAAAAAAAGGCAGTAAGTATAGCAATCGACAATAAAAAAAGAAAAATAATGACTACAGAAAAACAAATGTTTAGTATATACATGTAGAAGAGGTGCATGAGAGGTAGAACCTGGGAATGAAATGCTAACTGTAATGTCAAGTATAGCAGCATTAGGTACGCAATTAGCTTTTGGTAAAGAGGCAAACTGCCTGCTAAACATTGTTGACCAAGTGTTTACTGTTCTTTATTGTCTGTCAGCATCGAGGTGGGAGAAAAATGACTGGGTGAAGTGACTGGGGTTCGATTTGATGCAGTATGCATTTCAATGGCAGCAGGTTATGTGATTACGTATTAAGGGAGAATGTCTGCCGGTGTTATGAATACTGATCATTTTAAATTAAGACATTCAGCATTCTGAGTTTACAGCCAGTAACATTGGGTGCCAATTTACCCAACACTGAAATTTGGTAGAATCTTTAATAACTTATTGTTTCATTCTACTATGCGAACACTAATAGTTCATTATGGCCCAGGTGGTCTTTGCATTGAAAATATTGGAATACATTTCCGCTATTGTCCACTGCAAAGACTCTTACATGATGCAAACCTTTTGTCGCAGCTCCCTCCTCCTTCCCCCAGGGGGAGCCTCCTCTTGCCCTCGCTCCTACCTATATATACCCCTGACCGACCATTCCACCCCTGTACTGTCATTATACTGCTCTTCCCTTGTCCAGGTCCTGCCTCTCGTCCCGGTCTTCCTTCCTTGGTTTCAATTCAATTCAATTCAATTCAATTCAATTTTATTTATATAGCACTTTTAACACGGAGCGCGGTCACAAAGCACTTTACATAGTCCCAGGCCCACAGTCCCCAGAGAGTAAGCCAAAGGCAACAGTGGCAAGGAAAAACTCCCT
>JAACJT020000034.1:14407316-14433092 GCA_009936485.2 Gymnarchus niloticus
TTGGATGCCCCCGTGCAGCCCCCGGCTCCAGTCTATGCTCTGCTCCCCTGGTTTGACCTCTGTCATGCTGTATTACCTGCCCAGTAAAGCCCTCAGTTTCTACCTCAACAAGTGGTGTCCTGTGTCTGCCTCTCCTCGCTCGAGCCCAGCCTCTGACCTCATCATGACACCTTTATTAGGAAACTTTGTGGAAATGATGGTAGACCTTCTGCTGAGAGACACGTTCTATCATCTATCTCTGATTATTAATCTGATACCCTTGTGACCTGTGCCAGGGGGTCTGGATGCAGGGTCAGAGACAGATCCAAAATGACGTGCTGGCCAATGCCCTAACTAAGATTTTCCTGGAAAGTCCCCTATGTGCCTGTAAAGTTTCAGTCTGCTGAGCACTCCCGTTCCCTAGAGGTATTTAGCTGAACTGGGCCAGAGAGGCTCATAGCTGTCAGCTGGAGTTCTAACAGGAGATGTAATCAAAGACATAGGTTTACTGAGGGATTTTCTCCTAATGCAACCATGTCTTTCAGTTAATTAATACGATGGACATGCTTAATCTCCAGTCTTCTCCATGATTAATGGTGAATTGGGTCGTCCAATCAAATGCGCTGATCTGTGCCACACCCAAATAATTCTACTTGATTTAATTTTATTTTTTTTAGGTTACTCTTCCAGAAACTGTGCCACAGTTTTCAAAGAAATAACCACCCTGGTAATTCCACCATTCTCATGCCACCATAGACATAATCGTTGCTTGTAATTTCTACACACAGCTTGATTTAGTCTTAGTGTAAATCCGCTCTCTGTTTACTCTCAATTTGGCTGCCACCCCGATTTGTTCTGACCTGGAATGTACATCCAATCATCGAAGCTCTCTTCATTGTGGTGTATCATTATCTCATGGTGGAGGCAAATTCCAATCCATCATATGGAACTAAATTATTACCATTCCCCATATGGATGGGTCCAGAGCCAGATGATGTGTCTTTACCTTCTGGGCACAAAGCATATTGCTGTGTTTTTACATACAACAACATATAGCATAGATAGCCAAAATACACCCTACAACCTAGACAACCACATTCAATATCTGCACAAATAGCATGAATCATAACCATTGGCTCACTTAAATTGCAACACCATATAATATTATTTTGCAGAGCAATTACCCAATAATGCAACAGCGCAATGAAATGAAGTCCCTGCTGTTGATGCTGTACATGTGGGGGTGACAATGCGCCTTGATGTAGGCTACTCTCCTCCAAGCTTGTTTCCAACAAGCCCAGGTTGGTGGGAGCTTCTGTGTCGACGTTGCAGGATGCTGGAACACAGAGGCGCCTCTGGGGGATTTGGCAGGTGTCTGCCGAGCTGAGATGCTTATTACCAGGGTCCCCTGTGCTTCAGATGTCCGAACGCTCCATCTGGTCCGACACCCTGGGAATCCACTGTCCTTCATGAAACTTCCTCCACATTTAAAATCGTCATGGCATAATTCGCAACTCAGAATTCACAGCTGGCAAGCACAGGCTAGTACAGACCAAAGAGAGCATGCCAATAGAAAAACTCACTTACACTGGTGACAAAGTACACTTTCTGGTACTTCTTCTTACGTTCAAACTCTGGAATGGAAGTCATTTGCAAAAGCTCACCTGCCATCCAAGAGCTTCTGCCTTTGCTCCTCTAAAGCTCTCCCCGTTTCCGATCTTATTCCTCCACACATCTGGTGATGCTGATGAATAGCCGCAACTCTCTCTTCTTCTTAGCTCCCCTGTGATTTCCGCCCTCCACACCCTTCCCTCTGAAGCCAATTAAAGAATACCAAGTTCTGAAGCACACAATTAAACACAGAAGCACATTTCCAGGATGGGAATCTAGGATTTTCACAGCAAAAGTGTTGGACTGAACAGAGATCACTGGTTTGTTTTCAGGGTGCATTCCTAAGCTGAAACCAACTGTAAACAAATACAATTCACTACTGCAACATTCACACTCTGTGGTGGGAATAAGTCTCCACTGTAACTGTGATGGTTTTGATCCTATGTTTTCATTTAGTTCTTCGACCAATTCTGTTATTTCATTGGCACATGTAAGTGACTGCATTTTTTCCCAAGTAGCTTCTCATGAAGAGTCCATTGACACCAAATTTAGGCTCCTCCCAGTCAACTTCCCAAGGTGGATGACCCCCTCTGTATCTCCTATTGGTTCTTACCCTACCTTACAGGAATGAAATTAATGGCAGTCTGAACTGAAGCTAATATGTTCCGGTCTTAATGGTTTGGCACCACAGAAATCAAGTGACCCTGTGACCCTGATCACTGAGAAAATATTTAAAATGCTCTTTTAATAGTTTTAATAAATTCTATTTAAAAATCCTCATGCATTGTGACTTAATTAATTTAAAATGCCTATTTATTTTTTAATTGTGATATTCCTCTTAGTGCTCCTTCTGTTGCTAAAACCAATTGAAACAGATCCAGCGACACACAATGGGATAATTACTTGCAGAATTGCTTTAACTGAAAGTCTTTAAATTCTAAGCTATAAAACATAGCTGAACATGCAGCCATAAGCCATTGATCTAGTGAGCACCATAACTAAGCTCACATTTCGGATTTATGGAGTAAGCACCATGAAGGTGGCCATGAACGATGCTTATTGCAGTCATTATGGAACCTAATTGCAGTGTATGTATGCAGAAGGAATTTGAAACATTTGAGATTAAAGAACACCTGCTGTTCATGTACCATAAAAATACTTCTAGTTATGAACACAGTCTAGGCCTTTCCATACTAATTAAAATATATTAAGTACCAGTAATTGTGAGCTGACATTTGTTTACTAGTGAAGGGACAAATGAGGCTTCAAAACCCATAGTGGGGGAAAGTATCCCGAACTAGCCAATCAATTCTAGCTATAGATTAGTAGTTCAGGATACTCCCACACACTGTGGGTTTTGAAGCCTCATTTAGGGCCAGCATTGACTGGTTAGTCGTGGAAACTCCCACCCACCATGGGTTTTGAAGACTCATTTGCTTCATTGAACCTTATTTGCCTTATTAGGTTTGCAAAAAATGATGTGATAGCCAGCATTGATTGATACTTTGGGATACTCCCACCCACTACAGGTTTTGAAGCCTCATTTATCACTAGCATTGACTGGCTAGTTCAGGAAAGCCCCATCCACCATCAGATTTGAAGCCTCATTTGCCCCATCACTACTGTTTACCCTAGAAAAATACCACACATTTTGCTACTTGCCGATATCTCGGTGTGAAATTTAATGTGAAGTGTAATTTATTTTTTACTGACTTGCCACATTTTGCAAAGGCTTATCTAAAAATCATGCAAAATAAGCCAACTAATCGCTGTTCAGAAGCACAGCAGACTACTCTATTTTGAGCTGAGTCACTCTGCAAATTGAACTTTTGACTATTGTTGACAAGTATTGATGTGCCGCACCTTAAAAAATGGGTTTTATTACTGACTGGCCAATAGCAGCTCAGTTCTCAAGAGATGGTAGCATGTAATCCTTGCTATGCGATTTTGTATAATTCTCCTTCACTCTGGGTAAGAATGAAATGGCTTGCTTGGCTTTTTTTTCCAATAAGACTTAGCACAGTTTATTCAGATATAGTCAAATACCATTTATGTACTGTAGTGTGGCGATAAACGGAGCCTCAAAACCTGTGGTGGGTAGGAGTATCCTGAACTAACCAATCAATGCTGGCTATCACTAATATTATGATTGTTATGCTTTTTTGCTCAGATTTATGATATCTTTTTTTTTTTTGCAGACACACTTTTGCAAATATGAATTTGAAAACCTCAAAAACCGCAACCATCATAAAGTATATTTCAGTATAGTTTGTAGAAGGGTAACATGCACAAAACATCTGTGATCCTAATACATCATACCATGTACACTTAAGTGAGAAATGAAGTTCTTATTAATATTATTAATTAGAAATCTATAACTTGTAGCAATTACTTTGAGCTTAATGGCGACTTCACTATATGAAGCTAAATATGGACCCATTTCGGATAGAAAGCAGTGATACTGGTTCACCTTAGAGAAATCGTTTGGAATGTTCAGCTACTGAAGAGGGTCATCTTGGCCTTATCCAAATCTGCTTTCCTGTTTCTTCCAGTGAGTGCTCTGGCCACTGAAAATGTGTTCTGTCACCATTCAGGGCATATTTTCAACCCAGTGAAATGACAAAACAAAAGATATTCAATATACCAAACTAAAGAGGATTTGAGATGTACAGACACTTCTCACACCTGTCTAGATTTACCAGCAATAAACAACTTTAGAGGCTCTTATAAGACACAGTCGCCTTAAGTTACAAGCTATTGTACATTTGCATCTTTATGAAATTGACAGGTTCATTGCGTGTAATGTATATAGTATAAATTTCAAAGCCTTCTGTTACATTTGTGTAATGATATCAGGCATTGTTTTCATAGGCAGACCTATGCAATCTCTCAATAAGAAGCATATCCCTTAACTGTTCTCAGATTAGTGTGTATCATTAACTACAACCAAAATGGTTTTGTTAAATTTGTGTACTTCGTGGTCACAGAATCCAGAACATTTTAAGAAGCTGCAGTTCATTGCAGTGCAGATGATGCATTTACTAGTGGCCAAACTGTGACGAGGACGGGAAACTAGGGCAGAAAGATAGATCAAAACTTAGACCCCCTCATCGCAACATGTAAAGGCTTGGTGTGCCTGTATCGGCAGGGGAGAGAGAGCCTTTGATTTACAGTGTTCTTTTTAACAAAATAACTTTTAAAAGTTCCCAGTAAGCATCACAGAACATCTAGCCATCCATCTTCTAACCACTAATCCTGGTCAGGGTCACCTGGATCCTGTCCTAGGCAGTACAACCTGGATCAGATGCTAGTCCACTGTGGACACATGGACACATACACAATTACACACTATGGCCAACTGAGAGATGCCAGTTATGCTAACTGCATGTCTTTGTACTGTTAGATTAAATTGGAGTACCCTAAGGAATCTCGTGCAAAACAGCAAAAATTTGTAAACTCGACATTTGCACAACAGAGATTACATTCAAGCCCCCAACCCTGTTAGTGTGAGGCAACAGTCCTACCCACTGAGCCATAATTCCATCCACTGGGAATTCAGTTTACTTCATTTCTTTTCCCTTGCACCATTTTTGAGAGACTGTCACTCGGTATACATGTGCAAATGTGCACAGAAGAAAAAATAATACTGATCAGTTCACTCACTGCACACTCACATATACAACTATGACGGAACCGCAAATGTGCTCAAAAAAAAAAAGAAGAATAAGGAGAGAAATTAAAAACCCTCTAGGTGCTAGAGGTACACTAACCTAACTGCCTCCCCTCGACGTAGTATCTTAGCTACAGCCAGAAGGAATTTCATCTGAAGCAAATGGCCACTGTGTGCAGTAGCTGTTGCACCTTGTCTGTCCATGCCTTGCACCTCTTGGCGTTTCTCTCATGACTAGTTAAGGACAGAGGTGAACCAAGAGTACAGACAACAAAAATATAGCATTAGTCAGGGGGTCCTGAGATAAGTAACGAACGCCAAGTACATTCAAATGCCACGAGCTTCCAATGCAGGATGTAAAAAACACAGGCGGCATATTAAATTAAGGCGCAAAGGTAATTTAGTTGCGCAAAACACACAGCGCTGCCGTTTGGATAAGACGGTTTTAACTGCTTTTCGATTAGCAATGTTTTGGTCATCAAAAAACTCAAAGAGCAGCATCACGTTCTCATCCGTTATGTTCTATGGCGTGCCACCTTTTTGGCTGGGGAAGGGAGGATGAGGCTCGGACGGTAGAGGGGTTTAATTGATTTATCCGTGATCACCAATTATTTGTTCGGCTTTAACATTCAGGCAAAGAAAGCAAAGGCAGAATGGGTATGATGGAGTGCGCATCTTGCTCCTTCTCCCGTTGAGTGTGTTTATAGTACAAGTGCATAATTACTGGCACTAATGACGAGTGGCTGATGGGGTGCCTGCGCTTCAGCATCCTGCACCAGTCATTTAAGGGGAGGAGACGCCACGCACCAATTTACATGTTGATCGCTCTCTGTTTCTTTATCCTTTCGTTGTGACATTTAAGGCTGCTTTGATGGTAAACCACTTAGCTCCCTTATTAGTGTCGAAGTGACTGGTACTAAATAACAAGCAATCTTACCGCATTATTGCTTTCTGATGTTAAAAAGGTGTCTGTTTTGTCTAATTAGCACTTTCTTCCAGGTCTTTCCCTTGAACTGTATTTTTTTTTGGTTGCAGCTTTTATGCCATTATTACATGCAGATAAAATATTAATCACATCTTCAAATTCACTGGTAACATTAAGCATATGGGCATTAAACTCATTTTCTTCATTAACTGTTTCTTTACAATGTAGAAGTCTTTCAGTGACGCACTGAAATATCAGCACAGTAATTTTACGTATTATAGCATTTCCATAAGAATGACTTGTGCATCTTAAATGTAGCATCACTACATGACTTTTGATGGTCTTTAATGGGCAACAGAGCAAAATATCACACCAGGTAAATGCGTTTGAACATGAAACAGAAGTGTTGTCGCAATAAAAGCGGTTATCTTCACTGACTAAGGGCATTTCAGAGTATAGACAGAATAACGGAAATTAACACTAAACATTTAGGAAGTCAAGAGGTTGATATACACCTATCCCAGGCAGCAATGCTAGTCCACACTAGCTGGGATGCCAGTCCATTGCAGAGCATACACACACACACACACACTTTAGGTAATCCAGAGACACCAGTTAGCAACATTTCTCTGGACTGCAGAAGGAAACCAGAGTACCTGGAGGATACCCACGAGACATGGGGGGAACATGCAAGTTCCACCCACACAGAGCGAAGGTGGGATTCAAACCCACAACTGTGGTACCTACTGAGTCACCATGCCCCTCCTAGTCACCATATGTATACACAACCCCATTTCCAAATAAGTTGGGACAGCATGTAAAATACAAATAAAGACAGAAAGCAGTAATTTGAAAATTTTCTTTTACATTTATTTAATGGAAAACTGTACAAAAGGAACAAGTATTCAATGTTTAACCTTATAAACTTTACGTTTGCAAATATGCATTCATTCCGATTTTGAAGCCTGCAATACCTTCCACAAAAGGTACCTATTTAACTGTGGAATGTTTTAAAAATCTGTTTGGAACTTTCCACAGGTAAATGGTGAATAAATAACAGGTGACATCATCATAACTGATACAAAAGGAATTCCCATGAAAGTCTCGGCCATTTACAAGCAAGGAAGGGTTGAGGCTCACCACTTTGTGCAGAACTGCGTGAGTAAATATAGTTCAACAGTTTAGAAAAATCTCTCAATGTGCAATTTCAAGGAATTTGGGGATTTCACCATCCACTGTCCATATCATCATTAATAGATTGGACACCATTAAAAGTATGTACATCGGAGTACTTCAGAAAACCACTGTCAGTAAACACAGCCTGTTGCAGCATCTATAAGATGCAAGTCAAGAGTCTACTACATAAAGTGGAAGCCATACATCAGTGACGTCCACAAATGGCAGTGGCTTCTTTGGGCTCAAGTTCATCTGAGATGATGTGATGTAAAGTGGAAATGTGTGCTGTGGTCTGACGAGTCCATCGATCAGCTTGTTTTTGGAGGAAATGGATGTTCTTCCAAGCCAAAATGGAGAAGGATCAAACCAATTGTTACCAATGCCAAGCTCAAAAGCCAGCATCTGTCATGGTATGGAGGAGTGTTAAATGCCCTTCATCTTGGATTTGTTTGCTAATTAATCTGCCCCTCCCGGTTTTTGACTATTGTTCCTGTCCCATTGACCATGCTTTTGGATTTCACTTTGGGACTGATGACTACCCAAGCTGCTGAAAAATAAACAAGACCCAGCTGCACTTGGATCCTAAAGTATTCATCACACTTACACAGTGGTAAACAAGCCCAGTACCAATTTTTTCGAACAAGTTGCAGACATCACATATACAATGAGTGTATATTTACAAAAATAAATGAAGTTTAAATTAGATGTGCTGATCTGATATTTATTATCTGTATTAGTCTGATACTGATCAAAAGCACTGGATCGGTTAAACCAATCAATCAATTAAATTCAGTTTTAATTAAATTAATTAATCAGTCAATTAAATTCAATTTTATTTAAGCTGCACCTTTAACAAGGAGCGTTGTCACAAAGCACCTTACATAGTCCTGGGACGAAGGCCCCCAGAGAGTAAGTCAAGGGTAACAGTCGCAATGGAAAATTTCCTCAGGAGGAGGATACTTTGGGAAGAACCAGACTCAAGGGGGAGGCCCATCCTCCTCTAACCAGCACCAGGCAGGGCAAGTTCATTAATACAATATGAAGTAACAATGAGGTAGAACAGTCAGATGGACATCAACATATTTGATGACACAGTAGGTGACCGAGTTGAAGAGCAAGGTTGGTGGCACAGATAACAGCAAGGAAGGACAAGTGATTGGGTGGGAGAACACAGCAAGCCATCAGACAAATAGGGAAATCTTTCGAATCCAGACCTCCGGCTGGAACGCTGCAAAATGGGGGGTAGGGGGGGAAAGGAAAAAACATGAGCAGAAGAGCCATTGAACAGCAGAGTGATTACAATAAAACAGTAATTACCAGAAAAAAAGTTATCAGAAAAAAAAAAATTAAGTTATAATCTGTTAAATACATGGGCAAGCCTCATTTCACTTTGCCCAATCGGCATTTCACTTCATAATGATTCCTTTAGGGGATTAGTTTTTGTTTCTGTTTAACCATTTGTTAGATGGCTAGACTACATAGGGCATGCAAATGGCTTAAAAAGTTATTTAAGCAGCAACCAAAAAGCCATCAGTTTGGCTAATATTGAAGGCTGTACTATCAGTATCTGTACTGGAAATGAAAAAGTACCATATTTGGTCTTTTTAGTGTTTTCAAATACACATCCAGTAAATAAAAGAGAATTTACAAATCGCTGCTTTCTTTTTTCTTGCTTTTTTTTTGGCATTTTACATTCTGTCCCATCTTTTTTTTAAAATGGTATATATATATATTGGGTATATATATCATCATTCTCCCTTTGAACTTTAGTGAGATGTTGTATGTTTACTGCCAGTATTGAACCTTCTCTGCCTTGTGTTTACCGGCCTCTTTCTGTTTACCAACTTTGATTCAGGATTATGGCTTCCACTCTATCTGCCTGCTAGGTTTTTACCCTATTTTCAGGATTCGTACTATAATTGTCTGTCGCATCATTAAAGGGACCGTGCTCTGTACTTGGGTCCAGCCTCATCAGCATTACATCTCTGTCCCTTCCTCCTACTGTAATCAACCCAATTAAATGTCAATTACAACAATGAAAACAAATGGAGAGAGAAACTAATAAAATGGGGTTTTCTATTGCATGCAGATTAAACAAATCAAACTGCAACAGAAAAATTACGTAAGGGCCTGAAAACCATATTGAAAGAGCTAATTGATTATATTGTTATTATATATTCGGTGGTAACTTGCGGCTGTCACTTTCAGCTGAGTGTATGTTTCTAGTTGGACCCTGTTTGATTAATAGAGTTCGCACCATGGAGACATTTATGCTATATGTTACGAATTCAGGTAGACACCATATTTGGAGTCAATTCAATATTTAGCTTTATCATAGGTATGCCTCAATCCAACAACAAGACCAATAACTCATTTTAAAATTAATCTAAAATACATTTTCTAAATGCTGCAGCCTTTACTGTACACACATGACATCCTTTAATAGATGTGAAACAATTTTGTAGAAAGATAAAGTATTGGAATATTTTCATTAATATGAACTGTCGCCGATGACCTGAACAGGTACAGGAATCATGTAAGTAATGTAACAGGAAAGTTACGTGAAGAGACAGAATAGATTTATTATCAGGTGTAAAAGCCTGAGGGAAGTACGTTATAAAAAGCCTTGTTATAGGATCTCTAAGGATCAGAGCTAAAACATTCCGTGCTGAGCTAAATTAAAATGTCTGGAAAAGTGTTAAAGAGCTGTTACGAAAGCAATTCAAGGCCATAATCATTGTTGTTGTTGACCCATCTAGGTGAATTCCTTCCACATGAATGCCCTGTATGTCACTTTAATAGGTGCGACGAATTAATGCAACGTAAACAAGGCTGTTGTTGTCTGAGTCTCTTGTGGCTGACTGACAGGGCAATCATATGAATGGGTACCTCAGTGGCCTTCTCCTCTCAGGAGATGCTGTACTTAACAGACTTTTTACCACATGTCAGGTGTTGTGATGACACAACATTTCTATTTAGCAACAAAAACAAAACCCAGCTCCACCACTGCTCACTGAAACAGTGCCTGTTACAGAGAGCAAAGCTTTAATTCCGAATGTAGGACTGCATTAATGGCCGTGGGACTGTGGCACATGGTGTGTAGATGGTCTGTGAAGTCTTAAAGCTGTTGTGACAGAGAAAGGATTGGCTGTTGCTCTGACACACAGATGAACTAAAATATGACCAGAAAAGAATTGTTTGTTCAAATATCCTCGGTTTATTGTTTTCTTTTTTTCTTCCATCACCTTGTTAAAGGCATGTTTTGAGTTTGGCACAGTTAGGTGTCAGGGTGTGCTGAAGACATGTTTTGAGTTTGGCACAGTTAGGTGTCAGGGTGTGCTGAAGACATGTTTTGAGTTTGGCACAGTCAGGCGTCAGAGTGGGTTGAAGAGATGTTTTGAGATTGGCACAGTTACTATTGGTGGTCTGTTTTTACCCCTTTTACTGATCCCTGTTGGTGAGAAAAAGAATTCAGCTCGAGGCTGGTGTTCTTGAGGTCTTCATGTAGTTGGATTTCATTCCCAAAGGGCCTCCAAAGACACTGGAATTGTCGCGTCATGCCTGAGCTCCACCAGAGGGCACTTCCCCGTCAGCTGCTCTTCATACCCACCTGTTGTGAATTTCCCTGATTACCATTTTATTTATCCCTGGTATACCCTCTCTACCCTGTTCAGTCATTGTCTCTCTGTTCCTGGTTTTCCCCGTGTCCCTGATCTTCTCTCCTGAGAAAACGTTGCTCCCTGCATCCCAGAGCCTTCCGAGTCTGGTGTCTCCGCGTTCGGATCCAATAACAGGCATCTCGCGTGACAGGCATACTGGCATTTTTTTTTCCTAGTTTAGCAGTTTTTATTTAGATTTGCAAAAAGAGGCAGATAGTGTTACGTCCCTAGAAAGCAGAACTAAACAAATATGGCTCGTTTAGAATAGGGACAGCAGGGAAACCAAAGTGCCAGTCAGAAATCTGTGTATATGAAGGTTGTAGAGAACTATGGCGTCAAGATGGGTAAAGCCAAATTGCAAGCTAATCTAGCTGGCCAAACAAATATTAAACTCAGTGGTTAACACTGTTGCCTCACACCACCAGGGTTGCGAATTCAAATCCTGCGTCTGCTGTCTGTGTACGTGTGGTTTGCATGTTTTCCCTGTGCTTTGTGGGTTTCTTCCCATGGTTCAAAGACAGGTGATATAGGCTCATTAGCATATTTAAATTGCTTGTAGTGAACATGTGTGTGACTTTTCCTGTGATTGGTTGACACCTTGTACAGAGTGTACTCCAGTCCTCTGCCTTATATTTCTTGGGATTGCTTTCAGTCCCCAGTGACCCTGTCCCGAATATGTGGTTGGGGGACAGATGCTCTCCATCCTTCTCCAGGAAAATGGAATGGATATTACCTGGATTGTCATCTAGCTTCATCTCAATAGTGAGGTGTTCATGCTGCTTGTGTGTAAGTAGATTGACAGAGAATTGCATTATCCTAGGTGAACTGCAGACCTCTGGGATACTTAAGGCATCGTGCCAGTTTTGCCGAGCTCAGGAATCTAGGGACTAAGAGCCACTATGAACAGCGGTAATTCTGGGGGCTCTTTGACCTTTCCAGGTTAACAAACATCAAACCACATCAGAATTCCTCTCTCGTCTTGGGCAAACCTAGAGTGTACTTATCCATTGGAATTCTTAGGTGTAGAATGCTTTAAAATCAATGAACAACAAATCAAGAAGCTACTTTGATTATAGCAGAGATATCCATAGTAGTGTAATTTTTCTCTCATGCATTATGAACACCTTAAATTAATATGCAGTCTTCTTGACATTTCACTGCTATGGTATAAATTATGTATTCCACCATGTGACTTAATTGCCAAAGACAAAAAGTTTTACATTTCATTTACCTTGACAGAGCTGATTGTAATGGAGGTGAAAAACTTCTCGTTGCTCAGCAACATAATATTATTCAAGGGTCTAATGTGAATTATTTGCAAATTAGAGAATGGGCATTTGTATTCAGTATGCAACGCCATAACCACCCATTCAGAGAGTGTCCTTTTCATTATTATTTTGTTTAAAAAGAATATTAACTTGGCACAAACAAGTGTAACATTGTAAATAGGAGGGTGTGGGCCGTTCATAAAATGATTGGGTTTAACATTCTCAGCTGATGATAATTTTGCCCGTAGGTAGTCAATGTTATTGCCAGGGAGTGATGACGGACTGTAACCAGTATTACACATCTGAGTTAATTAAGGTTTATATCTGAATATTTAGAATTTTGTTTATACCATAATTACCTTCTATCACAGTAAAGAAGGAATACCTTCCTCAAATATATTACCTGAACAGTTTGAATCATGACTTTTTAGAAAGGACAGTAGTTTGTTATGGAGAATTTAAGAATATTGAAGGCAAATCAGAAAATTCATACTGACTTAGATTTTAATACCTTTTCCAATTATGCAGGTAATAACTAATAATTGTGAAAGTTGACCTACCTGAAATATCTCTGTAACGTAGCTCATTAAACCTTGCTTCTTTACGTTTTCCCACATTAGTGTCACTTTCAACACCGAGTACAACAGCTATATGCAGTTAATAAGATTCATTTGCATGCATTTATTACCTGATATATTTTAATTATTGTACTTCTTTTTTATATGCGTTTACTTTTTATTTTCTAAATACCAAACAGTAACAAAACAATAATAATAACATGAAGAAGAAGGATAACTTAACCATAAAAGAGAAAAAAAGGGTAAAGACTTAAAGAAGTAAGTGTGTATCTTGGTTATAAGCTTGTCTGATTGTGTATGTGTGTGTTTGTGTGTGTTTGTGCATGCGCACATGTATGGCTGGGGAAAAATAAGTTATAATAATTAAATCTATCAGTATACAGTGACATTGTTATACACCAGGCAGAATCAAAATGACATGAAGATACTAAGAGGGATGCAAAATATGAGAATAATATAGATTATGTATATAATCTGTGGGGCCCACATATAGCTATAGACGGGAGACTTATCCAGTTCATGGTCACAGTAGGAGCAGGGTCTATCCCAAGATGTAAAGAGCACAAAACGGTGGGCAACCCTGAATAAGATGCCCATCCTCACATAGCACACACTCATATACACTATTTGCTTAACTGCATCTCTTAAACAGAAGGCAAACTCTACACAAAGAGTGGGGACAGGAATCGAACCCCCAACCCTGGCGGTTTGAGGCCACAGGGCTAAGTAAGCCATTGTACCCCCCCAAGCCAATTTAATATAGAGCAAATCAAGGAAACAATGTTACCTGCTAAGCATCTGAGAGTCCTAATTAGATAAAGGCATATGATGAAGAGGTTTTTTGTAAAAGGTTGCTTGCTCATGCTGTCATTAACTTCAGTCCCCATTACTGCCCATTAAAGTCAGAGGTAAATGGCAGACAGAACTACTAAAGATAAATGCATAAATCTACATACTCTGTTTTCCAGAATGACACCAATTAACTTTGAAGATAATGTTGGGTGTCATTGACATACAACCAAAGCAGAATAGATTTAAAGGTTCAACATATCTAAGATACTTGAGTTAATGGTTGTTCTGTTTTGTTGTAATGATATTACTGGTAGGGGATCACAACAGATGGCAGAAGAAATTCAAATGTTATGCAAAGTGCAAATTTCAGAAATTTTCATTCAATACTGCAGGTGGACTGTAGACAAGTGGGCCATCGTTGGCATCCCCCCAGTTGTGCGATCCTGTTCTGGCTTGCTGTGGTCACACCCAGCCTTTTCAGCACTGTTTTCACTGAAGTGTTCATAACTACTGCTGCATGCTTCCATTAAGTCTAATCTCTCATCACACTTTCCGACAGCGTTTCAGAAGTGGTTAGGCTACGCTGTACAATTAGCTTATGATTAATGCTGAAAAGCACATTGTTTGCCTAAAAACGTGTAGTGTCGCCATTCCCGGCATCAGTTAACTATGTTCTGATTGCTCTTCAGATGACTCCCAGGGCCTGATTTATAATGATATGGTTATGTTCCTGTGAAATTCTCCATTATAAAACATACACTAATTCGCTTATCATCGAAACACCTGGTAGCTGCTGGGAGAAAGAGTCAGGCATAAATTAGATGGATGTCTTCTCACATGCACATCCAACATCTTCTATAAATAATTCAAAAGCTTGAGGTGCCCAGAAGTAGAATGAACTCATTCTAACATTCTGTAGCGACTGTTTGTAAACCCGGCTTTTCCCTAAATGTGCTTTTTTAATCTGAGTAGTGTATTACTGTATTAATATATATTACAACAAAACAGATCTGGTCTGTTATTATTCTAATTATGATCCCTGGCATTTACCAGAGGCCACTATACTAGACACATTATCATAAGATATAATATTTTCAAACCGCAGGGATTTGTGGTTTTACTCAGAGCGACAGAGGAAGCACAAACGGGGATTGTTTTCTCTCCATTTCTTTGCACTCCTTCAATATTTTATAGAAATACCATTATAAGCTTTGACTTTAAATCTATTTTCTTTTTTCACCTGACATCTTTTTTTCTTTTTTCCCAGTCTTCTTTCATGATTTATTCTTTTTAAGTCCAACAAGGAACTGGAGAAGTAGATAGCAAAAAAAAAAAAAACACATCTATGGGGAATTTTTATGTGCAAAAAGTTCCTGCTTAGGATGATGGAGAGCTAATGGAGTATTAAATATTTTTATTTTTTTTTTAAATGTGTGCGTTTTCAACATTTTTTCTAAAGGCTGAGTGCAATCAATCTTCTCAGAGAAAAGAAATTCCAAGGCACAACGGAATATTAATATTAAAATGCCATAATTCTGTGTCATCCGTCCAGTCTGTCTTTTAGGATGAGCTGACTGTCACTGATCCTCTGAGCAATACTACTGTACATTTAGGGGTCCACGGCCCACGTCACATGCCAGTGACCTCTGGATCCCTGAGATGTTGCATATGACTGCTGGTGCACTACTGAAATGTTTCCAACTTCCTCTCTTAGAACCTGTGACTGAATGAGCGGAGAGTTCATGGAACAGCAGCGGGATGGAATAATAAATTTCAAACAGTACATGTAGGCTCTGTTTTAGTGTTTTATTTCAAGTAGAAGCATCTCCCATGCATTCTTCTGCATATTGGACATTTTTCGTTTCACTGTTCATCGATGCAAATGCAGGTTTGTACATACTAGTTCAGAAGGTGGAACAACTGGAGCATATTGCAGCAAAGCTACGTGCCATGGCGTGGGTAATGAGGACTCTTTTGACACGGTGTTCAACATAGATGTGTTTACTAGCAACTACGGTAATCAAGCCAACAACCTTTTCACTATACAACATGGGGTTAGCTTGCTAGACCTTCACACACAAAATCACAGCAGCATTTACCACATCGGACACATGGTACAGTGTAACACTACACAATACAGAACAACGTGACACTACATGGTAGATCCCATTTACAACACATATTTGTCATTACTGACATGCTATTTACATTGTGTTTGTCACTGTGCCAGATCACTGTGTTTGGCACTCTGGGTGCATGCCACTTCTGCAAAGTGCCACAATATCAATGCCTTCCTGATCTTAAAATCCTGGATACGTTGGCAAGAAGAATTGAAGATCACCATTGGCCTTTACTGATTTATTTCATCACATGAAAAATGAATAACGCCCACTTTTGATCACACCTAACAATAAGGTCTACAGTCAAGATCTATAGTCAAACAAAAAAAAAACTCCACAAAACTAATTAACATGCACAGCATGGTTTTCAATCTAAATTGTATATATATATATATATATACAGATATATATGATAGAACATATACATATATTTTCCAAACTGCTAAGCTGATGCAAGATCACATGGAACCTCTATCCTAGACAACAAGGCTGGGATACACACTGAACGAGGTTCCAGCCCATCACAGGGCCATACCCACCTGCACATGGAAAATTTAGAAATGCCAGTCAGCCTAAATTGCATGTCTGTTGAAGAAAACTGAAGTAAGTCTATGCAGGCTCTATACACACACATACATGCAAACACAGCAGAGGCAGGATTCAAACCCCCCTTTGAAAAACGGTTCATCTTCAGTTTTTCTGGTCTGTGGATGTCACATCTACAAGAGATAATGAGATATTCTTCAGACACTTTGGGTGTATTGTAAGTTTCCATTATTTTTTTTGTTTCCTCCTGGTCCACAACTCAGATCTCAGTTTTAAAGTTGATCACAAACACGATGCACAATTCAGCTCTGCATACTTGCACCTATTGGGTGGCCAAAAACATTTCTTTCTATTAATAAACATTGCTCCAGTCCTTTCAGTTTCCCTTGTTGTTCATGTTGCTCTTCATTCTGGATATTAAGCATGTTGTTTGAGGCCTGACGGAGCTGCCATTGGGACATCAGACTTCAAACCAGTGGTGACGTGTGGAGAGGCGTCAGTGCTGAGTGACAATTCGTATCTTCGTAAAAAAATTGCCTATGCGTCTAATTCAATTTCCTCTCTAGAGTCTAACACCGCTCAACTGGCACGAGTATTTTGCCATTCCTGCGCTAATAAGCCTCTCTCAGTCATTTTTTACTTATTTCATTTTTTTGTGTGTCATCAAAGAAAAAGATGCAATAGAGTTGCTTATTCAAAGGGCAGAGAGGGGAGGACTCACAGCAGTCTGCAACTGGGGAACAAATGTCTGCTTAAATTAGAACAGCAGAATGGGAAGCTCTGGCTGCCGAAGCTCGATAAAAGCATTTATTATACTTTTTTTCCAATGCAGCATTAAGGTGTGACCCTTTTATGTCTGCACCTCAGAGCTTTTAAGGGTAAGTGGACAGCCCTGGAGCCTTTAGGGAAAAGTCAATCATACTTCTAATATGGAATATATATGAGTATTTTGTTGTTGTAATTTAGGAGTGAAGCAAAGAGAGCTTAAAGGTTTCTGCACATCATTATTTATTCAACTTTCTTAAAGAAATTTTCCCGTGAAAGATTGTGGATGTAGACAGTAACCGGTTAATCAGGTGTAGTGCTGTTGAACTGTACAATGTGACAAGGAGGAGGCAGCACTTGCCAGGCTGTCCACAGATTAGTGCAAGAGTTATGATCTAAGAAGGACCCCAGACTTTAAATCATCCACGTTTAGAACATCTTCATTGAGCGATATCAGCTGTGGACAAAAATATTGGCACCTCTTCTATCTTTTCAGCTACAAGTCCATCTCCAGAGATGTTTATGTTCCTGTGGTCACCTTATGTGACATTATCAAGAAGTTTGTGGCCCATGGCATTGTAGCAAACCTCTTTGAATGCGCACAGAAGTGAAAAGTTTATGAAAGATTGCAGTGAAGGATTGTCTGAATTGTAAAGCAAGAACCTCGATCAACTAACATACAGATCCAAGCTGACCTTCAGACAGAAGGTATAACAGTGTCAACTTACACTATCCATCATCATCTTAATGAAATGGGGTTATATGATAGGAACACAGGGTGGACCCCACTGCTGACTCAGAGACATTAAATAAGATAGATTATCTGAAAAAACTGAGGTGCCTATAGTTTGGCCATAACTGTATTTTATTCATCCACTCAAAGCCAACTGGGATCTGTGCTGGGGGATAACTACAGTGGCCAAAGTCCAAGTGATGGGGAATATTCAACAAAGATAAGAAAGCTGAATGACACCAAATGAATTCATTGATTGCAAAATATCAAGAATGACAGAAAATCCTTGCCTGTGAGGTTATCACCAAATCATTTCCTGTGTAAGTAGCTGCCACGGTGACACATTCTTCAGTTTGCATTAGTCCACACTGACAGAATCAAAACTGAACTGGCTGCAAAGCTTAGCTGTCCTACACTGGACTGGAAATGATATTACTAATCTCCTCAAGGCTATGCTAATGTTGTTTTTCATACATAAGCCCATCACCAAGGTTACAGTTCACACCCATTGGAAGCTCCTTTTGCTGTATTTTATTTCTGTTTACAGAACTCTTGCGTGTTAATGGATCTGCAAAATCGCATTGTGCTGTAATGGCACTCTGCCTAAACGAGGCCTGGTCTAGGCTCTTTCTCATTTTCATCGAGCAATGAACATACTGAGTAGTAAATATGTATTGGCATTTAAAAGGATCCAGCAAAAAAGTGCTAAAATCAGGTCAGGAAGAAGGGGAAAAATGAACAATAAATCAACATCTCATGCATCTCAAACAACGCCAGCATCCCCGAATGTTTAAGAGACATTGATTTTCTATTTTCCTGTGCAGAGCTTTTAATATTGTCCACTGTGCTTCCTCCATTTTACCACTCCCTTCAGTGAAATGACTGAGCTCTGCTCTCATTTGGGAATATCGGTCTATTGTTACGCTAGTCTTTCCATTTGGGAGAGAGGAATAAGAGATCGTTTGTCTGCATCTCTGTTAAATCGGTCCGGTTTCCCAAATGAGCTGAGCTCTGGTGAGAAGAGCATTGATAACAGTCTTATTGTGTGTCAGAGTGCATGGAAGTGCATGTGTACACAGGTGTGTGTTTGAGTGTGTGTGTCAGTTTGCTGCTTTCCGCCGTCTCTTTGGCAGTGTCCATTCATCAAGAGCTTTCAGAGCAGTTAAAAAAGCACATTTCTCAAAGCTGACTTTAAAACACAAACATATTTAAATGTCAAATTTAAATCTTGAATAATTGTGTTAATTAGCAGATCTTTCATATAACTAATTGTAGATCATTTTGCCTTGATATCCCTATGAAATGTACTTTTTTAACTAGCTATAAAAACCATGAATTTTCAAACATACCTATCAATAAATAATGGCAAGAAAGCCCAATTTTACAAAGTGAGAAAGTGCCTTTAATGCCTTTAATTCCTACTGGGCTGTCGGTGAGATATGGGAATTGAATGGTATAATAAAGAGCTGAATATTAACTATTGATCTCCACAGACATTGAGTTAAGGATCTCCAGCTGTTTAGATGCAGTCTCCAAGAATTTAGTACCAGGCATGAAAGGGAATTAACTGGAAATGACAACTGGATTCCAGAAATATTTCTCCTTTCAGAAGGAAGCAGCCTTGGTGCAAATGGATTTCAAGAACAGATCTGACCCAGGAGCCCATCTCTACAAAAATAATCTTTTCTCAGTCGATGTATACATTAGCAGCATGCGATCACAACAAATACATGTCTTTATATCTTCGATGGTTATTCATTGTAAGAAGACTCCTGCCATAGTTTTAGTCCTTAAATGGCTGCATGAGTAGTTATAGAGGATTAAATAGCAAGAAAGAGGAGGAATTAAGCTGTTGGATAAACACCAATAACAGACTGCTTCTTTAGGGCTGCATGAGTAGAATGCTTAATTTGTGAAATGATATTTATTGTGGCAAAATGTGGTCCTTGTCAAACATAGCATTATATTTAAAAAAAGAAAAAAACTGTCAGCAAGAAATGTTTTACTCATTGGCAAAGGACAGGTAGGTATTAAAAACAAAGTATAGCCTACATCAAGTTGAGTAGTCATGTTTTCATCTACAAATGTAATGAGATCACTAAGGCAATTTGGTGGCTTGCTCTGTTACCGATACAACAATGATCTATTCTTCCAGCAGCAGGTATCGCAGTCGTGTCCCACTATCATTTAATATTTCAAGCGTGAACATTTAAAAAAAAATCACAAAGGCTGACAACAATGAGAACAGGTGAGCAATTAGGAAAGCAGATGTGGGTAATAATGAGGTATGATTAGTAAAAATGGCTACAGCTGCTTTCTTCACTTCTTATCAAAAGCGTCTTGCTCTGTGCCTGTGTGGTAGACCTGTGTCTGTCAAACTGAAGTGTGTCTGTGTCTATTAAGTGCTTTCTGTTATGAATGTGATAAGTGGCTCCTCATGATGAAGCATTACAATGGGCGAGAGTGAAGAGTGATGGAAAACTGTCATTCCTATGAAAAAGACAAAGGGTACCAATACTTTTTTTGGAGATACAAATAGTGAGGGTTGTAATTGTAAGTGAGGCACTGCTCCTGTAGCAATAACAAGGTTTTTCATCATTCGCTTTTGCCAATAGTAAGTGTATAGGAAACTATCCTAGTCCATCTGGATAAGCTCATTATTAATGCTAATTATCTGTTTTTTTTCATAATTCTATTCCACTGATATAATATTTGCCTCAAGCCACACTATAAAAAATGTATCATTCTGGAAATAACCAAATCAAACCCAGCCAATAGTTACAATAATTAAATACTTCCTCTGTCTGAAAACAAACAATCAACACAAAGCCTGCCAAAAGTAAACAATTTAATGAGGGTTCCGTTCTGTAATAGTTGCCAATTGAAAACTCTACGCGTCAGAGAGTAAAAATAAAATGTTCTCAGCAAAAACAAGTAAAAATGCATTGCGAAACATGCATAGCCTAAATGGATGTTTTTCAGCGATTGTAATTTTTTGCGTGCATGTTCATTTTGGCTCACCTCTACCCGTGGGTGTATCACAATTTATAGAGTATGTGGCTCTTTCATTCATATTAGAGTGTTTTACCAGTCAAACCATACTGTTCTAACCAAAACACATGCATGCCAAACTGTTTTATTATAATTCCAAGGAACATCTCAGCTTTTTGCTGTTCACTATATTCCCGCTTTCCCCTGAAGAGGCATTCAGTGTTGTGTAGAAACATTTTGCATTGTATATTCAAAAAAGACTGCCTCAAACTTCTGGACATAAACTTTTACGGAAGCAACATAAAGCAATAACTGCAATAGCATACAGCAATAATTGTACTTGATCTTAAAATCCATTTTTACATGTTGCTCTTTTGTTCGTGTTTCTGCCGTTTGTTTTGTGTTCTAGCATGCGAGTTAATACTTAGCATTTTTTTTTTTTCTATTTCAAGTAAGCATTATTCCATTTCAATAGTACTCTATTTCCTCACAGCCCAGAGGATTCATATTTGTGATCAAAAACAGAAGATAACATTGCCTTAATGTCATTCAAACAATTTTTACTAGAATTGCAAAATTATGAAACCGAATATTTGTCCAAAATTACATATGGCTAAAAGGATTAACTCTATGGTAATATACAACAAAGAAATACACTGTAGGATTAACTGTAGGATATGCCAAGCTATAAGTACAGTACAGAGTCAGCTCTCTGGCACTCTGTAGATAGCATCTTAGTAGGTCCAGCAATCTTCTAGTGAACCCAGTTAAGAATGCTGTCATTTCACATCGGACTAATCTGACCCTGCTCAATTTCTGGGTCTTCTCTTCCGAAGTGCAAAAGCCAGGCTATTGTATTTCTGAAACCTAATATAGCACACATTTTGGCTTCTTTTAACTTCTTACAAAGTATACAAATATATATATATATATATATGTGTGATGTTACTTATTGTTGTCTATTTTTTTTTTTTTTTTTTTTTTAATAATTGTCTTGTGTTTCTTGTTGCTAGTCTGAATCCATCCATCTTCTATCTAATTATCCCGGGGGGTGGGGGATATGGGGAGGGGTGCAGACTATAGCTTATCCTTGATAGCACAAACCCAGTGTCCAATGTGTGGCACATACACGCACACACACAGACACACACACACACGTACGATTTGGAGTGTGGGATGGAAATAGCTACACGTTAAGCCTTTGTAAATTTAGAAAGCCTGAAACAAGCATTATGGTCCTGTTGTATCTCTGACATCAATTCCTTAAACTGGAATAGGTGTCATGGATGGATGGATGTGTGGATGTTAATTGTGTACACCTACAGTAGGTTATAGACTTACATATGACAGGGGCTAGATACAAATTCCATTGCATAACTATTATTTAAATACTCTAAAATACTACAAATTTGGTTGAGGAATGTCAATAATGACTGCAATAATAATAAAACAATATGTTACTGCTTTCTCCATTGCATTTTGCAATCACATGTGCAACTCCTTTATATATTTAAATCAATAGAAGCGAGTGCTTGTAAGGTAATGCTACTGTTTGTGTGACAGCAAGAGCACAGAAATGTTCTTTTATGACCAAAATAATATAACCTGCCTATTCTCATAATAATCAAATGTTTCTGCTGCACCTCTAAAGCTTTCGACTCCAAGATGGAATTGTACATTGCAGTGAATATCTAAGCCATACTTATTTCCAGCTGTGTCTTTGCTAAAGTAAGCGATTTCCCGTGTTGTTACTCTCCCCTTTCATAAAACCAGCTGAGGAGGGCAATTTTTGTCACACTCCTGGGACAGCTCGAACCAGGAACAAAGCCATTCCCCAGCCGATGCATCCGCTGGAACCACTTTGGTCTCTGCATGTATCGGCATGATTCAGTACTTACTTGGAAGTTGTTTCACCGTCTTGTGAATGAACAGGTGGGTCAGTCATCTATGAACATGCACTCAGTCTTAAGAGTGATAAAATGTTTGAAAGGCTGTAAAGCTGTTTAGGATCATTGCGCACTAATCTATTTTTATAACTATATAATGTGTGCTTTGTGGTCTTTTTATTTTTGTATGTCGGGATAGACTTCTTTTTATTCTCAAGGCAGTTCTCAGTAAGCAAAACAAGGCAACATCACAGTTCTATCAGGCAAAGTGTCCTAATAATGGAGAAATGAGATATCGGGATTCTCATCGCAATCTCAATTGAAAATCCATTTCAGTATTATAAACCACTTTAAATGGTACTGCAAACAGATTGAACTCCAAACAACTGCTCCTTCAGGTTGAAACACGCGTGCCAAGTTTGGTTGTTTTTTTTTCAGGACTAAAAAGTATATTTAAACATTTTCAGTATCATCACATTATCTTGTTAAAAATCTTCAGGCTAAGTAAAGCCTGAATAAGTATCAGAAAGTTTTTTGTTTTTTTTTCTGAAAACTGTTATTTCTTTTATGTATTAATATCACACATTGCGTAATTACAGTTTTTCCACATTTATGCACACACATTTCTGGATACAGTGTCTCTGCTTCACATGCTTTAACACACTTCACCAAACTGCACACACGTTTTGAAAATCTTTTCAGTTTTTTTATTGACTAAATTCTCCTTTGTTTTCACAAAATAGGAAAGAAACTGAACACAAGATATACCCATGAATGAATCAAGATATACACATGAATTAATCAAACTGAAACATTCATCCAAGTGTACATGCAAATGGTCCATTTCTGCATAAAGAAAAAAGAACTATTCAGGAGCCTCCCTTACTTTTCTATTTGGCCACATAATTTCATCACCACCACATGCTATGTCCTCTCCAGCCAAGCAAAGCTGGAAAAATCTTCTGGAGTGCCTTATGCAGCCCTGACAGTCCTCTACACCAGTGTCAGTGCATGCATCCTCCATAGCTTATAGCATGACCACCTGTTGATGACATTTATAATCATACACTTTCCAAAATCTCATCAGAAGGATTTTTAAATGGAAAATATTATGGGAGATACAAAGCCGATAACTGTGGTTGATCCTGGAACCACGTTTGGATACTGTATCTGCTGCATGGTGAAAACTGACATTCTCCCAGGTTACTGTGTAGTTGGCCTACTGTTGTCGGACATCAAAACCTTTTGCTTGGAGGGCGATGAGAATGCTTTACAGACTGTCAAGGAAACCAAGGAGTTGGGTGGTGCTGGAGGAGGCTATGTACGCTGATGACAGCACACAGAATAACATTGCCCCCACACACTGACCAAGGACATCATCTCTGGCATTTTGACCAGTGATGGTCCTCTCACATTCCTTTCATTTTACCTCATTTACAAAAAAAAAAAAAATCAGGCTGGACAACAACAGACTGTATCCTTCAACAGGTCATTCCACCTGCTCTTCATCATCCTTATTTTTTACCACTGTGCTCTTGTATTCCCTGCCCCTGTTTTCTCCAAGTTGTTCCACAGTACGGCAGTTAATCTGCTCATTCCCAGTCGCCCAACTTGGAATCCCATTGGCTGAACATTGAGTGCCAGATGCTGTGGAGCATTACATGCACTTCCTTAGACATTTCAGTCTATTTGTGCCCCTTTTTATTATATTCTGTATTAGAAATTACTTAAGTTTGGCTTTATTTTCTGCTCTTTTTAGCACTGAAACAAAGGTGTAGAAAATGTTACGTAGCATTTGTCCTGTTGATGTCACATTGTGTCATCGATGTCCAAATCTTTGCATTTTTTCTCATATTTTCCAGGAAAGAAGACATGGGAGTTTATCATGAAAACTGTGCTAAGAGTTGGTGAACAGTGTGAAGTGTTTTGCAAAAAGTGCTTGATGACGTTATGGGTGTTTACTGCAAAAAATGTATTTACCGTTTTGTACTAATAGCTTAGACAAAAGACACCCAAACTTTGAGTATTGGGAATTGTGTGCCAGTGTCTGATAAGTGTGTTAGGAATTTTGAAAAAATGTAAAAGTGATTTAAGTATGATTTGGTGGTTCCTACTACTGTAAAAGTCACAGATATTGCATCTACATTTGAAGTAATACCAACAGTTTGAGATAACATGTCAAGATGTTGTTTTCAGAGGTAACTGTCCTATACTTGTCCACATACAGAGGACTTACTGAAGGATTTCAGTTACTAAGCCTGACTAATTTCAAAGAATTGTAAGGTACCATGATGAATCCTCAAGTGAGGATCTTGAAATACACGCTTTAGCACATATTCCATTGCATATGTTTAATCACACTGTTGCAAGACATGTGTTTCCACTCTCTGTTCAGCAAACAGCTCACCCATTCCTCACACCTTCACCATTTATTGCATTCAATCCCCTACCTGTAATGAATACACAGACTGGATCTAAGTGCAGAGCAAGACTCTCAAATCGTGGTTGAAACAGAAAGGGTCAAAACCAAAACAGACAAGATTTCCACGAGCAAAGGGATCTCCAGAAAGTCAGTTGTGGTCACTGACAAAATGGTCATAATTCAGAACAAGTATGTATTACAGCAAACAAATCCAAGTGGAAAGGTAAAAGGGAAAGGCAAAGAACTAGCACTGATAAGCTGTCTGCAAACCAGACAAAGAGCACGCAACACTCAGAAATGGGGCAAAAACTCATTACCACCAAGTGAGGCAGGAGAACCTGAGATAATAAAAATGATTCTCTTAATTGTACACAGCTGGGCTCAATATTCAGGGGTTAAAGAATCATGGTAAGCCGGGCATAAATTACTTGGCATGGGCATGACCCTACCACCCTTTCCTCTGCTAGGAGACCATCCCTGTACACAAAACTGCTCCTACAAGAGTCTGAAAACTGCGTGTCCAATGTAAGTCCTGGTAAGGGCATGATGAGCATTGATGAATGGACATTGATTTCTTTCACATTTTGAGCGATTTGGGCCATCAGCAATTTACTTTTGCCTACCGTTCTGAACTGAATTAGTATTCAAAAAGTTT
>JAACJT020000034.1:14439664-14472778 GCA_009936485.2 Gymnarchus niloticus
GGGTGAAAATAGCGAAGACAACCGAGGAACACTTTCGCTTGCGAGCGCAGACACACACACACGCACGCACGCACGCAGGCAGGCATGCACGCACTCACACCCCTGTCTCCGCCGATCTGCGTGATTTATTTGTAAGTGCGGGGGCTCCAGACGTGGTGGCAGCGACGACAGCAAAACAGAAGTGGGATGCGCACACTCCAGGTGCTTATCTGATTGACGACCGTACTTTCACTATTCGCCACGAAGTGCAAATGAGCGGTCACGACGGAAGGCTGCTGTTCTAGTGCTCTTTACAAAAAGCACCGGGGAGAGGAGTTTATCCTTTGGATCAGGCGCCGGAGACCTCCAGTTAATAACAAGGAAGGATATTTAAATTCAATAGGCGACAAGTGTCCCGTCTATTTTGTAATTAAGTACTGAGACCAGAAAACCTTATTCTGATGTGAATCAAACGAGGTGTGTGCTATCAACTACTTTTACGAAGTGAGTCTAACGAAGCAGAGGGGACCTTGGTTTATTTATTTTTTTTGGTCTTGTTTTGTTTTTAAAAATCCCCGAAGACTTTTTTGACATCACAGCAATGTTTCCTGGCTTAACATCCAGATTTTTTTTTTTTTTTTTTCCCCCTGTCGTTGGTATGTGAATCTTTAGGCAGATAACGGGAAGACGCCTATACATCCAAAAGCGGTCGTTTAAAGGAAGTGCTTTCAGGGACAAATACCTGCAGATTTCATCGGACGTGGTATAAGAATATGCATCATTTCACCATGTTATCTGCTCCTTGCCTCCCGGTCGCACGCAGTCATTTAGAAGCCGCCCTGTAGTTTAAGTAGTTCTATATGGTCGGCGAATCGACCCTGTTTATTTACACGGAATAATGCTGAAGGAAGAAAAGTAAAGATTGTCTCCCATGTGTCTGTGACACAGAAAACAAAAAAAAACCCAAAAAAAAACCAAAAAAACAAGGCTTAGCGGTCTCCAGAGAATGGTCAATGATCGATGGAAAACCATGAACAGTGTTTCAGAACTCGACGATGGACAGCAACAAAAAAACCAGGTATGTGTCAAATACGGGCTTGATATCCTTCGCTGCTCGCATAACAAACGGCGTGGAAATACGAGAAGATGCGTCCTTTTTTTACCAGATACACGACCAGTAATGTTTCTGTGTATGAATTTCGGTTTGCTCTGGGACGCTTTTTAGACGCGTTGATGTTTGGTTTGCCGTGAAACGGTAAGCAAACGTTAGGACGATGCTGCGCCTTCGTGTTAAACAAAATCCGGGCAAAATGCTCTGGTATAACCCACTATTGGAGTCCCGGAACATCTTTACATTTTTTGACAAGTAAAAACATAATCATTTCCTAGCCATGCTTAATATTCTCTGGGTGTTCTTTTTTTTTTTTTTTCTCATTTAATTCAGTTTGCCTTTTTCTTTCTGTTTTATTGCTTGTATCTGCGAAATAATTGATATGTAAATGTATTATCTCTGCGAACCGATGGTGATGCAGTACCGGCAGGAAAAATACTGGAGTTAAAGTGGCTTGTTAAATAAGTATCACAAGGTCAACAAAGGACAATATAATTAAACCATCTACTCTAATTTAGAGCCTTGGGGCCTGGGAAAATATAATGCTGACAAGTTAATTTCTTAGCATAGTTTAAACGAGCCACCATCTAAAGGACTGCTGACAATGAGATGCCGCACAAAGCAGGCTGGAAAAAAAATGACGCTGAGTCTAAAATCTAAGAAGGGAAAAATCAATAGTTATGCATTTGAAATATATATATACATATATATATATACATATATATATATATATATATAACTCATCTGAACAACATTAGCATTTCTTTAAAATAGTTTTCTTTCACTCTGAAGTGAAATGAATGATTCGGCTTTGCTGCTAAGGTCCACCTCTGTATGGCTATTTTCTGTATGGCAATTAAGGTACAGGTGGAGCGTTACAAGCTGGATTATGGGTGGAATCAGAATGGTGCTGGGGGCATCAGGACTGTCTTTGATGTGAGGTGAGCCAGCTTGTTGCTGCTGCTGGTGTGGAGACAAGAAGAAGAGGTTACACACAGTGGGCATGGGGGATCGAAGCAGTGACTCACAATCTCTGTTTGCCTTTAATTGTAGTGTTTTTTTGACACATGTATTCTGCTCTTTTCCTTTGTGTGTCAGGCTTTTTTTTATCGATGTTTGGCATGTAGGAAGACGTTATATCTTTTACCGTTTCTTGCCACTAAAAACTGCAGTCACGATATTTATTCATACAGGCATTTGGTACACCAGAATTCACAGAATCCATATCATATGATTAATCTTTTTCAAATTAAATACCCTAATGATACACCTCATTTTTTCAGCGTATGGTTCCCCAAATTTGAAGAAGTGTTCTTTGTTTGAAGTTGATAGTGTAAGACTTATGTAGCCAAAACTGAAACGTGTTTTCAAACACACACAAACATGAAATGTGATTGTCACAATAGATGTGTTTAGTACGATCAGTACTGATTTACTGAATAACTTTCACTGATTTACTTATTTATGACATCCATATGAGACAAGATGTTTGAATTTGAATGCCTGCTGTGAAGTATTTAAGAAAGACATATTTGCTTTATAGTATTGATTTTCCTAATTCATTTATTGATCTAATCAGTGACATGTTCTTAGATTTGAGGAAGTAAGGTTTCTCGAGCAGCAGAATAACAACTGAAATGTCACAACCACAGAATGAATATACACATTAGTGATGAGATAAATGAGGCTTCAAACTCATAGTGCGTGGGAGTGTCCCGAACTAATAAATCAATACTGGCAATTGGTAGTTCAAGTCAAGTCAAATAGTCTTTATTGTTAGTTGCACAGTTCACAGAGTTACCCATGCACTGAAATTGTTATGGTAGAACTCTGCTAACGTCTGACGTATAGTATATGTACATAAACATATGCATTAACAAATATACATACACACAATAGAATAAAGGATATACATATGTAAAATAATAAAAAATAAACGTAAGAATATATATACAGGAATGTACAGGGAATATATTAAAAGGTTATTTATGTACAGTACAGTGTGCATAGTGACCAGTATTGCAAGAAAAGTTATAATGTGCATAGTGCCAGGTTGTTTATTAACCATTTAGCAGTATGATGGTCTGTGGGAAGAAGCTGCAATTGAGTCTGCTTGAGTTTGGCTTACTCCCACACACAATGGCTCTGAAGTATCATTTAGCACCAGCACTGATTGGTTAGTTAGGTATACTCCCACCCACCACAGGTTTTGAAACCTCATCTGTCCAGTCACTAACACACATGATACAGAGCCCAAATGGCCTGACACACACACTTAAGCACACTTTGACTGTCATTGTCAGCAGTGTCTATGTATTGTAGCTTATATGTACTGCACTTACAACCCAATGTGGTCAATCCCCGTCAAGTGGAAGTACAGTCAGTGCCACTATAAGCCTATAATCTTTAGCTAAATAGATTATACTTTCTGGTGGATTAAAATAGCATTTTCTTTTTGCCTTTTTTGCTAGTTAGCTAGTCTGCATGTGTACAAAATAACTAAAAGTAAGGACTTTATAGTAGATACATGAAATGAAATTGGACAAATGTTAAAAAAAAAACATAATTGAAGTTTTTAAGTATATATATTAATTCAGGGAATTAAGTATTGTTTTCTCACTTAGAGTACATTATGCCAGTAAGAGTAGGTCTTATTGTTTTTTTGGGTTTTTTTGCACAGACATTCAATATTAAAATGTGCGAGGTACATTCTCCTTATTTATTAGTAGCTAGGTAGGCTATATTATTTTAGCCTATTAACAGAAATTTTTACAAACAGTCAAAATACCACAGTTGCTAGCTATCTGTGTTAGATGCCATCAATTTCAGTACACTGGAGGCCTTCTCTGTCACATCTGCACCAGCACTCCGGATCCTCAAGGACCGACTGGGTTTTGGCTGTGCCCATGCTCCCTTCTTTCATTGGTTAGCATGTCCAGTTGCTTTGCCTCCATTGCCCTCATGAGTCTCACCTGGTTCCTTTGGTACTTAAGACTGTTTTCCCCTCTTTTATTGGTTGAGTGTTTGCTTTGTTTGGTTTTGCTTAGTTTGTCTTGGTTTAGTTTGGTCAGTTGCTTTTATTTTATTTGTCTGATTTGTTTTATTAGGTTAGGATTAGCATTGTCCAGTTTTGTCTGTTTAAGGGGCCTTTTTTTCTTCCAAGTCTTCTTCCTGGCTCATGGTCTAGTAACGCCCTTGTCATGTCTGCTCTTGTGCTTTGCCTGTGTTGTCTTGTTTATCTTTGAGTTTGTTCCCTGGTGTTCAGGGCCTGGTGTTTTGTTCCTTTGTTTAGGCATTAAAACTTCTTTGCACTTACACTTGCATCTTCACCATCCGTACATCATTGCCCCACAATCCAAGACTCTGGTGGCCCGTGACAAAGGCTTGCACTCAATTGCTTCTTCTGTATTTTGTGGTTTTTTTTTTTTTTTTGTTCATGTTCTATGCGATCCAGGCTACAGGAAAAGGTATTGAGATGTGTGCCCTGAGATGGTGCTGTTTCCTTAAATTTGCTTCCAAAAGGCTAAAAAGAATTTAAAATATTTCTCTCAAACAGCAAAACTTAAGGCTTTACTCTCCCTGATGGCAGTGGGTAGACTAAATAAAAACACCTTTGCTTATTCCTTCAGGATCAGGTAAAACTTGTCTTCTATTCATCAGCCAGTCAAATTTTTTATTTGTCCACTTACATGAAATTGTAAACTTAAACTAACAGTAAAAAAATCTTCCAGGAAGATTAGGGAAAGCCTAGGACCATTAATAAGTAGCTACCTATTTCAGGCATCTAGGCCTATTGTGCAAAACCTGCCAGAATCTGGGTGGCAACACTTCACTGTGCTTTTCATGAGCAGAAGTTTTAATAGAGCAACATGGTCCAGAGGACAGTGGGTGTCCTACAAAACATTTCCTTATAGTCACTTCAACAGGGTAATGTGCTTTATGGCACCATAAAAACAATAGCAAAATAGAATAATCAATGTATATTTAGCCATACAGCCTCTATTTTCCCATTGAATCCCAATATTTACAGATAAAATAGTCACACCACTGACATCTGGCATTTTCAGGCACAAATAAATGCAATTTCATGCAAAACCCTGGCACACATACTGTATTTTCAAAGAAATTACAGTGTACTTGGATGTACCCATGTGTTCCACCAACAACAATAAGAATTAAGCAGCCTTGTTGGCATAATGAGTAAGGACATTATGGAGTTAGAGTGTGTTTTATAGTCCAAACATGTAACCATTATGGACAATAAAGGGATTAACCAGAAGACTAAGAATCAATGTCATTAGGCACACCAACCTCAACGAATTCCTTATCTAAGAATTCTGACATTGTAGACTTATAACCATATAGAGCATCTGCCAACTTCAGATAAACTGACCTCTCACATATGGAACTGAATACAAGAAGACAAATACAGTTATATAAGCTCATGCTGGTTGTAAACAAGGAGCCTGTCAACATAAGGTGTGATTAATACACAGACAGGATCTAAGTGCAGAATATGACTTTAATCGTAGTCAAAGCAGGCATGGTCAAATCCGGAACGGACAGGATTTTCTAGGTCAAAGGGCTATCTAAAAATGTAGTTGGGGGTCACAAGCAAAAATGGAAAAAAATCCAAAGCAGGTCAATCAGCACAGCAAATAAGTCCAAGTCCAAAAAGAGAGACAGAACTAGCAGAGAGCATACACAGGTCAACCAGACCTCAATCACAAACCATCCAGTAATGGCGTGGAAACTCAGTACCTCACACTAAGGTGTGGGAGCTGGGGGCACGTAAAGGAATCAAATCAGTGAATAATTGAACACAGCTGTTATTACTCTGGGGCTGAGGAATGAAGGTATGTTGGGTGTGGCTGGTGGTTTGGTAGGTTTGCCTGTCTTGGCTGGCTGGATCTAGGCATGGTCGTGACAGTAAGTACCTAACTGATCCCACAGAGAAACATGATGTATTTTCAGTATGCACCGTTTACATTTACCACATCATGTGCATGAGCTCTGGATATTAACCAATTGATATTACAAATGGAGATTACATGGTATCTTTGGAGGCTTACACCCATTGTTTGATTGTCCTAAAGTATGTTATTCATTCTATTGCCACATTTACTTAACCCAATCAAGTGGGTGAAAACATGTATGTATCAGAATCTGGTTTAGTATAGTCAGGTGTGTATGTATGTACAAGGAATTTGTTTTGGCATGTTGATGCAGACAAAAGAGAAGCATTAGGCAAAAACAATACTAGACAAGCAGCAAAATCTCAGCTACACTACATAAACAATCAACACAATAAACTCAATATACCCAGTATCATTCAGGAAAGTTGGATGGCAAAAATCCATCCAAGAATAGATCTTCATTAGTAAAACTTAATTTCACTTTCTGTATTTCTAGTACTGTTTTGTGGACATTTTTAGAATTTAGCACTGGAAAGTTAGGGCACCCCAATTCAATATTTCTCCTCTCCTGTGTTGTTGAAGATTTGCCAAACTTATAATTACATTCAGCAGACACTTTTTTAATCTACTCACTTTAGCTGGTGCTTTTATTCAAAGTGACTTCAAGTCTAACAATTTATAATGGAATTCTGTCACATTCTTACAGTCGTATAACCGTACCGGGGGTAATCGACCTAAAATTGACCTCACACAGCATAACTTAAGTCCATAAACTACATCACTGGGTTGAGTACTATATATATAAAAGTATTATATTGATGGTTAACAACAATATTCAGACACACTATGGCTATTTAAACATTGGCTGTGTGCCCTGGATCTACGGTTTTCCCTTTCCAGTTCACAGAATCTCTGCAATTGGCACACAAGACGCGTTCATTTATCGAATAATTTATGTCTTGCTTAAGTATTTCCAAAAGGCAACCAGTAATACTTCAGTAAAGGAACCCAAAGCAATACCATCAAATTGTTCCACCCTTTCTCACAGAAGTTAGAGAACAGCCAAATATAGAGTAGCCTGGCGAGCGAGTAGTTCATGTTTTAATTAACAAAATAATTTCTATAGGCAAATATGTAACACAGCAGTATTAAGTGGAATAACCCAGTTGTAAACTATTGTTGTAAAATGTTTTGCTGCCAGTGTTGTTTTTTTTTTTTTGGTGTGTGAAATCTTGGATACCTGGAAATACAAAGTGAAAAACAAAAACAAACATAAGTAACAAGGTAATATATAATATAACCGAGGATGCAATGTATTATTGGAGGTGAAGCAGGTGTGTTGTACTTAGTTTGTTTAAAGCAGGGTGAATAAAATTGAAATGAATAACCACATATTTTTACATAATTTCCTGTAGTGTGGGTTTAAAATTTAGCCAACAAACAGGCTTGTCTAGCACTACGTAAAATTCTCAGTAACATGAGCCATTATTGGCAAAATGACTCTTCATCCTGAACAACAACTACACATAGATGGTAGGATAAGTAGCTACCATTTTATAACAAATAGTGTTGATAATGTGTTGGTGATAATTTACACTGACCCACAAAAATTGCTTATTTATTTAATTAGTTTCCTGGTGTTAGAATACTGATGCAAACGCATTTTCATACTCTACATGATTTGTTTGTTTAAAAAATACTGGCCACGTCTGACCTATGTGTTGACTTTACCTTTGTACTATACTTCAAATTTCGGCGTGTGCCCTTAAATGCGTGGTATGTTTTGTTTCGGAAGCCAATTATCTTTCTGCTAATATTCTGCTTGTGTATTTTTTTGCTTAAGGATTCACCTTTTAAGCCAAGGTTGAAGGGTTGAAGGGCTGTGTCCACTATGTAAATACCAAATTTCCTGCTAACCTTGGTCTAGTACTGGTGGTACAGTTGCTGTCAAAACCTATGTGCATTTGCTAATTTAGAATGCATGCTGTGAAAGCAAATCCATCTGTATAATATAAACTTCATTCTCATGGGTTCTCTGCTTCACTTACAGAACATTACGAGCTCCCTTGGCTTTGCTCAGGTCTTGGAGGTATAAATCATTAACAACAATAAGAGTGATTGGGGAGAGACTTGGGGCAATTCAGGGCCGGCCTTAGACTGTTCACCAGGTTCAGGTATGTCTGAAAGTTCCACCTGAAGCTTAAAGGAGTAAGGCATGAATAATGGAGCACTCTGCAAACCAGGCCTTGAAAGATCTTGGGGCTACACTCCTGGGCCTAAACACACCAAGCTCAACCTTGTGTATGGTATTTAATGTGCAGGTAACCATCCATCACCAGCCATCCCAGGGGACATATTTTGATTGAATTACACTCCAGTGTGCATCAAGCAGCGCATGTATGGCTCATGTCTATGATTTAAGGTTTCTTTATTGCAACAAAGCTAAACCATGCTGTCATGCATCACCCTCTATATACATCACTAGCAATGCAAATCCTCAGACCTTCATAAAAATGCAAGTCAGTCTATTTTACCTCTTCTATCTCTCACACCTTATTGTAGTTATTGATCGTAGGACACAACACAAATATTCAATGAGATTTAATTGGCGATGAATTTAATTGTTTTATATTTAGTGTTTCGTATGCGCTGATTGTTAAATACGATTGTTTATTTATTATTATGACTTAAAATCAGATCACTTATTACACACCATTCATGCGGAGTCATTACTCTGCAGAACACTAGCAAAACATTAATGATTAGAAGTAGTGAAACTGAATTCAGTCATGCCTCATTGTTCAGATCCTGCTGGCTCATTGTCTTCTGTACAAGGGTGGGCCACAACATACAGTAACATAGCCACAAAGCCATAATGGCAGTGCACAAGTTGAATAATTAGATAATACCTAAGTATTGATCACTCTTTAAGCATTTGTTACCTTTGTGTTTATTACATTTTGTCATATTGTGCTGCAGATCCATCCTTATTTGCAGAATAATTATTGCAACGATACACTTCCTGTCAATTATACAGTGAGTAGTTTTTTTTTAAGAGCGTTTTATTAATTTACTTTTTCCTGGGAGATTCGCCAGCATTGCACTTAAAGGTTAATATGAAGGAGAGGGGAAGTGTACACGGCCCATGTAAATCACAAGTTATATGCATGCAGAACTTATTCTCACATCATAAAGAAACCCAAGCCACAGAAGTCTCTAGCAAGCAGCCATGCATCAAGGTGCTCGGGTCTAACCCAGTAGGTTGAAACCACAATTTATCTGTCAAGCACAAGCTTAGGGGTACTGCACTCCTTTCCTTGCCCTTCCTTAGCCCAACTGCACTATGTCAGTCTTGTTAACTCCTACCTGCACTATTGGCAGATTTATTATCATAAGTATTGGACAAGGGAGGCACTGGCTTATAATGAGATTCGAGTGGAGCAATGATGATACCCTACGAGAAATTAAATTAAATTTAAGGCTGGAGGCGGAGGGCTGAAACACATTCATTTTGACCTCCGGTCAAGGTTTTGTTGTTCTGCTAACCATGGACTAAAACGGAACATCTTCTGGATTTACTGCAAATACAAAGGAAGATTTATTTGCACTGTTTTGAGAACAGTGGCCATGAATTTAAAACTGATATTGGAGTCACTGATGGGTACATATGAAGAGTGTGTTTTGGTTCTGTGTGTACGTAACAGAGTCACGACATCACATAAAGAGATGTGATTTGGGACAGAAGGCTTGACAACTTTAAACAGATGTGTTTGTTTCACCATTCCTTTTCCAGCGACACATTGAGACATAAATGTGAAGAACAGAGAGGTGTTGTAATGGGAACAGAAGCCTGCCTTTTAGCAAAGGCTATTGAAACATTTTTATGGCTTTTGAATGATTTGTTATATTTACGGTTTATTGTGTAGTTTTTGTACTTTCCTATTTATGCTGTGTCCTCTGTGTGTAATTCCTGGGCTAATTATTACACATTTTCATTGAAAGAAGACATTTTTATTTCTGTAATTTTTTCTTGTTTTCCCATCCTTGTATTTGTCCAACTGGTTGCAGTAGTATTATTACTATATTAAGCCATCAATCTCTAACTATATTAGTGTCATGGAGGCAAGCAACTCGCAGGTTAAGATCCAGTCTTGGAGTTTAATTGCAAAAGTCAAATCTTTAATCCAAAAACAGGCGAAGGCCAGGTGAGGGTAGATGAGGGCCTAACTGAGCGCTGGGGAAAATCTACAATCTTTTTAACATCATATCAAGCTATTGAGCTATAATTTATATTGAATTATAATAATTATGTTACAGTGAATGATATGAATTGACAAAATACTAGTAAAGTGCATTAATATTTCAAAGTGTATTTAAACTAGACAGTGTTGTCTTGTTTTGGACATCTGTGTAAGAATAAGAGAATAAGATTTAAAATAACATATTTAGCTACATTCTGACCATAACTGAACACTAATTACCAGACGTGTAAAACACACAATATCACTCACTTTAATATTTGTTGCATTGTAAGCCTCTGCTACATGTAGATCTGAAATGTGTGTTATCCTGGTGCCACATGCACTAAACTAGCATTTACAGAAGAAGGGGCATTGGTAGGAAGATTGTTGAGGCTTTTATCCCAGTTATCTGGCCAGCTTTATTAGAGGTGACTGTGTGTGTATGCCAGAGCAAGGGCTGTAAAACGGACTCTGTAGATATCGACTCACTGGGGAAAGTAAAGCAGCCCTAATATCATTTAATGTTTTTCTCTGAGGGACTGCTCATTAAAACATCTTTTTATGCTGCTAGTCAAACCAGCAAGTGCCACACATCTGCTGCCAGTTCTCATTACCCTGCACGGCTGGACATATTAAAATGCTCTGGCTCATCTGCTGGCATCATCAGTCTGGGGGTAAATGGGAAAAAAAAACGAACAAACTGATGGTCATCATAGCATCATTGTGCAGTGACCTACAGAATGAGATGGCCTTCCAAAATCCAGAGTTGTCAAAGTGATGAGGTGTAATCATCTATGAGGCTCATCAGAATGATTCTTGAGTGTTTAGTTGCATTTTTATCAGTGTAGCAGGTGTACAGCTGTATTCACATTGCCCACTCAAAATGCACACGCATGACTTATTATGTACATATGTTGAATTGCAGAGTAGATAAATGATATCAGCAGAGGAAACAATAAAAAGTGCAGAAGTATACAGCTGAGTAACGTCAGGCAGTGTCATTTATTAATCCTGAGTTTTCTTTCAGCCATATACGATAGGTAAAGGGTGAAATATTAATGCAGGTTTCCTATAAATCTAATCAGTTACAGTAACACTTCAAAAAGGCACTCCCACACACCAAACCGGTATTTACAGTGACTTTGTAAAATAGGTCAGAGGTTTGCTGGGAAATATCACTTTTAAGGGACTTAATTTCATGATGGAATATACTAGCAGGTTAGGTCATTCTAATGTATGACATTTATAATTTGCATAATGTTTAATATAGCGCTATGTTTCTTATCATTATTGTGTTTGATGCATTTAAGCAGAGGATATTATTATAACTGTTTGTTACTCATGTATGCTGGTACCACTTAAAGACTGCAGTTAGATATAATGTGAATTTGACCTGAAGATGTAACCATGTTAAAGTGACTAGTCAATGTACGTTAGAACAGTCCATGAAATGCGTAAATGCTGTATGTTTCAGCAATCCAAAAAAGCAGCTTTGAGCTTTGTCTTTATCATGATTGCAAATAATTTTCTTAAATTGCTTTTGTAATTGTTCCAGCTCAGTATCTTCATAGTATGAACAGGCAGTGGGACATATTTTTGGTTTTAGGTAGTGTTATCTAATGCAAATGGAATGAAGAAATGAAACAGACGCAGGCAAACAGATACAGAGTGAAGTGGTAACTGTGAGGCAAGTTTTGGGAGGTATGGCCTCTGTATGGGGCATGGCCTCTATCACAGGAGGATCTTTCCACCTTATCCTTCATAATTTTTGCCTTCTGTATGCTTCACTCCCCAGTAGCCCAGAACCCCAGTGTTTACTCTGAATCCCAACACTGCTACGTTTGCATTTGATTCATTTTTCAGGCCTGAAACATTTGTTTCCTATTTGTTATGTTTGTTTTCATTTCCACAGGTTCAACATTTGTGTCATATTGGGTAGCATCCTGACTCTGTGCCCATTTATCATTCAAGAGGGAAAACATTCTAAAAAACATTCCCCAATTCCAAGTCCCAATCATTCCCCGATCTGTGTCATGTGGTTCTGTTCATTTCCTCAGTCTAGGGCGGGCAGGCCGGTCTCAGTAGAGAAGTCAGAAATAAATTTTGGACCTTCTACTTAAAAAAAACAAGACTCAAAAGGTAAAATTGTCACAGAGGGAGCTCGTTTTGCTAAATTCACAGACAAGTATTTTTGTGGGTCTGTTGGTGGCCATTTGCTGTCTTGATATAAAGACATAGTGTAGAAGCACTTCAGATGCTCTGCTGTGTTAATTGCACCCCCATCAATAGGCGTTTTAGCCATTATTATTTCTCTGGGCGCACTGCCATGAATGAGATGTGGTGCTGAAGACATCAGGCAGCTAACTGTCAAACTTCTTTTAGACCTCTAAGCACCAGTTCAAATAGTCAACCAGCTAAGCAGCAAGTCACCTTTACACAGCTAGCCCCCCGACCTTTTTCTGACAGCTAACCACCAGTAACTTTCGAATATGTAACCAACAGACAGTGTTCAAATCGCTACCAGGCCTTGTTTCACTCACCTAACCAGCAAAAATTTTTCAGATACCTAACCACTTGTAATTTCAAAATACCATTGATTTTATCATTTTCTCGGTACGTTATTGACCAGGAACTTGCAAAGACTTGGCACATAAAACATGCTGTGTATCAAGGTTGGAGAATGACAACAGGCAAAATGATATCTGTGAATGCTGAGTTCTTATTTAGGAAGCTATGTCACTCCAATAGTAGGTATATACAAATGCCTTGAAAACTATAGATGCAACGTGATGGACAAGAATGGCATTCAGGATACGCCCCTGTCTTGTGCCCAGTGCTGTCTGCGGTTGGCTCCAGGCCCTCCACTCATATGAATGGTTTAATGTAACTTTTTCATTACGTCAAACGGCTGCACAGTAATTCAGATGATAGTGACACAATTCTTGTTACAGTCAAGGCAGTCATTCTGAGCTAATATAAAGGCACTTATCAAGTTCAGCAATTCCCTGTTTTCCGTTCGAGCTCTACTTGCTGCCTTATTCCTACAGCAATGTATGAGTTAGAATATAAGCATCAAAACAGAAGCGTTCAAGAACGTGAACAGGAAGATTAGGGAAGGTCTGAGTGTTCACCCTATTATTGGTGATAACAAAATGCACGTGATTCTTCACTGCTGCGTGTTTGGAGGACTGCTGCATGTGTAACTTCAATTCTTCTTGAAAATGGCAGAGGGAGAGAGTGTGCTAACCCTACAGCAAAGAACTAATTTCACATATAAAGCATCCTAAAAGAAAAGAATTCAAAATGGCACTCCAGTCTGATAGCTTTTTATTTTAAGAAGCCTATTCTATTTCCTGGTGTTGTTTCTTTTTTTTCATTCTGGTGGAGGTTCATCTATCCTGAATATAGCATGATAAAGCTGAGGCTAGTGGCTCTCTTCTCTTTCCAGTCATCAATCATAAGCAGCAGACACAGAGGACAGCTTTCGTAAGACAGATCGAAGGTCCGAGTCATTCGTGCATTATATTTCTCTCACTTCCCCTTCTTCCAACTACTGCTCAACAATTCTGTGCCGTTTCACTAATAACATGAAAAATAATAATAAAAAAAAACTAATTAAAAAGGAGTTGGATGGGGCAGTGAGAGGGCAGCATGGCAGGCCTTTGCCCTGACATGGACACAGAGAGGTCAGGGAACGTCACCGAGATGTAACCATTCATTCAGAAAACGCAGGACCTTCAGCGGGCAGCATAATTTGCTGCTAGGTCTGCTTTGGACCCTTTCTCTGAGTATAGAATTGCAATGAGCACCCCGGCCAAATCACGGCCCCTGCACGTTCTCATCTCTGTCTTACCTGAGCTGAATGCAATCTTTTGCCAGCGAGGACGAGAGCGTGGACCGTTTCACATATAGATTTCAGCTTAAAACAAAGCCAGCGTGAAGGAGTGTCTTCACGCCCCGGGTAATGTAATGCTCTGTCCCGCTGCTGTAGCGATTTAAGAGGCTGCAGTAAAACTGGAATTAGACATGCCCACTATTCAATGACTGCCTGGCATATGGCTGAAAAGGCAAATGCCCAGAGTGTTTAATGTGTTTAGTAAAAGAGTGGCTCATTGTGAATCCTGGTCCAATTGACTATTGACCGTATGTGAATATATTGCCAGTGTCATGCTTTTTCAAATAAGTGACTTCCTAAACATGGCCTTCTGGGTCTTTATCTTCCCGTGTCTTTCATTCTTTCAATCTCTCACATATTATCGTTTAAATAAATAGCCACATGTTAATTACAAACTGTTGTTTACATTTTTCAATGGGACTCACTGACACCAAAACCCTCTAAGTGCCACTTGCCGCTGTGGCATAGACCCCCACAGTGCTGCATTTGTGTAATGGCACCATTGGATACTGCAAATGGGTTTGACCTGAGCAGGAAGATGAGTCGGGTCAGGTGACGGGAGATGGACAGCACTTTGCACATCTGAGAATATCTATAGCAGGGGCAAACAGCTGATAACCATCCCAATGAAATGAGAAGCTGACAGAAGTGAGAACTTGGACTGTGAGGAGCTGGATGGGCAGTATCCAGGTGAAAAGACCATGAGGTTCAGCCACCAATCTGATTTCCCAGACATTCATTTGTCTCCTGACTGCTGTGGAGTGATTTTATTTAATACAATTGGCATTATCTAGCAAAGATCCTTAGTACAACTAATAGATATATCTAACAGAAATGAGAATGACCTCCAGAAAAGCTGAATTGGATAACTATAAGTTTTACAGAAACTGACACATGACAATAATTCATCTAAGAAAATTCTGGAAAAGAAATTACACTCTTCTAGAACAATTTTGAATTGCAGTTTTTCTGAATTGCTAAAACATTAAACCTCATTCTCTGAACCAAATGCTCAGTGGTCTGAAACATTGTATCGAATCGATCACTCTTTGCAGAACTCTGAACACGTTCTCACTCACTAAAACATTTTGCACTGCGATACACTCATGATGCAAAATGGTAAACAGGTGGAAGGCACAATTACAGCACAGATGTCATCAATTAGACACAATGACTCAAAATTGTCCACATTTGTTTCTAATCATGTGACAAAAGAAACTGAATAGAATCTAAGTCAGTTCAGGGTGCACAGGTGGCATGGGTGAGTTGGATGTTGATACCAACAATGGATGGAAATATCTGAGAGGCAGAGGAAGAAGAGTGCCTGTAGGAGGTGGTGGATGAGGAGGAAGAGGGCAAGAACGAGCAAGAACAAGAATAGTAATTCCAGATTAAATTTGAGCAACTGAGCTACACCGTCTTCTTCTTCATGGAATGACAACGATGAAGAGTAAGACAGAGTACAACTAAATCTTAGCATGTTCTCTGTGACCACTATAGTCAGGAGATTCAGAGATTAGAATGGGTAATTGTTTTGGTCATTGAAAGTTCATAGTATAAAGATGTTTTAATACATCACTGTGCCAATAGAAAGGAGACCGGGGAAAAAGGAAGTCCATTACTGTGTTTACTGCATGTTCCTTTTTTGTAGAATTGCAAGACTCTCACAGGAGAGCACTATGTTTTCCCAACAGCAAGAGGCTCTCATTGTTGATATGGTCCTCCAAAACAATGCCATTAGACTGCATGACATATAGCATCGAGATGCTGAAGATGATATAAATTTTGAAGGAATCAACAGTGTCAGCATCTCTACCTTTGATCATGTTCTCTAACGTAGCGGGGCACACAGGAAGCATGTGTACAGAGTACCCTTTGAGCGCAACTCCAAAAGGGTCAAAGATCAACAATTTCAGTATGTGCAAGTAAGTGTACATTCAAACAAACACTTTCAGTGGTAATGCTTAGAGTACAATGCTATACTGCATAGGCCTACTACTGATAAGCTGCACCATGCGTTAGTACACATAAATCAGGAGTGCATACACTGTACAGCAGAGTTCTGTTTCTATAACCCTTACAAACCTACCTTTCATCAATTTTTATGCATAGAGTGTTTAAATTGGAGTCCATTGAAATCCTCCATGAATACATTTTTGCGGATGAAGCTGGGTTCAATCTGACGAATAGGAAACAGAGAAGCAGGAACGTTATTGGCCAACATGCCATTGTCAAAGTCCTTGGCCAGCGTGGTGGCAATGTGAAACTCTGTGCAGCCATATGTAACCGTGGCGTTCTCCACCATCAAGCACCCTTTGGGCTATATGACACCGAACATCTTCTTACATTTGTAGGTGGTCTTTGGGATGTCTTGTTTGAGCATGAGCAGCAGGATCATAGCAGGCAGAGCATTCTGTTTATATCATAGTTTGGGATGAAGTCAGTTTTCACCATGGTGTTTGGATGTGGGAGTGGTTGAATATCAACCAGCGATTCATAATTGTTTGCCTTCCACCAAACTCCCCTTTTCTCAACCCAATAGAAGAGTTTTTCTCCGCATGGTGGTGGAAGGTCTATGACCAAAACTCTGTACAAGGGAATATCTCCTACAGGCAATGGAACTGACCTGTAGAAGGTGTGGAGTTTTGTCAAGGTTGGATCCAGCACACCAGAGGGTTCTTTCTCCATTACCTGGCTAGGGAGTATGTTGTTGCCTGTGATGTTGATGAAGTCCTCTGTCCTGACCAGGCCGAGAGGTGTGATGCTGTAGTAGAATTAATCACTTGTGAACGTTGATTTTGCTGTTGCCCAACATTTTACATTGTACTGTAATGTGGTTTTCATTTTAAATGTTTATCTTTCTCATTTGGCATTTTGCAGTACTGTATTATTTTCTGTAGGCAAGTGCTGAATACCACACACATTCAGTAGTGTATCCCTTGCAGTGTACTGACAGTATACAGTATTAAAACTGTGTTACTAAGTTGTGAATATATTTTCTTATTTGTAAAATGCAAAATGTTTACTGTATTATAGACAATAAAGATTTGTTTCTGGTGCCGCATGCCCTGAAAACAGTGTTTTCCATTTTCTGATCTAATGAGTAGTGAATGCTCTTTAATGTTTTAATTTTGACTGGCCTGTGTGTATGATTTGAAAGCATTGCTTGATTTTGGGCACAGATAACACAGTTTAGAGGTGATTGTTTGATTTTTGTAAGACGAGTCAAGGGTTTTACGACTGTAGTTTGAAAATTGGGTTTTGTGTTTACTGACTTGAGAAAAGGATGCAAGGTTTTCAGGAAATGTGTTTTAGCAATTCAGAAAAACTGTAACAGCCTTGACATAATTGTTTTAATGAGTTAAATGACAAAACAAAAATCAGGTTTGTGGTTGTTGGGTTCAGTAAAAGTACATTTTCTCCATTAGTGTTGAGATGGTTTTAAGCTCTATAATTACATTTATATGAAATTGTGCACGTGTACATTTGTGGGCATTGTCATCTGAATGATGTGCCTTAGGTCGTGGGGGCAGATATTTGTATTAGCTCGGGGCAGATTCCAACAGAGCCCGATGAATAATATTGACCCTGTGGACTAGCCAGGGCTCCCTGTTGTAATTAATCATCAGTGCCGGGTGACACCACTGACGGAAAGCAGCACTTCCTTGCGTTTGCACAGCTTGTGGGGTTAAGAGAGTTTGTAACTTCCTTGACCATGGGACCTGGACAAGCGTGTCTCCAGCTGTCCCTTTCTTACATTTTCTCTCTGCGGTCGATAGATGCTTTACTTGCCTTTGCTTTTTAAAGTACTTGTCCATCACTCGCCAACTTGTCAAAGCAGAATGGAGAGTGCAAATGGGTTGCATTCCTTGCTGGGCACAGACTATCAATGCTTTATGCAAATAGGGCTCAGAAGATTAAAGGGCCAACACAGTGCAAAGGAAAGGCAGCCCCTCTCAGAGAGAAGACCTGGCTATCAGGGCAGGATGCATGCAGAAGAACACTCCTGATCTCAGCTGGGGTTTTCATGAATGTATCCACCAGATAAAAAACATTTAACAAGCACTATAAAAAATACAATACTTTGCAAAATAAAGCCCTCAATCTCTATGTTTTATTATTATTATTATTATTATTATTATTATGTTTTTTAGTTCCATTAGGTTGATTTTAATTGTAAATCTTAACATATTGTGATGGCAAGACAACCTGGAATTTGGCTTGTTTTTCTTTCACATTAGAGAAGAGATGGTGTCGACAGATTCACGTCCCACCTGTTACGGCATCCGGAGACTAGCAGATGGTGCTGTATTCATCAAACTCATTATCACTGAGGGCAGTACTTGCATACCCCCAGCTAAAACCAAAAGTCTGGGTTCCACTGGTGTGGCTGACCATGGAGAAACACCCCTGGCATCTCTAAATGTCCTGTGAAAACCAGCAGCAGGTAATGGAGTTCAGGATTGCCACAGGTCAGGCAGGCTTTAGAAGAAGAAAGAATGCTTATATTCAAAAAACAAAACCAAGGACCTACCCAAAATTAAAAATAAAAGTTTAAACACAATGAAAGTAGAGTCCTAAGAGAAGCTATAATAATGGCCACTCCTATCTCCTTCTAACCATCTTTTCTCATGTGATTCACCCAGATCACTCTCTAAGTAACTGTAACAAATATTTTAAGCTAAGATGGGCCAGCTGAGCTTCATTATCTCACTTGCTGCTACATTTTCTCTCTGCCTACTGCTGCCTCACACTATGCTGCCTTGATTGCCGTTCAGAGTGTTCAAGTCCATGCTGCGTTTCTCCCTGTACCACATCTCGTCATCCTTGATTCCCTTCCAGTCTGAATACTCCAGTATACCGAGCTCGCTGGTACATCTGCATTAATATTGCCCTCAAAAACACAGAAGACTTTGCTCCTCGTTCCTTTCTAAGGTTGTTCTTCCGTATTCAGCAGATCAGCTCTTCCGGCTGCTGAGTAATCTTAGGCCTGATCAAAGGTGATCACTAAAGGCATAAATGCTGCATACAAGCAGCTGCAGAAAGGGTCCATGATAAAATCCATCCATCTTCCAGCCGCTCATCTTGGTCAGGGTCAAGAGGGGGCCTGGAGCCTATCCCAGGTAGCATAGGCTGGGGTACACATCCAAGCATACCCTGCATGCAGTTTAGAGTCACTGGTTAGCCTAATTATGTATATTTGGACGTTGGGAGGAAGCTGAAGTACCTGGAAGAAACCCACACGACACGGGAGGAACATGCAAACTTCACACACAGCAGGGATTTGAATCTCCAACTCCCAAGGTGTTGGGCAACAGAGTTAACCCTGAGCCTACGTGCCACCCCTGTGAGATGAAGATATGCAAATATACAAGTAATGAAAAACATGGATTTTCAGTTAAGTTTTGTTTGTTTGCCTGCCTGTTTTGGATCTTAGAAAGATGCATATAGCACTTTTGAGTTGTATACAAAGGTTATTTGATTTCCAAAAGGTGAAACTGTAGCTGGCAGTTCATAGCCTCTGAGCTTAATTTTGTTTCAAGAAGCCATTTTCTCAATATTGCACCAGCTGAATCTTGTGTTCTTTGCTCTTCTTGGTTCATAGAAAATTGGCAATATCTATATGCATGTCTTCATCTTGCCCAAAACCAGATGTGCACTGATACAAAGCTGTGTACCATCAAGAATGATGCTTCCTGAAGGCTTTTTAAAGTTCTTTGATGTAGACGTTAGTAAAAGCTGCCTCTTCTGTGAATCACAATAAGCGATTATATAAGGAAGAAACTTATGGGTGATGGGATGATGGAAGAAACACCAGTGTTTCACTGGCAGAGCAAAAGAAAAATAATATCATATATCAGATTACCAAGTGTATTCAGGTATAGGGAGAATCTTCTAAAAGCTATTTGGGTTTGGTTAGCAGAGGGCTGACTGATGTCTGGGGTTCGCCGCAGAAAAATATCTTGTCATGTGCAGAATTGCGTTGATCGGTGTGATTTAAGGGTAATTGAGGCAGCAGTGATTTCTCAAATGTTGTAGCAGGTTTGAGTGTTTTTCTGTTGGTTAACTTGGTGTAGACTCCACTTTAAACAAAATGTTCACAAAACCTGTTTTTATTCTAGTCTGAGAACAATCCAAATACTATTTCTTCTTCTTCTTTCAGATGCTTATGTTAGGGGTCGCCACAGCGGTTTATCTGTTTCCATTTCTTCCTGTCATCTGCATCGTGCTCTGTCACACCAACCACCTGCATGTCCTCTCGCACCACATCCATAAACCTCCTCTTTGGCCTTCCTCTTTTCCTCTTGCATGGCAGCTCCATCCTCAGCATCCTTCTCCCAATATACCAAACATCTCTCCTCTGCGCATGTCCAAACCGAACCTGTCTGATCTCGTCTGTCAACCTGTCCATCACCATTGCAAATTTAAAAGGGCCCAGCGCTGATCCTTGATGTAATCCCACCTCTACCTTGAAGGTACCCGTCACTCCTGCTGCAGAACTCACCACTGTCACATTGCCCTCGTACATATCCTGTACCACTCTTACGTATTTCTCTGCCACTCCCAACTTCCTCATACAATACCATAACTCCTCTCTAGGCACCCTGTCATATGCTTTCTCTAAGTCCACAAATACACAATGCAGCTCTTTCTGACCTTCTCTATACTTCTACATCAACACCCTCAGAGTAAACATCGCATCTGTAGTGCTCTTTCCCGGCATGAAACCATACTACTGCTCACTAGTCATCACCTCCTTTCTTAACTTAGCTTCCGCTGCTCTTTCCATAACTTCATGCTGTGGCTGATTCATTTTGATCTGTACTTACTACAGTTCTGCACACCACCCTTATTCTTAAAAGTTGGTACCAGTATACTTCTTCTCCACTCATCAGGCATCCTCTCACTTTCCAAGATTGCATTAAACAATCTGGTTAGAAACTCCACTGCCATCTCTGCTAAACTCCTCCATGTTTCCACAGGTATATCATCTGAACCAACAGCCTTTCCATTCTTCATCCTCTTCATAGCTGTCCTTACTTCCTCCTTGTTAATCCATTGCACTTCCTGATTTACTATCCCCACATCATCCAACCTTCTCTCTCTCTCATTCTCTTCATTCATCAGCCCCTCGAAGTACTCTTTCCATCTACTTAACACTCTCCTCGCTTGTGAGTACATTTCCATTGTTATCCTTTATCACCCTAACCTGCTACATGCCCATTGAGATCTGCTCCAATCACCAATCTCTCTCCCTTGGGTACACTCTCCACCTCTTTATCCAACTCACTCCAGAATTCTTCTTTGTAATCCATCTCACACCCAACTTGCGGGGCATATGCACTAACAACATTCATCATCACACCTTCAATTTCCAGCTTCATACTCATCACTCTGTCCAACACTCTTTTCACCTCCAAAACACTCTTGGCATACTGTTCCTTCAAGATAACCCCTACCCCATTTCTCCTGTCATCCACACCATGGTAGAACAATTTGAACTCGCCTCCGATACACCTGGCTTTACTCCCCTTCCATCTGGTTTCTTGCACACACAATGTATCAACCTTCCTTTTCTTCATCATATCAACTAGCTCTCTCCCTTTACCAGTCATACTTTTACCCTGTTGGCTAACAGTACTGACAGCGGTCGTTGTTAACCCGGGCCTCGACCGATCTGGTATGGAAATCTGTATTGTTGTCCGCATATTTGATTTGGCGAAAATTTTTACACTGGATGCCCTTCCTGACATAACCCTCCCCATTAATCCGGGCTTGGGACCGGCACAGAGAAATACACTGGCTTCTGCATCCCCAGTGGCTGGGTTGTCCAAGTGCTATTTGATTTTCCTTATTATGTACAGTTGTACGGTACACAGAGGATTTTGAATTCGCGTAAAAATAAATATTCCTGATGTTATATTATCTATGAACTCTGCGAAGAACCTGAGAATTTCTCTAAACCCATTTTGGTTACTTCTTACTGAAAATGAAATGCTAATCTTTCCTGTGATGTGTTGCTTTTCACTTCTTTACTTGGAAATATTTACTGGTATTCTTGACCTGTGTAGAATGGGTGAATTTTTTTAATAAGAAGGACTCAAGCACCAGGAAACAGCTGTGATCAGACCATAGAAGATTAAATGCCTTGCGTTTCCTTTACGAGGTCAGTCTGCAGACCATTTGTCTCTTCAGGATATCGGGGTCAAAGTGGAAGGTATATCACTCTCTTATCACTGCTGGGCTGCCCAAGGGTGGATAAAGAGCACATGACTCCACACTAGGAACTGACAGGTGGCACCTTTAATAACCCAAGCCCAGATAGGGTAAAGGGTCAGCTGATTTTGTTACTGGCCTGGGTTCCATTGCGATCCACCATTCAGAGGTCAGTTCAGCGTGATACTGCACCTATGTGCCCCCCGTAATCTAGTGTTCTTTTGTGTTCCATAATTTGCTGCCCTAGTTACCTTAAACACCTTCTGCTCAAAACATTTCACCTTCGACGCATAACTGAAACAAAGCTGACCTTTTGGTGGAAGTGATGCCAATACACCACAGTAATTGAGCTGAACGACCATGCCCCTCTTAAGTACATAGCAGATTAACATACCAATACTTAGTATTAAATATTTAAAGGGACGTGATAGACTGAATAGCCTCCTTTTACTTCTTATGTTTTTATTACACCGCTAAGTAGGCTAACAGTCGCTGCTTCCAGCAAAGTCAGCCATTTTGATATAAAAAACTATATGGCCATCATATAAAGTATATTTATATTGTGTTTGTACCATAAAAAATCCATCATAACATAGTTACGTACGGTTTGTATATGTTTTTGCATCTCGTGACAGTGTGCTTGCTGTTTTGGTTCATAGACTGAGCAGATACCCTGTAGACTGTGGCTGTTGGAGGCAAGGCAGGATATTGCCCTAATTACTGCTTGATTAAAAGCAATGTTACTTTGGCTGCAGAGAGCAAAGATAGATGGTTATAACGACAATATGACTGATGGTGCCATGCTGCGGTGTGGGCTCAGCATGATGCAGCGAGACTGGGGATGTTTGTTTGCGCAATGGTACGCTGGATAACACCATGGTGGATGTATTCATAGAGCATAATTTAGACCGTGGTGGATATATTCATCAAGCATAATTTAGGCTGTGGTGGATGTATTCATCAAGCATAATTCACATCTCGGTGTGAGTCATGACTGTGTAATGTTGTGGTTTAACTGTCTGAAGAAAACTGACATCTAGTTAATTGTACTCATTAATAGACCCTACCGTGTCTGCATCCATCTTCAAATGCCATAGTACATAGCTGAATATTTTAATCAACTTTACATAGTGACAAATCAAAATCCTGGCTGAGACACTCTGCCCAATACCTAGACATTACTTTGTTATTAAAGCATGAGTCAGAAACATCCAGTTATACAGCATAAATGTTATGAAATCTTTAAACTGGTAGTAGCAATAAGTTGAATCCTGGGCTCTGAACAAATGAACCACACTGACAAACTGCTAATGCAATCCTCTCACCTGAAACGTGTAAACCTGGTTGCATATTCCTGACTAGGGCTACTGTCGAGGGCATCCTCACAGGCAGATAGGAAGCAATCAGTGGACTCTTTTTTTATATTCAGGGCCAAGGATAGGAATGGTTGTGATTCTCTTACCATGCTTTCCCATTTAGGGCCTGACACACTTTTGGCAGTGTGCATTTATGAACACAATTTACTGGTTTGATGTTAAATAAAAAAGCAGTTTCTTTCAAATGTTGCCTGAGCAAGATACAAAGAATATATTTTTTGCTAAATTACATATTAAATAAAAAAGCGGAACCTCATGTTTTGTTAATATCAGAGAAAAGTCTGTTGATCAAATTCAGTCCCAAGAGACAGTCATACCAAGGTCTAGACCCAGCCAGCCAAGACAGCCAAACCTACCAGACCACCAGCCACGCCCAACATACCTTCATTCCTCATCCCCAGAGTACTAACAGCTGTGTTCAGTTATTCACTGATTTGGTTCCTTTATGATCCCCCAGCTCCCATACCTCAGAGTGAGGTAGTGAGTTTCTGCACCATTACTCAGTGGTTTATGGGTGCTGTCTGGTTTACCTGTGTATGATCCCTGCTAGTTCTCTGTGTCTCTGTTTTTGCCTTTTTGATCTTGGATTTGTTTGCTGTGCTATTGACCTGCTTTGGATTTTCTCCATTTCTTTCCTTGTTACCCCACCTACATTTTTGGATAGCCCTTTGGCTTAGGAAATCCTGTCTGTTCCGACCATGATTAAAAGCCCTATTCTGCAGTTGGATCCTTTCTGCGTATTCATTACAAAGGCAGTAGTGTGCTATTTTTTTTAATGAATGGCAACTGTGACATGCTAATTTCCTGTTTTACAAGTTGGGGTAGACTGGTGGGAACAGGCAGGGAGTTGTGCTCTCTTTTGGAGGGCTCTCCTAGAGAAAAGTATAGGTCTTGCGTTCAGAAAGTACTTACATTTGCATTTATATTGTGGCACTTGTTAAGGTGGTACGGAGGGGGTTTAGAGGTATACTGTCAGCTTGCCTGTCATGGAGTGGCTGACATGCTTTTGCTTTATTCTATTAGCGCAATTGAAAATTCTGTTGCTACTGCTGTTGTGTCTAACAGTGCCTAGAGACAGATTGCTAGGGAATGATTGCTGGTTGAAGTTCTCTAGAAAGATACTTCCCAAAGTAAATTTGGATTAAAATACATAGTTGTGCAGATAAATGTAAAAATGCAAGCTGTTAATGCTGCTTTGAGGATGGGGTCTGCTTAGCAGCTAAATGACAAATGCTGCATGTGTGCCTATAAGAGCACATGTGCACTTGCATTTGGCGAACGGAGATGAGAATAAGTCACTTATGTCGGCATATGGGTGGTAGAATGAATGAGACTTAAAAACAAAATGACTGATTTCACGAGCATTCGGTAGGGCACTTTAGGAGAAAGTTCTCATTGTGGCAGATGTATGAGCTGTGCACTCAGCTGGAAAAATGCAGCAGAAATCAGCAATTATTCATCAAATGCCAATCTGGTAAGATGGATTTGGCAATTGTAGAGACATGAGAGGAGAGTTTTGATTTTATAGGAAGGAAGCAAGCGATGTCATTGTCTGAGTAGGAACCAGTCAATGGAAGCATAATTATATCAGGTTTTATTCAAAGAACGTTAATCTCACTATGATTAGATGCAGTGCTTTAATAAATTGTGCAAGTGCATTTGTCCTGCTAAATACTTTATAGGCATCTTGTTAATGTTTGAAATTTTCCAGGGAAAGTTACTGATTATAGTTATGCCAAGAACAGAAGAGAACAATCAGCTATAATGCATGGAGATGGAAAAGACAGAATTCATTAGCGGGGGATAAAAACAAGAATGTACGGACAAGTCCTGATGGAAACTAGAAATTAGATTCCATCGTAACTGTTAGCTCTGGACAACATGCGTACGAAGCAGTCAGCTGACATTTTTTATTGATGAGCTTGGCATTATTTGTTGGGTTCTGATGCTCAGTTGAAGGACATACCAGAGCAGCACTGGGGAACCTGTCTATATGCTGATTCAGCCAACTTCACCCTACGTTGTATCGATTCATTTGAGGTAGGCTGCTTAACCTACTGCTTTTCAGAAAGAAATTAGACATTCTGACAGTCTGAGATGTATTAGCTTTTTGTGTGATGTACCACATTTCTAATAAAATCAATGTTTTTTTTACTTATTTTGTAATCACTGAGACACCCTTGCCAAATTGCATGACTGCACTTATTTGATGGTTAAAAAAAAATGTTGGAGCTGAAACATTTATAGTTAAACTCTATGTTTGTGCATTATTTATTGTTACTCATTTACAAGCAAGCTTTTACAGTGTGAAAGAGATGTCACACACTTGTTTGCATGTAATCATATAGGCTACAATTATTTTTATACTTGTGAATAATTAGTGGGCTTATTTTTGTCCTTCCTTTCCCCCACTACTTTCCATTTCTTTTAGACTTTCATGTAAACATGCACAGTCTGCAACACGGAGCAGGGGTGAAATTCACACCCTCAACTCCAGAGGCCACACTGCCACCCATTGAAGGTGGCAGCATGTTTTGGTTTCTTCTCACATAAAGCAGCATCAGATTGTCATGAAAGTATGTCTCATCTTGTCTCTGCTGAATAATAACCACAAAAAAATCAAACAATCTTTGGAAAATCAAATTTCAGTGGATAGTGATATCAAACTGATAAAAAAAGAATAATCTAGAGAAGAAGTCACCTGTATGGGCTCTACACCATGTGACATTTACTACTGAAGAGATTTTTGATGATGCTATGCATCAATATCTCTGTGACTGGGGCTCTGGCTATGACAATTCTGTGTACCCCCCACCACTTATGATATTAAGGACAGCCCACGACGTGGGGAGGCATTGATTTGCCTTCCATTAGGAAACATGGCTCCTGAGGTTACTGGGCAACAGCTTCTGTAACTCCCTAGTAGCATTACAACTCACTAGCCCCGTATCCAGAACAGAACACTGCCTTATAGCCGTGGACTTAGGTAGGCCAGGCACCTCTCTACAGACCCAAGGAAAAAGCCTGATTACAGCTTTCCCATCTGTAGGTGCGGGCTGTGCAAAAGTGATAGATTACTGAGCTTCAGAGAATTTCAAGTGCCAACTGCCGTCTATAACCTGCGTTGTAATAACAAAGAGAGGTACAAAGGCAAAATACGGGATTATTTCCAGAGCCCCATGAAACATGAAGTTCCCTAGCTTTATCTTTCATTTTTGTTAGGGTTTTTGATAAACCTGACTAATAACTAGCTTTTGGAATTGAGGTGAGGTCATTTAAGGGAAACAAGTTTTAGTATTCTAAACTGGCAACTTGTCGAAATGGATAACAACCTTGAGGATGTACCAGATGTACTGTATATTTCCCTTTGAGTTGTCAGTTCCAAGTTATCATTTTTTTGATCCCTGTTCTCCATTATGGGGGGGTATTACAATCCATAAACAATAAGCAGATAATGCCATCGTTGTAATCCCTGCATTACAAGTCACATGATGATTACAATACAGTGGGTTTTGTATGCTTATGTAAGACAATTATCTACTCAGGAAAAGCCAATCAGAGAAATTGTACAAAAACAGAGCAGGCGATTCTGTAATGCTCATTGTTACTGTGCATAGCATTTACGACTAATGCTTGTTAACAGTAAGCATTTAAAGTCACCAGTCTTAGGACCACATGTTTGTGGCCATCCTTTTCAGTGATTTGAATGACACAAGGACGGATTGTGTAGCAAAGAACAAAGTATGCCTTGGTGTGTGCTTGTTGATTCACGTAAAAGGGTCTTGACATTGCCTTCTGTCTGGCCTAAAAGTAAAAACTGTTCTGTGTGTGTACGGCTCAGTACATTAACTGGTGTTATGTTCTACAATGACCTCCCTAGTAGGCCTCCATAAGAGAACTTGTACTCTGGTAGAATCTGGCTGGTCATGCAACATGCCACGGCCAAGTCACTTAAATCAGTCCAAGTTTCCCATCCAAGATGAAAATGAAGGAGGCCTTCTTCCGTAATTCATGTGTTACAACATATCTTTGATGGTGATACTTTTATTGACTTTTTATACAAGAACAGGTACAAAAGGAATTCTTTGGTTGGCACATCTGTTCTTTTTTTCCTCTGAGACACGCATATATGTACAGGTGAGAGCAAAGCGTGGGGTCAGAGCGCAGGGTCGGCCATTTATCCTGCACCCCTGAAGCAATTTTCAGGGTTAAGGACCTTGCTCAATATAATTACTCTGCTGGCTGTGGGAATCAGACTGGCGACCTTCCGTTCATAGGCGCACCTAACCCACAGCATCCCACACCACCACCATAAGAGATGTGCACTCAGTAAGGTCTTAGATATATAAAAATAAGGTGATCATAATGTATTTTTAGTCAGGTTCAGTAGGTGCACTTCAGAATAGACATGTCCGCATATGGAATTGCAGTGTCTTTTTGAAAAACATTCAAATTTATGTCCATTCAGTAAATATAAATGTGACAGGCTCTCAACAATCTCAAGGAGAATCTTCAGAATCCCTGCTGGTTGCTTGTCCTCCATGTTCTAGGACACACAGATTACTATCCATCAGCACCATAGAAGCAGTCATTGCCTGGGAAAAGTAGCAGTGGTTTGAGCTCCTTTTCAGTGGTCAGGTTTGATTTGTTTGTACAGCTTGTGCAGTAGGGATGCATTTGCATTTACATGTGTTTGGACTTTGACTTAGAGTTGTGCTGTGGGGCTGTTGCAGCTTTGGTTAAAATCCACAAACTTATCTTCAGTAATTGTCAACAATTGCTCACTGTTTGTGTCCCAAACTCTTCTCAGTTGAAGAACCTTTCATCTGATTGAGATGCATACCCAGGCTAAGACCTAAACCAGAAGTAATAGCCTTGTTTGGGTTTGAGAGCCATGTGGATCAAAATCTCACATAGAAGGCGTTTAATCACCCTGTTATCAGGCTGCTGCAGGTTTATTTTCATAGCAAAGGTGAAGCAAACAAAATTTCAGTGCCACAGAAGATATGTGATGAAAATGGAATCTCCTTTTTGAAAATTTCACAATATCGGATGGTCTGCATGAAGGCAGAAGACACTGTTAAAAATATTGAAGTTGTTGCCAGCTATTCAATTGCAGTTGGCTAAGACTGATGACAATGACCTGCAGCACATTTTCAGGGTTTTCTAGCCAGCATGCTTGACGTTGGCAGGCTTTTGCACACACCCCACAGGTTTCAGCAGGAAAAGCTGACCACTGGAGAATGCAAAGATGAGCTCATGTAACCATTGCACAGTTCACAGTTTTGCTTGATGGTGAGGGTCGGTACAGAAAAAACACTGTTGCCAGTGCTGATGCTGATAGGGACAAGGCTCACCTATTCAGATGTGTAATTTAAGTGTTTCAAATCAGATATGAATTCCTCAAGTCATGTGATTATTTTTTAGTTGTTTAATCCTTCAACTTGGCCTCAATAAATAAAGGCCTTCACAGTTTTGGCAACACAATGAATGGCAACATTCTTCAGAATTGTGAAGCCAGTGTGCCTGTTGACACAGACTCCAGTAGAAGAGAATGGATGTGCTTAAAAGTAAGCAGGAAACGCTTGGCAACATCCTCTGTCTATGACTGGGTCAACATAGTAAATACAAGCAATTCAGATTGTCACTCCAACATCTACAAGGTACTTAAATTGTCTCTTATGCTGCCTTAGAGCGGTGTCATTTATGGGAAGGGGTTTTCATATCTCAATATAATAAAAAACAAGTACAGATCCCATCTGTCATGTACTTGTTTCTTAACCCAGATGCACATCCACCAAAGATGACCAAAAAACATTTGACCTAAAGCCAGTTGTTGACCTATGGATGTAAACAGCTCAAACAGGAAAGTGCCTGATCTTTCACCATCCAGGTGGCTGGAAGTTCATCATTTTGTACTGTGATTAAAACTGAGGACAGTGAGGGAGACAGAGAGAAGTTAAGTGAGGAAGATGAGTTAGTTAGTTAGGCCGTGCTGCAAGTTGTGATTTTCAGAAGCAATTGGCAAGTAAATGACTGGACTTAGCTCACATATGTCTGAGTTAAACATGGGGAATAAAGGTTTGTGTTGGCTTGCTTTGTAAGATTTTGCACTGTGGTCGGTACAGGGAAGAATTATGTACACTACTTATGCGCAACAGCTATAGTGTTTGTGTAATGTCACAACACGTTAATCAAATTATTTTCTCCAGTTATTTGCATAATAAAAGTAAAACCTAGGTGTCTGTGTGAAAAGCAGCCATATCCCTAAATTACTCTAAATGTATACTGCCTCCTTGGACTGGAAGACTTCTGTTTTGAAAAATTCAAGGAACTCAACACATTATAATAACAAAAAATGGAAATGCAGAAAAATGGAAATACAAAGAAGAAAAAAATAATTCAACACAAGGCTGAATTAGAAAGTTTACTTTATGAATTAATATTTTTAGCCTTGTTTGACCTAGCAGACCATGGGCCGGACCAAAGCATTAGGCAGACCATACTATTTGCTCCCCTGATCTAAACTGTACTCTCAAATTTAAAAATCTCTTTACCAAATCGTGGTGTAATATTCCAAAATCTGACAGTCCTTTCACAAGTGGAGTGAGCTATACCGCAAAGATCTTACATACTCTTAAAACTACAGAAAGACAACGAGATGCATTTTACTTTTAAAATGCTCACTATTACTTAATGACATACTCCCTGCCAATTACTGACCTGTAAACAGCAGACGAGATTAATGCTCACTAATGGTGTGCAAAGGCAGGAATTAATAGGTATTCTGCCAAGTTCTTCTGCTAAAGTCAATGTTTGATATGAAAGCTGTAAGTGTTTTAACTGTTTGTATTCTCAACTCGGTCTGTCAGTACATTGAGTCCTTGTGCTTCTATTGGGTTTTCCCAGCAATAGAGTCGGGAGCTTTTTGTCAAGTGAAAAGAATGGAACCGTGCTCCATCGTACCCTGTCTTATTTGTAGCAGGCCGATTAGTGAAAGATTTAGTATTTAATCCCAGTCTTGGGTGTTAAGAGGGTGTTTAAAGCATAAGCCTCCACGGAGCAGGGTGTTGGCTCTCAGCCTTCATTATCGAAACCTGTTTACGGAGAATCTGTGCCACATGGGAGTGCAGCAGATATCATTGTACTATCATAAGATGGGATTCCTTGTGATATTTTACGAGGAAAAGTTACGTAGAATTTATTGTTCTGGTCATTTCTTTTCAACTGCAGATTTAAGGTTTTGTTTAAAATATTGCTTTTCAACAGATTGTAGTGAAATAAAAATCCTCTAAACAAACCTGATTAGTCTTTTTTCTAACACATGATTGAGATTGGAATGAATGGATTAGCACACATTTGGATCAGAAACGATCTGCCAGCTATCAGTTTGCTTATGTTGGGCCATGGGTCTTCTGTGAAAATGCTGACATTCAGATTTCAGTTAATAGCATAGATTCTGGATAGCGTAGATTTGGTAAAACAGCCGTAAATAGTTGATTGATGGTCACTGTTGCAATGTTTATCCGTCCTGACTAGGCCTATACGAGGAAATTTTTTGATGCATCCTTGCTCTTGTGTAGGTATTCTTATGTCATATATTTTATAGCTGTGGTGTAATCTTGCAATAGATACGTGCATCAGTTCTAATACCCCAGCAACAGTGATAAAATATACTTTATTTGGAATTACAACTGGAGAAATGTAAGATCAGGATCTGGAAATGAAATTGATTAACTCTGCATGTATTCCTCCTGAAGTGGGTTGTTTATGCGTTATAATTAGACTGCACGATAACAAACAATAAAAAAAATGTCTAAGTGGCAGCTCCAATGTACAGTACCACCATCCCTCATAGTGGACAGAAATGCATACAAATTTTGTTGTCCTTGTTGAAATTAAAAAAAAGTGAAAAACTCAGTGCTGAAGTTTCATAAACATAACTCTGTATTTCCTTAAGAAACACTAGAATCTGGCTTTGTCTACCTCCACTGATGGGAGAATTCAGAACAACCAGGGCAGGTCAGTGTTTGTGCGCATTTCACCGTTCCATGATGTAGACTGAATTTGGCTACGAATTAATCTTTAAAAATGTTTACGTGCCCTTGCCTCTCTTTTGATTGTATGTGGATCACTGTTGCCTAACGGTGCGCAGGGCTAGTATCTGTTCGAGAAGATTTTGCGAGGAGACATGCGGCATCATGCAGGTGGCGCATGGCCCCTTATTCTGCAGATCCCGGGTAAAGTCACAGCAGCATGTTCCCTTTCAGTGTGCCTCAATTGTGCTCCTCCCTGTTGTGTCGATGGACTAAGGCTGTTATCAAATATTGTCTGTGTTCAGCAGAGCATGTTCCTTAAATCCCATCTGGGTACCAAAATGAGACAGAGGTGATGAAGACACGGGCATCCAGGTTTCGAGTGCCTGGCTGCTTGCTGCTGGGATGGGCGCGGCATTGGGCCTGCTCTGGGCAAATCCAATTGGCTCTTTGCCTCTGCAATAGTCGGAGGTTGAGGGGAGGGGGACAGGGACATAGAGACAAGTTTTGTTCTCTTAATGGATCTCAGGCTTTCATTCATTTCCCTTTCAAATGGAGGCGAGGAATCACATGACATGAAAGGGCAATGTGAAATCGTTTACGGCATCTGAGAGTACGCTCATTTTCTGGGCCGCCGGGTGCAGCCGTCAAGGCCGGATTGCGATTAGGGGAGCTGGGTGTTCTGGAACTCCGATGAACACCCCTTATTCTGCAGTCAAACCTGGTGGAAACACTGTGTGGGGGAGGGGGTCAGCTAATCTTTTGCATGCAAAGACCAGGCTGTTTTATTGTAACTGTTGTGTCTGGGAAATCTTCATCCTACCTGGTGCTCTGAAGCAGGCGGTAGACACTGTGCACATTAATTATGTTTAAAATAAACATGCCTATGCCTCAAGAGGAGGTGGTGGGTAACAGGGAATAGCTACCCATTTGTTGGGGTGGTTCCTGTCTAAGACTCTTGGTAAAAAATGAATGTTGTCAGCAAAGCTGACAATGCCGGATTTATGTGTACATCCCGGTTTCTCTGTTAATATCCTTAAGGGATTGCATTCAGAATAATCACTAAAGGTTCGCAATTCAGAGTTACGTTCACTGTTGATTTTTACCCCCATTTCATTCCCATGTAGCTAATTATTTGTTTTTATTTGTGTGTAAAAGACATAAGAAGCAGTTTATAATGTGGATTAGCATTTCGGTTATAGAGCCCCTTGTCAGAAATTCAAGGGCTGTTCAGCCACTCGAGCTGCTATATTTGTTCAACTGTAATAAATACACTGCTCAAAAAAATTAAAGGAACACTTTGAAAACACATCAGATCTCAATGGGAAGAAAATCATGCTGGA
>JAACJT020000034.1:14473307-14493753 GCA_009936485.2 Gymnarchus niloticus
AACCCCCTCTGCTACTTAACTGACCAGATCAATATCCCAGAAGTTTAACTGACTTGATGCTATACTCTGATTAAAAACGGTTCCTTTAATTTTTTTGAGCAGTGTATTTAGAGAGGGATGATTTTCATGAAAATTGTCTACATTAAACAGCTGCTACATATCTCTGGAGGGGGCATGATGGGGGACAAAAGCAAGTGCATGAAAATGTCTGTTGGGATCATACTTGAGAGGAATGTCTCATATCAAGGCAAAAATAAAAATAGAAGCTGCTTAGTAAGAAATGCAAAGAACCTGGAAAGTCTCTGTTTTCAGTTGGAAAAAAAAGCCCTCACTTTAAACTGGTCTATGTGTTGTTTGTTTTTTTTTTTACTTTAAGCTGTTGGCAGGAGGTATGCAGTTGCAAGGTTAATAATGTGATATTCACACTGTACAATACAAAAGGGTCTGAATGTCATTTGTCATGACATACTGTGCATCCTCCTATATCTGCAGACAAAAATACAAGACACACAAAGAATAATTTGACATATGAGGAAATGTAACGAAAAGACATCAGATGTAGTGATCTGGGGCTGTTTCAGTTCTTTGCTTGGTAGGGCTCCACAGGACACCCTTTAGGCACCCTTTCTGTGGAATTGTCTTTTGTATTTTAGCCCACTTCCCTGCCCAAAGCAGTCACAACAGAGCAGAAGTCAGACCGTCACGTGCTCATTAGTGCTGTTAAAAGTTAGGACGCAGCCAATTTGCATGTTATTTAAAGGAAAGGAAACCCATGTGTGCAGACAGGATTTCAATAATGCCAAGTTTCCCTTACAGAGACACACAGCCACCATACCTGTGAAATCAAGGTGCAAATGCGGGAATTTGGCCAGAGTGTGTTCTGTTTGCAGGCACACACACAGTATGTAGGCTTGGTATCAGGCATGTGCCCACACACGAGCACTCATGTGCTTTGGAATGAAACAATCTCAGTCTAACGTCCGGAGGATTAAAAACCATGGAAAGTGAAACGTAGCACTAATTATTCACCACAGTTATAATGTACCGCTTACATTTAAAAGCCAGCTGTTCGTACATAACCTGGCATTAACGTTGGCACATGAAATTATGTACTTCTACATAGTTGGTGGTAATTCTACTGTATATTTTGTTGAAAAGATCTAAAACAAAGCCAGAATTTGAAGAGTTATTTTGTTTTTGCCCTGATGTATTTATTATATATCAGCATTGTTACACGTTACGTATGGTCAATGAGAAATATGAAACGGATATTCTAAAATAAAGGCTGAAGTTTTGCACTCTTTGATTTAAACAAGCATACGGCTGATCTGCTTGTGCTGAAGTATGTGATCCACCATCCATATGTCATTGCTACATTGCAGTTTGCGGTAAGTAAGAATATGGCTGTTAGTCCATTTCATTATTGCCTCCATTGCAGTTTTTCTTTCTCTAACCTCCTTGCCAGAACAATGTTTAATTTTATATTTTCTGAGAAATATGGAAGCCATCATGAGATTTTAGTCAAAATGGCGTCAAAAATACTAAGCCTAGTGCAAAACATATTTTTATTTCTCATAACCTTCAGTTCCACTGTCTCACTTTCGTAGTGATAGTAATACAAAGTCTAACTCCACTGTTCTCTTTCCAGAGGACGAGCTGTAGCTACCTGCTGTGCACCATCCTGCTGTTTGTGGCTGTTCTATTGGCTGTTACTGTGACGGGCACCATCCTCTTTATGAACCACTACCAAGCCCCTCCCATTTCTGATGGCCCGCCTCACATCAGCACCAATCAAAATGAAGGAAACGCCCTGGTAACTGTCGAACGTGGTGACGGCTCACGTATCAACATATTCATCGACCCCAACTGCCCTGACTACAACAGCAACTTTCTGCGACTGGAAGGTGTGCAGACCTCGCTGCTGCACTCACTCACTGACCACGATTCCGACCTCAAGTCGGTCAAAGGCCAGGACCGCGCCCTGCTTGTCAACTTGGCTGAGGAGGTGGCCAAACTCTCTGCCCATGCTAGTCAGCTCAAGATGGAGTATGAGTCACTGCGGCGTGGCCAGGGAAACCTAGGACAGGAGCTCAATACCCTGCAGACAGAGCAGGGTCGACTCATCCAGGTGACCGTCCCCTCACAACAGCACAGAAATGATTCATAACACCATTCTCATTATTTCATCAAATCAGTATCCCTGAGGTTCCCAACCTTTTTGGCTCATAAACCCATTTTAATGTCTGAATTTTTTTGCGACCCCAGTTGTTTAAAATTGTTGATAATTCCTTCCTGTTTCAGATATATTTTTGATGAAGTTCTATATTTGAACGTCTTAGTCTATTATGTTACTCAAGAGTAGACCAAAATGTAATATGATGTCACAGATGGCCATGTGTACTCACCCTGCTTAACAGGTTGTGCCTACGCTTTGCGTGGCAAGCTATGAAAGTCGGGAGGTGAATTCAAGAGAGCACATCTCATTTAATCAGTCACATGTAGTCTGGATGGGTACGTTGATTTCAATGTTTCAGTAATGTTGTGTGGCTTCATAGCCTTGCTGTACAATAACTCACCTCAAATGATGATTGCAAGCTTTCTTCCCAATAGTCATGGCTTTTCTAAATTGTGTTTGTTGACTGTTCAGCTCATAACGTTTTCTTTCAGAACATGATTTTGTCTTTCCCGTGTATTCTTTTTGTGTAGTTTCTAAGTTCTTTTAAGTTTATTAGGCTTCATACTCTCCAGAGACAAGACATTGCCACACAACAGGCATTTGGGCTTTTCCTCCTTATTCTCTGTAACACTCATAAAACCATACCGAAGAACCAATTCATCATATCTCTCAACAACGGAGGTTCAGCATGAGGTACACACGTGATGTTGAAGGGTCAACTGGATTAAAAAATCGGCTCCTCTGTACTTATTTACTAACAAGTTCACTAGCTGGTGGCACACGGGTTGCAGGAAAGCGTGAAATGACATGATAATTCTGGTACATATGACTCCTATTTTTACCATGTTTAAATGATTTCTGAAATTAATCTTTTTATTGACTTGATTAATATTTGTATTATTTAAAATGCATATTTGTGAAATAATTTTTAAAATGTAATTTTACCCATTTTCTCATGACCACATCTGCATTTCAGGCAACCACACATGAGGTCATGACCTCAAGGTTGGGAACTGATGTAGTACATTGTCTAAGTAACACAGAACTAATTCAAGACCTTCAGTCGTGTAATTAACAATAGGCCACTTAATGTGGAGGTGTACCATATACTCTGCATTCTGACTCGAATTTTGTATAGGCTGCTTTCCCAGGCAATAGTTTATGTTTATGAGGAAGACAGAGAGCCACTCAGAGCTACTCAGAAAAACTCTTTATTAATGAGAAGCCCAACTGAATTCGTTAAACATCTAGAGGTCAGTATTTTAGCATTTAATATTGCATCTGGTTCCAGCGATCTGCCAGCATTCAGTTCATTTGGAGCTTTCACCAAATATATAAATCATGCCCTTTAATTATTTGAGCTCTGTTTTTTTACCAGTACTTAATCATAACTGTCTGTGTAATTCAAATGTGAGAGTCTTACAGATAACATTGCTGCTTATTTGCTGAGCTGAAACCTCCTGAATTTGGAATATTGGACAGACAGTAGGGCTGTAACGAGTCGGACACTTTACTAAGCAATAAAGCATAAGCAACTTGCTCAAAATCTAAAAAGAGACAGAAAAGTGATCCACTATTAATTAAGTAAAACACAGGTAAGAGAGAATAAGGTGTGAATTTGATTCCAGTGAACTAAAGACTAGGAGCATTAGAACTGTGTTTCTAGGACCCCCAGGGGTTATGGGAATCCTTATTAAGAGGCACACCAGGCACAGTTTGTGGAGAGAGGGTTACACAGGGTGCATGCAGAGTGTGATTTGGAATACATCTAACAAGGAGCATCTAAATTACATTTCTTTTCTTGCAATTTTCAGTTTCTAACTAATTAGGTACTCTCACACAAAGAGACTTTATGCACCTGACCAAGTAGATGACAAGGTTTTGACCCTCCTGTCACCGAAGGAAGTGTCCGGAGATGATACAGCTCAAAGCAGGCATAGAAAAGCATAAATCTCAAGACTAACTGCCCATTAACATTGCTAAATATTCAGATGAAACCAATTTACATGTTTATTAGGCTGAAGCTCGTAAAATTGCATAATTAGACTTTTCATAGGCGTGTTTACAACACACCTACACAGATTTAAAAATCACTCACGCTGGTCTAGGTAGCACTCTTTTAGCTATAAGAGGTTGGTGGACAAGGCACTTGAAGAACTGACATTGTTTCTATGCTATTTAAATGTTGTGATTTTATGGCCAACATACAAAGCTAGTAAATGGGTTCAAAGACACCCACAGATCAGGGAACAGTATTCAGATTTCAGAACCCAGTTTCTGTAGTGGAGGTGAAGAAAAGGTCCCTTTAGTGAGTTGAGTTTGGAGGTATAGAGCAGAATCAAATTCGTAAGCAGTTTAGCAGCGGATGACAAGTCAGCCAAAAAGTGAAAGGGACACAATAGATTTGTTTCTGATACTTTTTTTATTACTCATCCCTCATAAAATTTTTCCAGAGAAATAACCTCAAAGTCACCGAGCAACCTGCTCATAAGCTGAAGGCCAGGTAGATTTATATCTGATCATAATGTTGTCAAATATTCAAGGCACAACAGATATCGTTCATTGCTTCCATTAAAATGGTTCTGACTACTGCAAGAGAAGGTATGTCTCCCATAGCAGACCATGTTAATTTCCTTTAGTGTTTGCTTGTTTTTTAGTGAAAAAAGGCCTAAATTCTTCAGAATAGCAAGGGAATTATCCTTACCAAATATGTGTATGTGTGGATGTTTTTAATCACATTGTGGGGGCTCAGTGTCCCCTGGAAGAATGAAAACCTGCTACTTTTCACCTTGTGGGGACATTTGTGGTATCCCCACAAGGGAAAACTCAGTTTTCTGAAAATCTATAAATACAATCAAAAAATCAAAAGAACTAAAAATGTTGTATTTTGTTGGGTTATTTATGGTTAAGGTTAGGGCTGTGTAAGGGTTAGGGTTGTCATAGTTAGGATTAGAGTTAGGACCATAGAAATGAATGAAACCCCACAGTGTTAGAAAGACAAACGTGTGTGTGCGTGTGTGTGTGTGCATGCAGTATTGTGTGACAATGTGTTAAGGCCATTCATCTGGGCAGTAACTGTATGTTTGCTAAGAAAAAGAAATTTCTTCTCTTTTCTGTAATGTTACTGATATCTCTTGAATGGCTTACACCTTTGGTTCCCAAACCTCTTCTTGAAAGCACCCCAACCATTCCATACATTGAGTTTCAATTTTCACCACCAGCTCACGTAACTTTTGATCTTAAGCAGTTAATTCACTGTTTGAGGTATTGATTAGCCAAACAAGGTTCAGCCCCAGCTGAGCCCCACAAGTACTTGGGTACATTGGATGGTAACTGCTTACATATCCATGCCTATTGATAAAGGCACTGAGGTGTTTTGTACTTATGGACGTCTGCCTTTGAGAATGCTGTATTTCCTCTTGCCCATACATGGGTATCAGTAGTTCCTGTTTGAATTTTTGAACCACATTGTTGAAACATATATCTCAGTGGAAGAGTATGGTAGCTGGACACACCAGGGCCTTTACTTCCAGGAAATCACTGATCTAATAAGATACGTTGGGGGAGGCCACAGCATAGCATGCTTCCATGCAGTAAGTTTTGTCCTAAAATTCTACCAGCCAATATTTATTTCCATTTCTGAGCCACGGTTACGGGTCCTCTAATAAAGGAAGATTGTCAGGTGTTAGCTCAATCCGACTGCGGCATATCTGTATTCAACCTTGGGATATTAGCAGTAAGAGCACAAAACAATTAGCAACACAAAAATATGCATTTCATTGTTCCAGTACAAGAATGGTAAATGATGTTAATGCAAAAAGAATTTCGGACCAATTGATTGACATTTTTTAATTTCACAGTTGCAATGGCTGAAACTGGAGGTGGTGAGGGGTGATGTTTATCAGATACGAACAAACATGAATCGTACCATTTTCCCATTTTTATCTTTGTTGCCCTTACTTTGCAAGTCCTTGAGTGCTTTCCTGACTCATGGCTCCTTCTATTCTCCTGTCACACCTTAGACATCGCCTGTGCTTCACCTGACTGTATCTGATATTGTTTATGCATACGTATGTGTTATTCCAAAATGTCTGTTGCAGCCTTTCAACAACCTCTGTTTATTGAGCAACTAGCAGTGTGCTGTATACGTGTCCTATACATATTAACACCTCTCAAGCAGATGACCGTTGAGCCAGGGGTCATCCACTGAAATGCTCAGTGTCATTAGGAGATTCACGATTCATCCTGACCACCATTCTCATTATCTTAGCTCACAGCCCTGTAGACAGTGAGGGGTCCCTTGATTGCCTTGTGAATCTTGAACCGTTTTGTAGCCAAAGAACATCTAAAAATATCTGTTTTAAAAATAACTCGTGTTTTCATCTAGCTGTTTAAAGGTTGAAAACCTCAAAAGACACGGTAAATTCAGCAAACTATGCAAATATGAATTCTGTCCCTCGCGAAGGAAACTGTGGTTATGATTATAAATGTATCCAAAAAGAAAATGGAGTTTATGTGTATGTAAGAATGAGTCAAAAAAGTTCAATTTATAAATTCCACAATTTATGTATAGATGTGCAAATGGAAAAAAAGAGAGAGAGACACACACACACACACACACAGACAAACAGACAGACAGAGGAGAGTAGCTAATCTAGTAGAACTATGTTCCACCTTGGGCCATCCCATAATAATTGGAGGTCCTGCAACTGCACCTCACTCTGCTCGAACCTGCTTGCCAATGTTCTGTGTTGCTTCACTCTTAGCTATGACAGCTGGTTGACCTTTCCATTTCTGCATGTGTGCTTAACGTCAGTTGTAGTGTCCTTCCTGACGTGCAGGTCTCGCTTCCTTGGGCTGTGGTTGCCCACTGCTGTGGGTGCAATGATTAATGGTGACACGTTAGCATGCAGCAGTTCCTGTCAGGGCCGTCAGCCAACACTGCAGTGAAGCGCACTCCCATACCGAATCGAGGACATTTGCAGAGAGTAGTGCGGAGAGCAAAAGATACAAGCACATGTACCACCAAGATAAAGCAGACATTTACACTCTTAAGTTAAACTGCCAGTTAAACTGAACAATAAATAACTGGCATTTTCCTTAAATGCCTTTTTGTGGATGTTTTAGAGCCTCATCAGCTGCAGCTAAGAGACTCCTTGAGATGCAGAACTGCCAAATTCAGCCATTATTTTGAAATTGAGTTGCTCGTAATTAAGTTTCTCTTCCCTTATTTTCAAGACAGCTCTGAAACATGCAGAAAGTAAATTGCCTAGCAATTTCACTTGTGTTTTCCAGCTATTGGCAAAAAAGCGGCCTTAGTCCAACGAGTGACTTTCTCGGCTATTTCTCTGTGGCAGAATCAGTTGAGTCACGAGGGAATGTGACTCATCATTCGCCTTGCAGGTGAAGTTAATTCCAGCTGGCACCCTGCTCTTCTGCACTGAATGCAGAGTGCGGCCCCAAACAAGGCATCTGCTTCCTGACCAAACATGTGCCTTGAGCATCAAGCACTGTCAATAAAGAGGGCAGTTTGACTACATCAGTATTCACCTGATTGGATGGAGGTGTCAGATAAACCAGTACAGGGTCATCCGGGTGATTCCCTGGATTGTGGAACTGACTTCGGTAAGTTTGACGGCAGTGGCAGAAACAGATGCTAAAAATGAGCCTGGTATTTAAAAAGCAAGAGTCAACATTATGGACTAAATAATTAAATTTACCCAGAGCATGTTCCACTCTTTATTATAATCAGAACTCAAAGCAATTTTCCTCTTTAAAGTTTGTCTTGTTTATTAGTCTCTGGTTCAAGGCAAATTTCTGTGTTGCAGTTCCACATTTGAATGCTTCATTAGTTACAAAAGATCATATATTATGTGCCCACCATAAGAAAAAGCAAGAATCTTTTTGATTAATGAACTCAGTGATTCAAATTTACATGGAACAGAAGAGTTTTTAAAACAGAAGACCAGAGAGCTTGGGGCTTGAGCATCACCACTGTGTTGGTAGAGAAATATGATCTGTCAGTGTCTTGTGTGTACAGGATTAAAAGGACGTTCCAGCATCCTTTCTGTTCATGCTGAAAAGTGACAACAAATGGTCTAGCACAGGGTAGAGTGTGTGTTGTGACAAGAGGTGGTGCCTCATCAGATCGTTGGGCATTACTAGAGGTCCCCTTTGACTGGCACTCAAGCGGTGGCACCATTGCAGCTCCTGGAGGCCATCCTCAGAGAACGCCGCAGTTGACGGGGCATCCACTGCTGGCTAAGGAATTTCTCACCGGCAGCCACCATCAGTACCAAACAGTGGAGCACAGACTTTCTCTGTCACTTTAATAAAGAGCCCCAGGTGTCAGACCCACCCTCCATCCCGTCAGCATCACTAGCACACAGCCGAGAAGATTCTGACACTCACACATTGCTAGAGAAAAAGAATGTCACCGGGAGTTTAATCTGCTTACGGTGTTATGGTTAATAGCCAGAGAGGGACTCCATGACAGCTGAAGCTCAAGGAGATTTCCGTGCGACTGCAGGAAGAGAATCACTCTTTAGGAGATGCACACTGACAAAATGAACCCATATGATACTGCCAAGCCTACAGAAGCCCTCTCACAAATGACTTTAGTCTTGACTGCAGAATTTCAGAAGGATGGTAAAAGAAGTATATATTAAAAAAAATGACGATCTGCTTAATTTGTTACATACAGTGCAGGTATGGCGCTTGCTACATTAGTTTGTATATCCTCTCAGGTGTGAACAGAAAGTAATCAGTCCATTAAAACCTTACAGATTTGGCAACTTTCCCGTATGTCCAGTTAACAATGGTGTTTTCTAACTGGGATATTTATATTGATCGATAAACAATATTTGTTGATCGTTCTCCACTCTGACAATGCAACCTATTTGTGATTTCACACATATCCAATTTATTTTCCTTCTTTGTTTGCTATGTTTGTTTGTCTGGATTTGTTTTCAGGTGCGATACTTTTTAAAATTTCTTATTTTAACAAAACTTAAAATTTGCTACGTACATATGAGGCATAAACCTGAATTCTACAAATAGCGTTGCCATAGGATGTAAAATTAGAATTGTTAACAATCATTTGGCTGATTGATAGATAGCAGGGATGAGGGAGATGAGAAATGAAAAATTTCAAGCGCATTTTAGAGTCTCTTCTTTACTATCTTGCAGCTGGTCACCCCTAAATTTCAGTATTAGATTTGGGTAGAGTCCACACAGTCATCCACACCACATCACCAACGATGACGCGGACTTTGGAATGTCTGACATTCAGATCCCGAGCCACCTGTGACGAGACATTTTCCGTCTGCACAGCTGCTGTCGGAGAGCCAGATCAACATGGTGAAGGTGGTGAACTCCGTGAGCGACGCCCTCAACTCCATGCAGAAGGAGACAGGCAGCTTCAAGACCCGCCTGAAAGCCGACTTGCAGCGAGCTCCGGTCCGCGGCACCAGGACCAAAGGCTGTGCTAACGGTGAGTAACAAAGAGGCTGCAATACTGTACACACGGCACTCAAAGTAGTATAAGTGGTGGCATTAATGAAGGAATCAAGGAATATTCTCGGTTTTTATGCTTTGCATTCTATTACACATGAAGATACTTGATATTACTGTCTTATCAGAGTTGTGTTAAGTACTTTTTAGTAAATAAATGACATCTGGCTGAGTCGTGAATTTTAACAAATTCTGTCACAGGGGTGCTAGAGCTCAAAAGATTCAAAAACCACCAAGGGGAGCACTGGGATTGGCGGGCATTTAGGTTCGCACCAAAATAAAGCACTTGCCCATGGGTATCAGACTGGAAGGGCCCCAGCACAGCAGCTGGACGAAGTGGTCAATCTGATTCTTCCCCAGCTGGAATTGCCAGCCTGTTTCTTGACACTGTCGACAAGTCAGTGGAGTGCTACCAAACTTCACTTGGGTGCCGGGCATCCGGAGTGTGTCATTTTAACAGTTTGTCTCTGAAGATTACTCACAGGAAGGTGCCAAGTAATGCCAAGCCACTGCTGTCAACACAAAATGCTCCATTGATAAAATGTGTGAACGTCTCCCTTTTGGGTTTTTTTCTTACTCTTCAGTCATCAGATTTACTGGCACCTTCTACACTCCAACAGCAGTGTGAATTAAACAACCTTTTTAACACACTTCTAAAGGTACATGTAAGTTGAGAATTCATTGTTCAATATTACACTTATTAGTCCCTGGTTAAGGGCAGATTCCAGTGCATATTTAAAAAAAAAATAGTCATTTCTTTTGGAACAAACCACTTTATTTAATATTATTTTTGAATCAATGTTTAAGAAATGGACAGAATTTCTGTTCTGGTTTGTAAATAATGGAGAGAAAAAATGGTTAAGCTTTATTAATCATAACAAATTACCGGGACCATAAATTTATATTTTAAAACAGCCACTTTCTAAAACATAATTTATTGTAACAGTGTATGAGACAGAAAAAATGGATGTGTGCTCACAATGGACACTGATGTGAATGACTGGCAAATTAATGCTACACTACTGTGGATTCAGCTGAGTGGTTGTTGTTACCTGCCTGACATTCAGCTGTGTGTTAATAAGGGTATAATTGCCCTTGGTACAAACTGGTCATTCAAAGCTACTAAACGACACTGGTCTTAAACAGGCAATAATGTGTATTTTAAACATAGTAACTACCCAACTGTGTTCAATAATGGCCTATTCTGTCAGTGTCACAGTAATCCAGACCATATCTCTAGAAGAATTGGTCATAAAGGTAGGACGATTAAACTCCAAGCAGTCCGTTGTGCTGGTACGCAGGCACACAGTTTACTTATATAACCTCTTTCTGGACTACAGGGTTCCCAGAGTCTCCAGAGAAAACCCACACAAACTCAAAATGTAACGCTAGGATTGAATCAGGCAACCACAGACAAAAGAGATGACCTCCCTTACCCACAATACCAGTCCATAATAGATACATATCTATTATGTGGTGTGCAGCTTAGTTATCGATCTGTAAATGTACTGTTCTCATCTGTTTGCACCGCCAACATACAAATACACTGATCAGAAACAATCCCTGCCTCCTAGCATCTGGGATCCTCAAGCCATACTTTCATCTCCACTGAGCAAAATCCTCGCCCCATTCCTCCCCTGGGGGGGTGCTCCAGTGCCAGCCCCACCCGCCTACCCCAAGAAAGCTCCTAATAGCAGTGCCTGAAGGAGGCATATCTGATGGTGGGGAGGGTGTCTATGTGTTATTCAGACTCCTACAGAATACGGGCAGTGAGCCGAAAGGACCTGAAGAGACAGAGATGTATTACAACCTGCAGTGACACCTTAGTAGAAATAATAACGACCACCCTCCCTCGGCCTGCCTTTCCCTTACCTAGGCTCCAGGCCTCGGGACTGCAGTGACATTTATGCCAGTGGCCAGAGGGACGATGGCATCTACTCAGTGTTTCCCACCCACTATCCAACTGGCTTCCAGGTCTTCTGCGACATGACCACAGACGGTGGAGGCTGGACCGTGAGTACCTGTGACTGCAGAGATACTTATATGTTACACACATATGCAGAGCATGAGCGTATGGCATCTATATATAGCAGTCACTGAGCGCATTCAAGGACAGGCAGTGAAATGACGAATGCAGAGGCTTTCGTTCTTTTCTCAGATGTATATGCACATCAGCTTACTGCTTTCGCATGAGATCAAAATACATGCCACCTTCACAGAGTCACTGAAAGGGGAAGGGAGAAATGAAAAATATCGAACATACGTTGTATATTCACAAAAATGTGTTTAACTTGCAGTTAGAAAATTTAACAAACAAATACAAATAAAGTGAAGGTGATGATTTGGTCTTAAAAAATTTCCTTTCATTCATCAAATGCAAACTTTGCATTTCCTGTTGGTTTGCTTGAACTTTGGTAGAACTGATCTCACTGTTTCTTTTGCAACAAAAAAAATTATAGAAACTTCCATTACTGTTAATTCTCAGCATCGATTCTTGTACTATAAATTGCATTACATGAGATTTTTCCCTGTAGTTGGGCATATTCACCCTTTTGGTGAAAAATATATCTGGAAAGATAAGGAAAATGTTCTACATTTGGTCCTGTGTTTTGTGTAAGCTATTTACATACAGTATGATGTGTATTTTATAAATGCATGTCTGCTGGTTTATTCATGCTGGTACAATGAATAGACGCATGTGGTTTTTCCATCACATCTGGCTAGTGTGCACACAGCATGATCTCAGTGCTGTTTCATTTTGATAAGTGTCGCTTCCCCAACAGAAACGTCTTAGCAGCATCAGGCTGTACCATATGTCTTATTCATCATCAAGGCAAGTGACTTCCCACCCCAGCAAAGTTCTGCATAGATGCAGCACGGTTTTCGGTTGGGTTCCCTGGTCACATGTCACTAGACAACCAGCTTTCCTGTCCTGGCCTCCATGTTTGTCCCCAGTGGAGGGAAGACTCTCGGGAGACATGGAGTTTGATTCAATCCTGAGTTTAGTTGAGCAATAATTGGTGTTTGTAGTTATATTATATATATATTATATATATTTGTAGTTAAAGCGGATGACAGCACCTTTGCAAATCATCACGAGTCTCCATGGATTACAGTGGGCTCCATAGCAAGTAGATGAATTTGGTGATTTGAGTCTGGCCAATTTCAGTGTACAGTATGAGATGGCATGGATTGGATTGGGCTCACACCTCAGCATTTCTCTTCACTGGAACGCCAAAAATTCAGCTGTTATATCATACCCTGTTTTTTGATAGTGTGTGGTGGTTGTTTAGTGTTTAGCTTGATGGCCTCGCACCCCCCAGGGCTGGGGGTTCGAATCCCACCTCTGGCTCTGCTGGTGTGGAGTTTGTATGTTCTCCAGACTCAATGTGACCTAGTGTTGGATAAGCTGTTATGGAAGATGGATGTAAATAAGTTTATAATACCATTTAAGCTTATTTTGAAACATTGTGCTGACAGAGCATTGATAAATTAAGTGAGACAATGCGCAGTGTTTGATTTCGGGTAGGTCACTGCTTAATTTTATTTAGTGCCACCTTGTGTGAGGTGGCTGCTTTTGCTAGATGATTAGGACAGCATCAGCCCAAGTGGAGCTCACAGAGAAGTAATAGTATCTTGTTGTCTTTCTCACATGTCAACTAGAGCCCCAGCACTTTGCAGAGAGCAATCATTCTGGTTATGCAAACAGAGCATTCTTGATTGAATTTATCGTCTGGCACTGAAACACCAAACAAAGAGGAAGATAGCATTTAGCCAGATCTAATTTTCTTATTTTCTCCTGCCGTGTGCTTGCAGTAATCACACAGCATCTGGAAACTGACATTTTAGCCACGATTACTTTCAAAGTCAGTTTTTCATCCCTGCACTCTGGATCCCATGGATTTTCTTCCTTTCTTTTTTTACTTTTGTAAATCTGCTAAGTACCTCACAACAGTGAGAGTCTCAAGATAAAAGGGGTTAGCTAGTGCATGGAGCTAATGGCTATGCTGAGCTGGCCTCCAGCTGGATTCACCAGCACACTCCTGCGATGCTTGGCCCAGCGAAGTCCAGGCTACATTGTTGTACCTATGGGCCAGAGACCTTTAAGAAATTTGCAAACATATACACAGAACCACACATGCACTGAGTCTCGAGGGAGTTCTCACAGAGATGACTGGCACTCTCCATTACGTGTGTATAGACTTCATTTCTATGGGCCTAACCCTAATCCTAACTATGTCAACCTTAACCCTTACCCAGCCTTAACGTTAACCATAAGTAACCCAACAAAATACAAGACTTTTGGCTGTTTTAGTTTTTTGATTGCATTCACAGATTTTCATGAAATTGATTTTTCGTTTGTGGGGACTCGGCAAATGTCCTCACAAGGTAAAAATGTGTGTCAGGTTTTTATTACGTCCAGGGGACATTTTGTTGTCCCCACAAAGTATATAAACATGTTAACCATGCACACACAAACCCACACACCAACATGCACTCACAAGACTCTGTGCTATTAATATGAACACACAAATGGGCATGCATCCGGACAGTCTAGTTATACACAAGCACTCACTGGCAAATATGAATAGAAATTCTTTACTAGGATGTGCTGTTGTGTTGTGAATACCGTGACAGGAAGATCAGGTGGGGGGTGGAATACCTCCACCACACCGCCCAGCTTCTACAGGGGACACCAGTAAGCCCCTGGGTTGTTTAGCAGGAATGCTGCAGAATGCGGAAGAGAACTGGGGCATACTGACTTTCTTTGCCGTCATCAAAAGTGTAAATAAGGCAGCTGTGGGAGCTGTGTTTATTTAGGACGAGACCCCCTCCCGCTGCAGGCAGCCCCTGAGTAGGATGCCATAAGCAGCACCTTTACATATTAGTGCCCCGATTACAGTTTGCCGTGAAAAATGGCCAGCGGTATGTAAAGGAAAGCACCAACCATGACTTTGCAGCCTGGATATTTGAGTGATGTGTATGCCAGTCACTCTCAGGCATTGATGTACAGTATGCTGGGCTGTGTGACTGCAGATTCTGCAAAGCTTCTCAACAAAGCGGGGTTTTAGGTTTAAAGCTCAGAACAGACACTCATTATTATTGTTATTATTGTTGTTGTTATTATTATTATTATCATCGCACCCTCTGATGGGTTGCACCACGTTCAGGTTGTACCACCATGTTGTGCCTTATGCTGCTTGTGATAGGCCCCAGGCCCCGTGACCCCACATAGAATAATTGGTTGTAAAATAATTAAATGAAAGATTATTATTCATTGCATAGCTTGTATACCTATCATCTCATGTTACGTTATCCATTTATAACATGTTACTGAAGGGATGTTGGTTACCTACTTTTCTCAAATATGAAATAGCAAAGTCTCCCTGAGAAGTTGAGTGTTTAACTTTTAGCTACGTCATAGATGCACTTTGTGAGTGAATCAGCAAGGGATTTTGATAGAATACATTCAGTGAAACAGTGCTAATAAGAAAATAGTAGTAATTAGCTATTAAAATATTAATGATAGTCACTTATCTGTAGGCCATCCATTATCACCTCCCTTCAGCAAGTAGCATTTTCCTTTATCTGCCGGCTACTTGCCCAAAGATGGGATTCTCAAGGGCAGGACCTCAAGGCTTAGCGTCTACTCGCAAAGTGACCTAATAGGAGCCCACATGCACTGGCCCTCAGAGAGAACAGCAAATACAGTATAGCAGGTCCAATCCCTCCTGCAGTCAAGGACACAGGATTCATATTAGCATTGGGGGCACACAGCTTCTGCAGCACCATTTGTTACAGGTGGCATCCAAGGCTTATAGTGACTAATTATAGGCAAAAATTAAATGCACTCTCAGCCCTGGAGAATATAAGTCTCCTGTGCCCCATTAAACTTATACTTAAGCAATTCAGTAATCTTCTGATATTAAAGTTTAAAAGTTGTGAACAGATAAAGAAAACAAAATATAAATAATAAAAATCTGCCATGAAGTATGAAACATACATCCCTCCCCCAGCACGCATGCCACCGTTCTGTGTCTATTAAAGCGTAGAGAATAAGCATTTGGCCATTTTCAGCTCAATTACTCAGTGTTTCAGAGGCTCAAATTTGGAGTGGTCACACTTGGAAACAGACAAGAATCAAGTAGTGATGAGGAAAAATCAGGCTGTAAAATCCATGGTGGATGGGTCCCAGCCTTGATTGGTAGATTGGGATACTCCCAACCACCTAGGGTTTTGAAACCTCATTTGTGCCATCACTAGGAGTCAGTGTCTGAGGACCTAACAACACATCCATGTTGTTACTATTGCTGGAGTTGTTTTAGTTAGGGTGGTTCAATTCCAGCCACATCATGGTTCATGTCAAATCCAGGTTAAATGTACATGAGTTTCACTTAATTTAGCTTTCTACCATTTTACTGTCTTCTATCCTTTCATTGTATTTTACTCGTTTATTGTATTCTTTTTTCCTTATCATGTAAAGCACTTTGAATTGCCTAATGGTACAAAATGTGCTATACAAATGAACTTGCTTTGCTTTGCTTTGTGCTAAACTAGAGCCAAAGGAAACCACAGTGCACCCTAGAATGACAGCTGGAATCATCTGCCCCAAATCTCTCTTCACATCACAGTCCAACACACTAAAACTCTTCAGCCAGACAGTACAGAGAGAAGACAAAGTAAAACAGTAGCGATAACGGAAAATTTTATCAACATGTCCAAGACACTAACTTCTCTGCCATAGTTATTCACATATATAATTTAATTTCCTAAATGTATTTGTAATTTATTGAGATGCATAATTAAATCCTTGACTCCGGCAATATCCTATTCATGATAGTTCTGAGGTAAGATTAGTCCAAGTAATATTTTGCATTGATGCAAAATCATTTTTTTCATATCAGCCAGTGATGTGAATCCAAAAAGAAATCAGGCCACAGTTTATTGAATCACTTTCCCAGTGGAAATTTTCTTAGGAAATAAATGCATTTTTTTTTACGCCGATATGCAGCCTTTGTATCACACTGTGTGGTGCAGTACCACTCAGACAAGTCATGTGTATTGAAATTCAAAATATTTAAATATTTATTCCAATTGAAGAAGGTTAATACTTTAACATTAATGTACAGGATGGCAGTTTAAATTCGGCCAAGATGGTTTAGCGGTTGACTGTGACTTATTTACTGTTTATATATGTTTTATGAGTGACAACTGAAGGAGATGATGCAGACAAGCCTGTCTAAACCAATGCCTCCGAAAGATTTTTTGACGTGGGTTGTAATATGTCCCTTTTCCCAAAGCAATAAAGTTTGGGTGGCATTGTTCTAGTGGAGCATTTTTGTGGGATGGATCTTGGCAGGGGAGGAATTAAATCTCAAAGTATCAGACATTTTGAGGAAGAATCTGGACCAATATATTTTGGCAGTGTTTAATTTTAGCTGGTTTTAGTTGCCAGTGTTCTAGACTGGTCCCTGATCTTGACTGGACTCGAGATAACTTGTAATTGTCCGCACCCATAGCCTGAGTAGGAAGAAAAAGCCTATTTCTGTCAGCAGGACTAAAAAGGTACAGAAAGATAAAAGTAACATTAATACTAAAAGGAAAAAGTGCCAGAACTTTTCTGTTCCTTTTTTATTCTATATTTTAAATTTTACATGAGCACTAACGTTTGAGAGGTACGATTCTTAGAACTGTGCGTGTTATATTTCTGCCAGCTTTCCGAAGTTTAAAATGGCCATCGCCATTGTAGCTAAAGGACCAGGTCAGCTATTGATCCCGAGGAACATAATGATTCTCTTTGATTACACACCAACTTGAATTTTAATGTTAGTCTTAGCAGAACAGAAGAAAGAAGTCACACATCGTTCCTCAGTCCCACTAAGTTTCTGCTTTTATCAGAATCTGATGGTTTGTTTATTATTATTTTATTTGCTAAAAGCAACTGGGTAGAAATGAATGATTTGTTCATAATTAATGGTTGTTTGATGGTGCTCATTCAGCCATCTGTGAAATATTTAGTTCTGGAAAGCAATGGAATGTGAACATTTTTGATTGATTGTGTGCCCGCTGCCTGTTTTTTACATTTACAGTGTACAGAAAGGGGCTTTTTGGCCATTTCTTCACTCTCAAGTGCATTGTTAACAGAAAATTTTCAGCATATTTTCAGATTATGATGCCCCTCAATTTTCCCAGAACCAATTATTTAATAAGGCTTAACAAAGCTGGAGTTTATTATTGATGATGATAATGATTTATTTAATTGCTCTTAGTAATATTAACAATAATAATTATTATTTTTATCATTGTCTGTAGTTTTGTTGTTTTGTGTGTCTGCTGTTAAAGTACAATTGTGTAATTTTTCTTAGACATTGTGTATTACACATTGTTGAAGCAAAACGCATCACTGTTGTCATTAATCGTGTTATGTGAGGAAGTACACAGTGGATATATCCATGACTGGACTGGCTGGGTATCATGGTGGAGAACATGTTTATGTCTTCTTGCTGGCACGATGTTCCCAGTTTCCATTAAATTATGTTCCAGATTCTGAATGGATAGTGATTAAGCATGCTCACGTGATGTTTTCTGCTATTTTGTCTTAGAGTTTTTAGCGTTCATACTTTGCCATTAAAATTTGGCTCAGAATGCACGGGGGATATAGGGTAGCCGAAGGGGGACAGGTGTGCAGCCAGAGACAATTTATAAAATGCCTCAGAATATACCCGTGTGACATCTGTCACTTGTAAACAGCTGTTAAATCATTCTGTGAAGCGAGGCAGCTCATCATTAAAATGACATCATGGAAGTACTTCATATCTTTCCACGCCAGTCATGGGTGCTGTCATTGAGTCAAAATGAAGGGACGCTCACCCTGTTCTTCCTTTACCTTCATAGTTCAAACCAGAGCTTAAAGTCTGTGCAAGTGTTCTTGCAACTGGGTGTAAATGGAAGTTGGCAAGGACCTTACAACTCTTTGAACATTTAGTAATCAGGATGCCAGGTCGAAGTGCAGTGGTAATGTGGGGAGTTTGTCTCTTTAATTAATATCATTATATATAATATTATATTATATTGATATTATTATTATTAACCATTGGAATCTTAGAATGAGATACATAGTGTGGAGAGAAATAACATGACAGAAGGCTAAAGATGCCACACTGAAGTCCCAAGAGTTTTGATGTTGTAACCTTAAAGATATTTAAGAAACAAATGAATAAGTATCTTGGCTATATATTTATTTATTATAATGACATCTAAACACTCGGAGTTTATCCTTAAGCACTAAAAAAGCACAACTTTAATACATACTTTTTTGTGGTTGACAGCAAACTGCTCAAGTTAGTTAATGGCATTTCCATATTAGAAGCCATGCTGGTAGAAGGTCACTGTTTTTCAGTGCTCAGACATTCTACCGATTTTATTGCATCTGCTTGCAGTGGTGATAAAACCTGAAATTAAATGGCACAATGAAATTAAAAGGCCTTTAATATTTCCCTTATTTGCATCTACCCACTCAGAGTTAAGAAACGAAAAAGGATGCAGTTCTTTTTAGAGATCCTTATTAATCACCACAGCAGCAATGGTTAACTGCCATAGGAATTGGCAGTTTTATCCTACATATCTTAGTCTCTGAATCTCGCTTAGGAATTTTAGCCTGTTGTACATCCACACCATCTTCCTACTAGTGAAAAGTGGTTATTATAATTTTCACCCCAATCCCGTCGAGATAACCCAATCTTCTTCTCAGTCCCTGATTTCAATGGCCAGCAGAGTTGTATTGTGTTGGCCGATGGTGGCTAATACCCCGTTAAGTGACAAATTCTTTATTGTATATTGATGTATTCAGCTGGTCTTGCATTGCCTTTTGTGCATGACCTAGTAAGAAATAACTTGAAGATGGAAAATTTGTTCAAAACTTGAAGGGCAAAACTGCAGCACTTAAAGATGTTTTCATTTCCAATGGTTATCTATCAGAAAAGAATTTATTGTCATTTTGAAAGACCTCATTGTAACTCTCATATACATGGGCTCCTAAGGTCAGTCTCAAGTTCACATATAGCTAGAACTCTGCCTATTGTGATAGAAACCTACTGTTGGTTCAGCCCTTTGCCAACGGCACTTAAACGGCTAGAAAGTGAAGGGTTGTCATCAGAAGAATTGTTGAGGAGTACATGCAACAAATAGGAAAGAGGCTTGGTCATATGAGGAAATATCAGTAACTGGGAGAGTACAGAGTGCGGCTGGCAACAAGGCTGCAAGAAAGGCAGTGCTGATGAGGTTAGGGAACAAGGGGTAGACAAACTATGGAGGCCATGAAGCAGAAAGAGGACAGAGACAGGCAGAGGGTCAAAACTATAAGGCCAGTCGATTTCAGAAATAAAGTCATGTGGAGATAAAGGCAAAAAAAAGCATTCAACAGAGAATAGCAAGCGCTGAACTTACTAGTGCTTCTCTCAGAACTTAGCCCTTCGAACTGCATGCCAGTTGGTTGTACAATCTGTCTTCCTGCCAGAAGTTGGAATGCTCTGCCCTTAGTAGACAGGACGACCCCACACGATAATACACTTCCACCCAGTTTTGGATAGTCACCACTTGAAGAGTTCATTGCTGATTTTCTTTTTATGTCAAAATGCAGTTTAAACTTATCTTCTAATTTAGCTGAGAGGTAACTCGGTGGTTTTCCCCTTCAATGGATCACTGCCTTGTCGTGGCGAAGGGGCTTGCGTAGTTCAGTGAAACTATGAGCTAAGCCGT
>JAACJT020000034.1:14494572-14545999 GCA_009936485.2 Gymnarchus niloticus
GCGGCCTGGCGTGCTGTGGTCCATGGAGTCGCGAAGAGTCGGACACGACTGCGTGACTAAACAACAACAACAACAACTCGGTGGTTAAAATTAGCTTGCAGGAGCTGTGCTAAGTTACCATTTTGGATGTGGTGTCGCATTTGTCAAAAGCACTTTGCTGTACCTGGAGGTATTACCTGAAAACATGGATACTGAATATTTAGCCTGGACAGCTTAAACTAGGTTAGCTTGCAGTAGACTACGATGAGCTGGTGATGAACTTCTGCAATCAATGATAGCATAAAGCATATTTGTCATGGCTGTGCCGCTGTACTTCAGCTGTCATCTAACTCTGTTTTAGCCTGAGGACTCAACTGCTGGCTACCATGACTTTTTTGCCAGCCCACCATGCTTCAAGCCAGACTTGCTAAGGGCATAAGTTTCTTAAGGTTCCATCACTTTCATACCCCACAGAAAGCTCACCCTCAAGATCAGGAGTCACAGAATTGCTTGAGGGATGAAGGGGGTGGTCATTCTTGCTTATAATTGACAGCTCTTAGTGTGTATGCTTGTCAAGTTTCTCTCTTGCCACCCATGGGCTTCTGCAGTAGGCTCCCTGACGTTCTGTTTCCTGTCAAGCTGACAGACGGATGGCACCTTGCTGGCATATGAAGGACTCTCATCTGCCCGCCTGGCAAACTGCTTTTTCCTTTCTTGGCTTCTGTCTTGTGCACTCATTCCATAAAAGAAAGGGAATTACATTCTGTTGTGTGTAATTTCTTCCTGAAAGTTTTTTTTTTTTTTTTTTTTAAACTTGGATAATACCACGCAGGACCTGCACAACTCCAACATTGATTATGGTATGGAAAGCCAGTCATTGGAGGAACATTAATATAAAGTATTGGAGATGTCAACATTTTATTCAGTGGTCAATTGGCAATTAAAGTTAAGCAGATTTATTAGTATTGCTTCCAGCAGGAAAACACCATACTGTTCAGCCCATCGCAGAGAGCAAGTTGCGAAGTTGCATCAAACTGACAGTTAGCCCCTGCGGTTGCTCTGTATTTCATCGATTTTCCATAGACGCTAATTCATGGGCAGGCCCTGCACATGAGCAGAATGTTTTAGTCAAATGATACGAACCTCCACTTCCAATATCGGAACGCACTGCACAATTGTTCTGGCAAGGTGCCTGCACAATTTAACAGCTCAAATATAACATGGAAAAACTTTTCCAGAAAACAAAAATCACTCAGATAACCTAATTGAAAAAGGCACCCTGTATACTCTGCAAAACATGTTTTATATTGCAAATGTGCCAGCAAATTCTTGGTGAATCCATTCAGCACACACTGTTGTCAACAGACTATATTTATGCCAATGCGATCATTGATATCTGTGCCGATATTTCGATTCAAATGATAATAACTGAATGATCTTATTTGATGTTCGCCTTCTAAAATGCATTGCTTTCGGTATATGAATATATAAAGTTGCATACACAAGCATTTTCTGATCGCTGAAAATGACCAGATCTGCATTAGTCAGACCTTGAGCTATGAAGTGAACGTCTAAATAAATTTATTTTGTGGACTTTTTAGCCAAATGCATCTCAGACTAGTTAGCATCAGATTATCAGACACCTTATAACCATTCTGTCTTAGATATTCTCTTTTAATAAAAATATTAAAAGCGAATAGCTATCTACAAGGTAATGTTAAAAAATGTAACATTGATTAATTTCCATTTTAATTTAAGAAGAGTAACTATGGTAACTTGTTAAGAATACAAATGATCCAGCTGTGTTGTCAAATTAGCTGTCTGTTTTTAATTAGCATTTCAGCTAAATAATATATTGGTGGAAAAAAAGCCGAAATCCATTTGGTATTTTAAGTGACTTTTAAGGATCTGTGCACTGCCCGTCTGGCTCCAAGTTCCGCCACTTCTTTTAGAGAATAACATTATGCTTATTTAAGGGCTCAGTGCATATAGAATTAATTGATGAGAAGAACATCGGCCCTCCCTGGAGGACGTAAAACTCATATACTGCACTGGAACAACTTAGAGTGAAATTACCAGAGAAGCCATATTAAGTATGCAAAAAAAAGCAAACGTGCAAAAATGAATTTCAAATCGGCTCATGTTAGATCGCTGCCCAGAAAATCACCAAAATGATTAATGGCTTGAAAAGTGGATTGAAACTTCACATTTGTTAAAACAGGTACACTGTAAAATGTAATGTACCACAGTGTAATGAGCAGCACAGTAAATACTGCATCCTAAGATATCTGATATCTGAAGTTTGATTTATGTCTACAGGATATGTCATTCATATTCAGGAAAGCACTCAATTGCCCCAGTGGCTTTCAGTCTAGACCAAAGAATTCAGTTGAATTCAGAAAGGGGGAAGAAATTTCATCTCACTGTAATGCTGTAAATATATATATTTTTTCTGTTTTCTTTTAATTTTCCTCTCTTAACATCTTGCCGGACTAATTCTCATGGCTGAGGCGGTTATAGATCCTGGTGAGGGATATTGTTCATTGTTTTGTAAGCCATCGCAAGGAGGTGCTTCAGACACCTCTGACCCTCATATACCATCCAGAAACTCAAACGGCAGTTAAGATACCCCCCTGCAGAGGGCACGGAGTGTTTACCAGGACCAGCCACGCAGTCACCCACAGAGACCAAATCGCCCTGAGGAACACGTTCTTCAGATGTCCACCCCCCGGAACCAGAAAGATAGACTAACTGATTGAATGCTCTGCTTCCCTGCTGTGAGGACTGTACTGTGATTGTGGTTTCCATTCAGAGCATGTCACCTCATCCTGGGAAGAGCTGAGATGAGGCTTTCACATGCCTGTTTACTCTCGTATGTGTGAAAAGCAGACCGAGTGGTTATATTGTGGGTGGGGGGGGGGTATTGGGTATGGGAAAATAAACAAGCTGACCGGAGAAATCAGATGCATTTGCCTCCAGCTCACCTGAAATATGCTTGGGAGAACTGCTCTGCCTCCTACTGGTTTATGTATTTTGTGCCATAATAACTCGTCTAACATTTTATGCATCTAGTTTTTGAGGCCTGTGACAATAGAGATGTGCACATCACCCACAGAAAATATCTCGGTCTGCCCCACATTTAGGTGTCTCTCAGTCAGGAATAAAAACTCATTTCCAGTAATCCAAATGCATTATTTTTTATTTTATTTTTGAAATATTACTGCTGAATCAGTCAAATTTTCAATGTCTCCTATATTTTCAACAATGTAGGCGTATCCAGATGCCTACTCAGAAGTAGCTCAGTAAGTATGTACAGAAATTATGGTGAATAATTAAAACTCTGTTGTCTATGCTATGAATTGAGGGAATGATAGAGAGAACGCTAGGTGTAGAGCAAGGGGACCTTTTGTTTTTCAACAGCATTTATTAGCTCTAAATAATGCCCAAAGCACCTGCTCAGAACACAGATCTTTTGTGGATATGGTTTCAATTTTCAGACATCATATGCCAAAAACACATGGGGATTCATCCATCCACCCATAAACCACTTAATCCTATTCTGGGTCAGGGGGCAGGTGAGGGACACCCTGGACAGGGTGCCAATCCATCACAGGGCACACACGCACACACACACACGCACACACACTATGTATAGTTTAGACATGCCAGTTAGCTTACAATGCGTGTCTTTAGACTGTGCAAGGAAACTGGAGTACCAGGAGGAAACCTGCAAAGCCAAGGGGGAAAGAACAGATGAACTCCACACCTACAGACCTGGGGTTCAAATTCCCAACCCTGCTGGTGGGAGGTGACAGTGCTTACCACTAAGCCACCATGCCCCCCGCCACCCCCGCCTCTTGGGGAGTCAAGAAAAGGCATTAGCTTATTTAACGACAAGTGTTCTTTTTTCCATATTTGAGATGGTGGGGCTGGAGGCTAAAACAAACAAAACAAAAACATCGTCAGTCTTTTTTTACCCTTTTTTATTACGTTCAGCTGCATAGTCTTTTTGATCCAGAAAAATATAGAGCTTTTATAAATTATTTTTTAAATAAATTTTTTTAAATATAGAGTTTTTATAATGCAAACACAAAACAAATGATTCCCACTGTTGTGGATGTATAATCCGGCTCTGCACTTAAATTCAGGCTTTAGAAAGAAACAGCTTCCAGCGGTTACAACAACACAGGAAAACTGAAGAATGAAAAGCTTTTGCCTTCAAACTAAAGAACAGCCATGTGGACACTTACAAAAATGGTGATAGATCTGACAGAATGAGACAGGAAATGAGTTTTCTTCAATGTAGAGTCTCCAACTTCTCATTTGGAAACAGCATGTGTCTCTCTGCATATTGCCATTTTAATTCATTTTGAAAAGGTGGTTGGTGCATGAAATCCTCCATAAGTAGATGATAGCAAGCAGTATAATGCTATAGAAGGGCTTCTTGCACTCCATTATTCACAAGGAGGACAGGTCCTCACTTCCAGGCCAGTTTAAAGCATCCATTGATCCAGTGTTTGTCTAACTAATCTCCTGTATAACAACCAGAAGTCAATTAATGCCTGCATTGCCTTTTCATCAGCATCTGAAAGTCATGAAAACCTTGCTGTTGTGTCTCGTCCTCATTAATCTGTTTCATTTTGTCAGTTTTGAAAATGAAGATAATGCATCAATGTATCATGTCATCAAAAGTTATCCACAATTAAACTGAGCACAGTAACACCTCAGGGCAGGGTGTCCTGTATATTTAGAAATACAGTACTTTGTGTGATTCAGCATTTTGAGATTTTTGTCAAATTCAATCTGATAGCCAATTAAACTCTGTGGTCTGCATATTTTATAGCACAGTATAGTGTCGAATTCACTGTGGAGGGTAATGTCTCAGTCACAGTCAGCTTTTCATGCCATAAATGTGACATTTCAGAGTCACACACACTATATTGTAAAAGATTCACACATGGCAACTAATATACTTATGAAAGCACCCCAGCCAAATGCATGCGTCAGTCACACACCTGGATGTATAATGTTTTCTTCTCTCTGTTTTTTTTTTACCTATCCAGGTGATACAACGGAGAGAGGATGGGTCGGTGAACTTTTTCCGTGGTTGGGATGCATACCGCGAGGGATTCGGGAAAATCACTGGGGAGCACTGGCTTGGTGAGTGCCAATGATTGACCCTAGACCACAGCAACAGTGTTGGCCAGAGGAGACTGTCGGACTGTCAAATGGCAGACTACTCTGTCATCTGGTGTGTGTGTGTGTGTGTGTGTGTCTGTGTGTGTGTGTGTGTGTGTGTGTGTGCGCGCTTATAGTGGTTTTAATCATCGCTTCTGTGCTCCTATTTTTTGTTTTTTCTGCCGGGGATAACAAATGTTCCACTGAGTATGTTCATAACGTTCCATTCTGGTATTGACTCTTGCTATTGTGAAGTCTGTGACAGGGAACTCTGTCACAGTCATCGAGGTCAGTAAACACGACACCATATGTTTATTTATTTATCATATTGCTACCTTTTTGCTTTGCTAGCTGGATTACGTAGGTGTACAAGTAGCATTGGTAGCATTTCGCAATCAACATTCAAAATATCCATCAAGCACTTGCCATGATGTGTTTACAAATTGCGCGTACACATAGTTTAATTTTCTGCTCTCTGTTTGTTGACAGATTTTGAGGTACTATATTTATTGATTGCAGTTTATAGTTGAATCATTTGAATTCTGAACTGGGCTTTATTGGTTTGTGCAATTGTTCATTTGGTTTTCCAGCAGAGTTCCCCCAACCCTATGTTGGGAGGCCTAATTGATAAGTTGTCCTTTAAACTGCCTGCAGAGAACAGTCATCAGTGGCCTGTACCACGTACAGGGTATATTTTGTGCTCATAATAATGTTTATAAACATTACAATCTTGGAATGTTCTTACTCCATTTGAATTTCTGTATGATCTTAATACTTGTACATGAGGTCTGCTATTTGATGATAGCCATAATTTTCTTAATTGGCTTTTCCCTTTTTTGGTGGGAATCGTATGCCCAAGGGGAGGAGCTTTTGAATAATCGGGGAGGCAGTCACTGGAAGGAATAGGTACTTTGGTCGTCTTGAGAACTTTAGTGAAGTAGATTGTGCCGGGCTTCACTTGGGTTTATTGCTGAAAAGCTTGTTCTATGTACAGTTAGATGTATTTTTTTTACACTGTGTAAATTTTGCTTTCTCAGTTGGGCTGCATTTTTGTTCCAATTATTAAATCTTTGACAACTTTGGGCTGCTCTGGAGCACCATAAATAAGGCAACCTAGCATTAAAGTGTTATTTAGGCAGAGCTGGCTTACTTTAGTTGCGCTAAAAAAGAGAAACTTTCATGGGGTAGTGCTGATAGAGGTTTAGACTGACCGTGGACCCCAGCACTACCAAAAGAACATTGGAGTGTAAATAAAATCTATCATCCTCATTTTTTTTTTTGGATACTGTAACAGAAAGCAACTATGGGCCCCTCTGGAGATGGATGACATTAACTTCTGATAATGACATTTTCCTCGTGCTTTTAGGGAGAAAAAAGCATATTCTTCTGCTGAATATCAAAAAGAAAATGAGATATGCCAAATTGCTGTGCTTATCTGTTTCATTACCAGGGTAACTTAGTAAAAAAATTCAAAGGCATAACCATGTGCTTCAGAGTGGGATAGGCCACAGCACCTTCAGAAGTGTGTGACTACAGGGAAGAGAGGCTTCGAGTGACAGAAATGGGGCCATAATTCAGGGATGGGTGATTCACAATGACAGGCCTTCTACTCGTTGTCAAGCTGTGGAGATTGAGAGGTTCTCCAAGAGGCGAGGAGACAGGAAACAATGGCGCTCTCCGGCACATCGGGGTCAGGGTAACATTGCCAGTGCACTGTGATGATAAACCTACAGTGCCAGATACGTTTAGCCAAAGTACTGTCCGCGGTCCCCTTGTAAGTGTGACGGTTTACATCCATCTGAGATGAAAGCCCAAGAAAAGCCTTAAATCCTGTAATAAGGGTGTGACGGTGCTGGCAGTCAGATGCATTCTTGCTGTAAAATAGCAGATGGTGTTTTAGGTGTAAGTAAGCAGTATAATACAGGTAACAGAAGCATTATGGAAGTAATGGAATCTTTGTTTTGAATACATTAGCATTGCAAAACATACAAGAAGTACATTAACTTTAGAAATCTTAGCAATCTGGGACAGGAACATGGCAAATGTCAAACCATGAAGATTCTTATATGTGAAGTTATTATTAACTCCTAGCGAACAAATAGACAGCACTCATTGTTATGATGAGTCCGTCCATCTTGTCCTTGGTCATCCTCTTCCTGTTTTACCTTTAACATTCCGAAGCATTTGCTGTTTTCCACCGCAATTATGTACAATTTCAATGGCAATAAAAATGATGGATCAATTTTCCTCTCTCGGTTTGTAATTCATGCAAATTTGACAGACTGTCAATGGTGAAAACTTCAGCATGGTGAGTACAAGAGGCTACCTGGGTTCCTGCATCTGGAGTAAGGCAGGACTCCCAGCCCTGCCTCTGGACTTCTCTGAGAGCCAGAGTGTCCCACAAATGCATCACACCTCCACCCTTCCATCCACCACCAGCCCTGCTTAGCCATGGCCAATGCATGGCATGTGAGGGACTTGAAATGACTTACTTTATGGCACTTTTGAATTCCAATCCCAGTCTGAGGGTGAGAGGTGTTTGTTTTTAATAATGAAACCAAGAAAAATGCAACATTTAGGATTTATACTTCCTTGAAAAAAATGGTATTTTAAAAGCTCATCCAATTTAACAGTCAGCCGTGTTGGTGTTTCTATTCAGTGAAGTGACCAAATGCAAGTATATCAAAAACTATACAGAAGGATTTTCACTCAAAACTTTAATAATAAATGAAACGACATCTATAAATATATAAGGACAGTTTTTATTGTTCACAAGAGTTTATGAGTCATTGAAGAAATACATTCATTTTTCCTCACCCATTAAACCAAGTATATTTTAAATATTTTAAAGTTTTGCTTTGATTTAAGTGCTCGCCAGTCTATACAAGTATAGGTTAGCCCTACCCACATGACCTTGTCTTCAAATGTGAATTTCTGCGTATTCTATATAAACTAATTTTCTACTCTCAAGAAAAGTCAAAAATCCATGTTATTTTTAGTCTGAATTTCAAAGCTTGTTTTTAGGTCAAAAATGTCATTAATGAATATTCAAAGTTTAATGAATTAATGAATACCTAACCCAAACTGACTATTTATATTTGAAGAAGAAACCCTTTTGATCAAGAAAGGATGCTGAAACTGCCCATCTGAATCTACAGAACTAGCCTTTATATGTTACTGTTTGTCCAGTCAACAATTTTGGAAAATGTTTATTGGATTTTCACAGAATTTTTTGTTAGCAGATGTACAAAAGTAATAGACTGTAATGCATTGGGATTTGAATTTTGAGGGACCTACACCTTTAAATAGAGCTGCAAAAGTTACAGGAAAGCCTTTGTGGAGTATGAACCTCTCATTACACCATAATGCATTCCAGGCATGGACCATGCTTGCTTTCTGGGATGGTGTATTGATCTTCAGCTGACCTGCAGCGCCTCATGATTCATTATCATGGACTTAGAATGACACCTAGAAGTGCAATGTTTTCAAAACAGTCCCAACAGCACACAAAACAATATATGTACAATGGATATAATGCTCTTTGCTGAAACAGCAGAATGAGACACTTATTTCCACTTGGCTATGCTAGCCTACTTCCTCCACGAACTTGACACGACTTTCTATTCATAGTGATTTTAATGAAAGGTGGGGAGTGCCTTACACGTTTTCTACAGATCTTAGGAAATATTTATATCCATTATAGCTGACTAGTCATATGCATGCAGGTAGTAGGTTACCAAAGCCTAGTACGTTAGCCCAGTATAGTCTTAGCACATTGTAGATCTGAGCTTTTTACTACTTTCCTGTTTTGTTTCCAGTGTAATCGCATCTTTGTGCAATCACGTCTTTGGGATAGTGTGGCTGTTCGTTTGGGTACTCTGGTTTCTTTCCACATGTCCAATGACATGTTTTTTTATGTGTTTCGGTGTGTCTGGATGGTCTTAGTGTGTGGTTGTGCAGGCGGTCTGTGAGGAACTAAAAGCCCCTCCAGGGTGTATCATATCGCATGGCCTGTGTTTTCTGGGATGGATTTCAGACTTGCACGACCCTGAATTTGATCGGTAGTTATGGAAGATGCAGTGATGAATTATTTTCATTCAGCTGTCACAGAGAAAACCCAAATGGGGTATTATTTCATAATAACAAAGTAAGCTAGTATGTATTGAGAAGAGATCCTTAAAAACGTTCTGATGAGTGCTTAACATTGAGCTTGCTGCTTAACATTAACTTTCAGATAACTTTGCTGTAAGGGTAAAGCTGTATCAGGTCCAGCCATATCCCATATCAGCATTGTGGACTTCCTGTGCATGGTATCCATTAACAGACACATTCTCTTGTCAAATGAAAAATTCAGGGGTCATGAAAATCTAGCCAAATTGACATAACTTCACCACAGATCTATCCACATACAAGAGCATATTCTTGTACCCTAGGATCAGAGGCTAAATGTAATTAGAACAAATAAGTTTTGAAAGCTTTGATTCCATAGCCCATAGGGTATCAAATAATGTTGCTAGACATTGCGTGTTTTGCAGCAAATTGGACAGTTTTATATGGAAGAAATAATGAAAAGGCTTCTGTTCATTTTCATCATGAAAGTTATTGCATCTACGCTTCATGTTATGTCGAATTCCCCAGACTCTATTTGCTTCTGTCAGACGGGTAAAGTGGCCGTCACCTCTGCCACCAGCTCACTTGCATATTTCATTCATCGGGAGCGTGACACACATAAGCCTCAAATTAAGCTTCTGCACGGTGAGGATCCAGGGTCAAGTGTTGGGAATGAAGCATTAGAGTGGGGGGCCATGAGGGGGGTGTTGTCACGCTTCGGCAGAAGGAGTAGGGCTTAAAGGGGCCAGCAGGTTCACTGGCTGCTTTGAGACAACGCTAGCCATTGGCTGCCTGTCTCTTTGTTTTAATTTCAAATTTTGAGCCCCATCGATTTCAATAAGAGAGACAGTTTCACCTCCGATGCGTGCCGCTCACTGACTGTGCATCCCTGTCCGCTCGAATCTCAGGAAGCACTGTGATAGAGCCTGAGCCCATTTCCAGGGGATTATCCTCACCACCTGTGGTCACAGAAATGTGCCTGGGCATGCAGAGGGTGGGCTGCATCATCGAGAAAGCCACATGAACACTCGGGGCCTGGATAAGTGGGTCTCACTTTGTCACTGGAGAGAGTGTTATAATCTGTGCATTGTAATCTCTGGTGTGACTAAATGATGCTGTGAGTCTGTCGACTGACATTCAATCAGCCGTGAAAGTCGTGTGACAAAGGCAGAGTTATTGCTGATGTTTTGGTGTATAGGAACATGTATCAGTGACCTTGTCCTATGGAGCATCCCAAATCCAGAAGCCACCAGGAAATCTTCAATAGCAGAAAAACTGAACCAGTACCAGATTAAGCTGGTAGAAGTTGGGAAACTTGAGATGGAAAGAATTAGTAGTCACTGCATCACCCAGAAGGAGACAAGTTCTTTGCGCTTTCATGCAATACATATAATTTGTGAATGACATAATCATAGTCAGTGCGGTGACAAAGAGGGTTATCTTGCAGAACTTCAATACTCATTCCTGCTGAGTCATGATTTCTCTTAAGTCTTCATGATTACAGAAAAGGCACATTTAATCCTGAAAATATGTGGTGCCGTTCTGATGCATAGCACCAGTTTTTCAGCTGGGCATACACTGCAAGTGGTAGAACCCGAGAAAATAGATTGTATGCTGAATGGGACCCAAGGCTGTGTCATGGTTTCCCTTTTGGATTTGTACACTGGAATGCGGAGAACTTACTATCTATGAGGTGTGATTATTTAATTGTGTGTGATGGGGTTTTCAGGCATTGCAATCTTTGTTTTTTACGTGTGCCTGTCTGTCCGTGTTTATGTAGGAGTAGTAGAAAGAACAGCGTTACCAGCAAGAACCACAGCAGGAGCTGCATCAATAGAAGTAGTAGCAATGCTGAGATGATTAATAACAGCATGAATGTTTTTGAAAGGTGGTTTTAACGTCCTTTTTCTTTATTCTCATGAATGTATACTGTAATCATGCCACAGTCCTGTTAAGCACCTTGGGGCAACTTTGTTGTGAAAGGCACTATATAAAAATACATTGTATCAACTGAATTGGATGTCTGTGCTAGTAACAGTAGGAGTGAATCATCTGTAGCTGTTGTACAAGCAGAAGGAGCAATGCCAACAGAAGTGGAAGGAGTAGCAGTGAAGCAGTGGTATTAGTGGCTGTCTTCAGCACTTGGAGACATTTTGTGTCTTCCCTGCTTCGAGCATTTGAAAGCGAGCCAGTGATGTGGGAAGGGAATGATGAGTGTTGCACCATTTCCATTTCATCCTTCATGAATTGGACACGGATGAGTTATAGTGGCTTTGAATCGCAGTGGGAATACACACATTCATAAATACACCCTTCTTGTAAAAAAAAGTAAAAAAACAGGCACCATCCACTTATAATTCTCCTTACAAATGAGTGGAGCCTGGAATGTTGTGAGTGAAATCCTGTATTTCTGTTTAATTTGCTAATGGCGGTCCTCACATGTATTTCGTGTTGACTCTTTGCTCTAAAAAAGTCTTATTTACTGTGCCCTACCTGCTCATTCTGCTGTTTTACACCTACTCAGTGTTTTCTCTGGGAAATTTACAGCGAAAAAGATGCCGATAAGCACATGAACGTATCACAGAAAGCACCTCCTTTTAAGCTGAGGCTACTTCCAGACTACTATGTATTAAAGCAAAGCAATCTCTGACCACATTAGCATTTTCATATCATTTACGAGAGTATCTCCGCTAACTCTCAAACAACTGAAAATGCATATGACGTAGCCGTTTTCCTACACTAGGCAGGAGGAAAACTATAGCATCCAGTACATTTTTAGCCTTTTGCACTTGTATGCAACATTCAAAATTTGCGAAACAAACCTTAAATGCATACAGGCAAGCAACACAACAAGCAACTTGCCTATCTCTGCCATGTTGAAATATGGTTTTCTTCCATGCAGGGTGACCAATCAGGTAGTGAGATGTTGTAATGGGCAGGATCCAATCAGGAATGGGCCATGTACTAAGCATGAACCAATCAGAGTGTGATTTTTTTCTGCATCGTCAAAACTCTTAGGTTTTCCACCATCCACACTAATGCTCAGCCAGAGTTTTCAGAGATTTTCGACTCAAGAGCGTGGTTTAAAAAATTTCCGTTCTCGAGGGTTAAAAATGCCAGGGTATGTGTAAACCAATATGTAGTGTGGATGTAACCTAATATATTCAGTGTACACTTCTGCATGTGTGTGCAGTTTTGTTCATGCAGCACGTTTTCATTTTTTGCTGGATGGTAGTCTGATCAATTACTGTTCCTGTCAGTTTAATACAAATTAGTTTTGGGGAAATGGAAAAATTGTCTTGCTTACACTCACAGAAAGCCAATGGAGGAGAGCAGAGGGGCACATCTAAGGGTCTTACCCACAGTGATACAAATGTATAAGTAAGAATTCCAGACAGACTGCGGGTAAGGTCCAATTTTGCTACAACAAGAACAACCTCTAAAATTCTGGGGCTGAGATTGGAGCTACGGAACAACCAAAGGTTCTTTACTCTAAAAGTATGCGTGAAGTTGCAAGAATGGATGCAATTTAGAGCAATCTGGACCCATCCAGACAGAGGCAAGACATTCTCTAGCTCTCTATAGGCACATTTTTCATTTCTAACTATGTACTGTTATGTACAAGATGTATAACATATATATATATATCTCCAGTTCTATTTTTAGTTTGTTCTTACAGTAGCACATAACTGTATTTAACCAAGAAGCAGAATATATAGACAACACCCATCCATCCATTTTCCAAACCGCTTCATCCTACACATCTTATCCCAGGCAGTCTTAGGGCAGCAGGTGGAGGACACCCTGGATGGGTGCCAGTCCATTACAGGACATGGGGAGAACATGCAAACTCCAGGCATACAGAGCAGAGGTGGGATTCAAACCCCCAATATAGGCAACATGTTCTGTTTTAATGTTCTCTCACCCACAGAAAATTTCTTGTTTTAATCATATGTTTGATTAATTTTTCCTCTAAAATTGAAACTAAGGCAGCTGATATTCGTGCCCATTGCATTTTATCCCAATAGCAGGGGAAGATGGGAATATCTGTTGTTTGACACACCACACAGAAATGTAAAATAATTCATTCATCTTATTTCCTCCTTTTTCATTCCTCCTACGGGCAGTATTTGTGTGACTGGTGGTGGCACAGAGTTTCAGAGGACACCTATTGTACCATGATATCTTCAGGCATATATACAGCATATATTGTTTTTTTGTTTGCTTCCAAATATCCACAAATGCAATAGGAAATGTTTTTCAAATCTCATTGCACACTTGGGGCAATGTGCCTTGTATTTATGTCAATGTGTCGTACCAACTCAGAGTACACTTCTGTTGCTTTGTACCTCAGTTTTCCCTGTGGTAATTCTGTCAAACCAGGAGAAACATTTACAGGCAAAGGGATGTAGATGTAATGAAAATGTAATGTTATGCAAAAAAAAAAGGATGTTGGAAAGTGTCTTTGCCTCGTTTGAAGTAAACTCGTGACTCAACAGCACCCGTTTTCTCAAACAACACACTTGGCCTGAAAACTGGGCTGGTCAAATTATTTTTTTAAATAAATCTACACAGCCTGCATTCAAACGTTTAAATGAGCTGGATAGATCAGTGGTCTGACTCTACTTATTCTGACAGAGATGTGTGTATGACAGGCACCAGGTTTCTATTGTGCCCTTGAAAGCTATAAATATATATTCCATTTTAACCAGATGAGAAGATTTATCTATGTGCACCATGCTCGTTCAGCGTTGAATAAAACATTGCCATGCCTGGAGTTTAGAATGCATTTTATTAGCAATTGTTTTGATCGTCTTTGGGGGAGAATTACTGCAATGTAATGATTTCTCGGCCATCAGAAAATAAGAATAGCCCTGTCTTTCTCTTCTCTGCCACCCCGTCGTGGGACTCAGGTGTCACCAGCCACCCTAACCCAGCCGCTGCTCTTCTGGGTCGAACCACAATGTCACTGACTTATTCTCCGGGGCAGACCGAAAAAAAAAAGAACTCTACTGGGGCAGATTCAGTCCTAAAAGAATGTTTTCCAAAGTACAGAAAACATCAACAACTAACCCCAAGGTCACTTGCCTTATGCCACTTTTATTTTGTTACATAAACTCTTTATTTAGCATATCTTAATTTACCATTTATAAAAAAGTTCAACAATCTTACTCAGGTCACATAGCATAGTCATTCTCATAAGCAGGGGTCTGCAAAACCAGTACTTGAGAGCCAGTCTTATCAGTTTTAAAATTTGAATTAACATATTCATTCAATTTAAAGGTGTATTTGGTGTCAACTATCCTTATCACCATATGTGTAATTACTGGCAAAATTACAAAATGAGGTTGTAAGAAAACAAGATGACCCTCTGCTCTAGAAATGTTGACCCTTGATTTAGAGGGGGAGGACACTCTGTCCTTGACTGCAGAGTAACGAAGAGCGCACTTTACACAGCAATAACACTGCAGCAATGCAGAGGCAAATCTAATTATTTTGGCTAAAGTTTTACTTGCTCTGTTTTGGTTCTGTATGTTCTCGTAGTTTAGAACATTTTTTTCAGTCCTGGGAATAAACTGCTGTAACGGAATGCAGGTGCTGCACGAAATATATACTAGCAAACATGCAGATGAGTGGTTTATATTGACCATATTCACAGCTAATTTGAATTCAAAATCACGCAACTTCATTCATCTTGAATATGCCAACACATATTTTCCCCTTTCTTTTTTGACCTTAGCAATAAATGCAAATTAGCATAATTAAGATGTAAATATTGGCTGCATATGCATGTGACAAACTGAAATTATTGCAGCAATGTTTAAGATAATAAAACAACTCCTTTAATTCCTTGCCTTTAATGTACAAAACAAATCCTTTTATGGTGGATGGTCAGCTCTTTCTGATGAGGACATCTACACAACATGAATGTTTTTATATTCGATTTATATTCAATCTATGTTTTCTACAGCAACCGCCTTTGGATTACATGTAATGTGTAGATGCCCGAGATGATTAATAACAGCGTTCATGTTTTCGAAAGAGGATATTCATTTATCAAATCAAATTGTTTTCAATGCCAAGATAATTAACAAAATTAACACAAAGTTTCCAAGCTCAATGGTTTGAAAAATGCAGCAAGGGGATTGATTTGGTTGTCCCCAGATACAGAGTAAGCAATGCATAACGATAATTTTTAAAAGTTTTCTAGAAAAAAGTATTGCTCAGAAACAGACCTTGCATTTACTTCAATATACTGTGTAACACAATACTTTAAAGTGAATGTTAATGTATCAGCTATTATTAATTATAGAAAGCTAAATCCAGGGCTGCATCAAAAACCAGATCAACCTTGTATATCATTTCAATAACATTTTCTCAAGCAGACATTCTAATGCATATTATCATAAAGTGTTATTCTTAATCTATGCAATCCCAATCATTTATAATCATTAACTGGTAATTAATCGTCTCATTTCGAAACATGAGTGTTAAGCAGGCATGCATGGGGGGATTAAACCTGTGAGACACTTTAAAAGGCACTGGGTGAGGCTAGTTTACCTTTCAGCACCTGCCTCTCAAAAGTCTCTGCACTGAAAGACCTTCTCAATATTTTGGATGGATGGCCTCCTTGACCAGTGATTTTCAGAACCATTTTCTCTGGCAGTAGAATATCAATGTGAGGTTTTAGAAATCACTTCTGTCGACACAATCATTCTGCAAGGCAGTTTTGATTACCAACTTCCATAGTTTTGCTGAAATTAGTTGTGCTGATCGACTGGAAGTAAATCTTACTTACTTGTTGAATTTTTTTTTTCTTTGATAAAACAGGAGTGAAATATAAATGCTCAACTGAACAAGACATTAAAAGTTTAGTGCATGCCAAAAGTAAAGAAAATAGTTTATAGCAAATTCTGCTAAATTATACCCCTCTTGAGGCGTGCTTCAACAGCAAAACACATTTAGTGGGTAAAGCCACTCTTCGACTCATTTATTCGACTTAAGAGTTCCAGCTACTGCAAAATGTACTGTCTGTTAGCAGTAATTGTGACTGGGTGTGGTGTAATGTGTAATGTAGACCAACAGCTTCACAACAAATTGGCAGCAATTCAGTAAAACAACTCGTACAGCATTAATGCAAAACGTGTTTCAGTCTCTTTATACCAATGGAGCTTGTTGTAGATATTAGAAGAGTCCCTATGATTGACAAGTCTAATAACATTTCCTTGAAATAAATCGATTTTGACGTCGAATGGTGGGCTGGAGACTGTACAGCTTGAATTCTAGCATTTTGTCCCGGCTGGGAAGTCTGACATAAACATCGACGGATGTTGAATGTGTCAGAGGATATTGGCCCTCACCTCAACCTCATCGGAGAATGCGATACGAGGTTGAAGGCGACAAGACGAGGAGGATGCTGTGTCTGAGGCAGCAGAAGACAGCATTCTCAATAGAGGCACCAGCTTCCCAGTAAAAACATTAGAGGGTCATGAAGGAGCATCAAAAAGGGAACGACAACAACTTGATGCAAATTTCTACAAAGTCTAATAAGAAATCCTCTAGCCAGGAGAGGAGCGTCAAGCCAGGAAAGCCGGGAAGGGCGATATATTGTTAAGTTAGCGAAAAAGCCTTTAATAGCATCCTCAGAGGACTGAGAGAAAATTGACAGTGGTGAAATCCACCTTGAAGGTGGATACACAGCTTTTACGCTGATAGCATGGCCAGCCTGAGTGGCAGTTGAGAGGCTTTTAAAGACTTTAAATACAGCAGGAAATAAAACCTGGAGATTATGCTCTGTAGTGACATGTTGACTGGTGCTGCTCAAAATGACTACCAAGTCAAGTTCTACATCCTCAGATATCGATTTGGAAAATAGTGATGATACAAAGGCTCTAAAAATATTGTGAATATTTTTTAGAATATGGCAATAGTACAAGGTGAAGGCGAGATATTGGCACTTGTAAAGCAGCCAGCACTTTAAATGTTTAATGCTAAATATTCAAAATGAGCTAGATACTGTTAGCTGTGCTGAGCATAACCTAGCATCAAACCAAATCAAATTAACGATAAAATTATTTATAATTAACAGTTAATGTTAACAAAACTAATTAGAATGAAAAATAATTAACGTGAATGAATTCAACAACTTGATTATAAATAATTATTTTGTGAAATAGCAAGCATTTCAGTTTTTGCTACTTTTTATGTTTCCCACATTCAGTTTCTGTGTCCTAAAGACGACAGTATGAACACTGTTTTCTTTTGCTTGAAAACATGTAAACGTTAACGCACTGTGAGGATCCCAGTTCAGAATAAAGCAGTCCCCTGTCAGAGGTTGGCATGCTCTTGTACGAGAGTAGATGGGCTTTCTAATATTTAATTTGATCATGAGTTTACTTGCCCATTGGCAGGAAATCTCACCGTAGGATTTTGTTGGTGCGAGTGCGGCAATATCAGTAACACTGTTTCAACACTGTGGGGCGTTCTCCAAAATGACTTTAGTGGCTTAACAAAGTTTCTTGAGGCTAACTTCAACGTTTTGGGTGCAGCGAATTGTAGCTCACAAACGTAATACCACTTACCACTGATTGAGGCAATTGGGGTTAGTTAACCCAGCTGAACTGAGTTAACTGAGCGTATGTAAAATTCCCTTCATAGTACACCCCAGTGGTTGACTGTTGCATCCCATTAGGTAATATGTTTTTATTAAAAATGGTAACAGCGGGATTCTAGTTTATGATTTATTAATACATATTTGCCACATTGCTTATGTGTTGATGTAAGGTATTTAAGGATGCTGAGCAAGAGAGAGATGTTCTTTGAAAGCAGACAGCTAGGGTGCATGTAACATATTTGTCTTCTGATTGTCAGAAATCACCCCGTGATGAACAGAATTGCCTTCCTGAAGTTTTTGTGTTGCCTTTCCCTTTAAGGATTGATTTTTACTCTGTGTACTAGTCACTGTCCAGATCTTGAGTCATCATATTTGGCTTATCAGTGGTGGGGGTTGGAAAGGATGAGGTTTCAGAAAGACCCCTGCTGCTTTATCCCATATGCCTATGACCCAAGGAATGCTAGAAGAGCCTAGGTGTTCAATACTGTGACACAGCTTTTATAAGGGTCCACTCCTGGAGTCCTGGCTGGATAGGAGCTTGTTGTTGGAAATAACAGTACTCTTGTCTTCTGCCTCTGGTTAGCCCAATAACCATTTCCATATCTGCCACTAGGGGGCAGAAGTCATGAAATTTTCCATTTGACCAGATATTCTAAGTTGGCATACCACCGTTAATTGAAAATTCCTCTTTCCATGAGAAGAACTCAGGTGATAAATAATGAGAAAGGTTGTCCCATTATTGAGTAAATGCCCCCAGGAATATTCCATCTGGAGTATAGATAGGACAAGTGTTGTTTAACAAAGGAAATAAAAGAAATGAGTCTTCTAATAATGTGATTTATTTTTATTATTATTTTTCTTTTTTTACTCTTTGCTCCAAGTTCAAGTTGCAAGCGTTTGTCCATCTTTGGTCACCCATAAAAATTGAGACCAGCTTATATGGTAGCAAGCAGCTTAGTGGTTGAATGGATGGACTTATATCCAAAAGGGTTTGGTTTAAATCCCAGGAGCAGCCCTGAGCTAGCACCCTTGAGTGAGGTACTTAACCTGAATTGCTATAGTAGAAAAGACTATATAAAGGAGGGAACAGAAAATGTATAGTAGCTTAAGCCTATTGCCTAAATGTAAGACTTACCTTTGGTGTAGTTGTCTAAGATTTGTTAGAAATCCATTTCCACTTAAAGAAAAAAACACCCCTGCTCTGTTTAATCTAAAAGATATTTTCACAGCCAAGTAATGCTTTTGCGTTTTATATCAAAGCACTTTGGTTCGTTGACAGATCACAGAGCAGCATACAATTCAAAGCCCACCCTACATTCCCCCAGTTAAGGTAGGTATTTCATTTCAAGCACACTCTCTGTGGCTTTCAGCATTCTGTCACTTGATGTGAAGGTGTGTTTCACACAAACACACCACAGCATTCAGAGCTCCATGCCCTTCCAAAATCTTAGCAACAATACGATACCGTTAGTCACAGGCAGCACAGCTGCCTCTTTCCCTCATTCTCTTCCTTCCTGTCTTGGAAAGAGACAGGTTTTCTTTAGCAAGAAACAATGTGAGACGAGTGAATTCCTAGAGCAACTGTGACTGGGGAAATTCTAATTAATAATTAATGGTGAGAAATGTGGCAAGTGGAAAAAAAGACTGGCAACACCTCAGTATGACGCTGAGAGAAGAGTATCTTAGAAGTATAAAAGATAAATTCCCTCAGAGCCCTTCCAAATCAACGTACACACAACGTAAATAATTTAGGCTGCCTCATTTGTGACTTCTGGGTCCTGATTGGTAACACAACATTTATTTTCCATCATTGTCCATACATCCATTTTCCAAACTGCTTATCCTATGCAGGGCTGATGACTTTCGGAGCATGATGGAACCAGCATAGCCTAATTTATATAATACATAGATTAGACTATGCTCCCCCCATTGTGCTCCCCTAGCCGTGATTGATTTGACTCATGATTTGGCATGCAATTTAATAACTTGAATTTATTAATAATATACATTTATATAATACATAGATGTATATTTTTAATAAATACCAGTTATTAAATTATGTGTCAAATCATGTTCATAAAATGGCAGAACTGACTGCTTTTATATGAGTAATGGCACAAAAAAGTGTGCTGTCCATTTATGCATCTTCCAACTACATATTCTGAACAGGGTCATGGGGGGGCTCAAAGAACAATGTCAGTTAGCTGAGCACTTCTTTCATTAGTCAGACATAATCAGTCAGTCTTTGTCTGCTGTGCTAAAATAATTATTACTAGTTCTCTTCATCATCAGGGATAAGCAATCAGGCACTTGCAGGTTTTTACATAGTCCCATTACTGAGTGCATGAATCAAAGTCATTGTTCATGTTACTCATCATTCAATATGTAGGTATATCTTTTCATCTAATTCCTATGCTTGATTACTCTTTACTTTGCACAATGTTAGGAAATTTGTTTAAAAAAATGCTTCATTTAAATACTCTGACCGACCTCTGGTCGCGTCGTAGGGAACCAATGCCCCGTAAAAGTTCAGAACCACGCTGGCCAACACTTAATGTAAACCAGTTAAACATGTCAGGATCCCCAATGGGCCCCAGACTGGAAACTGCTCTGTCTCTCTCGGCTGCTCCTAGGGAGACCGAGAAGAGAGGCCACGTTCAAATGTTTAGCTTATTTTCCTAGATCCTGGCAGGGTTGACTCAGAGAACAAGGATGAGCTTTACTCCTGTTCTGCACATCTCCTGGCCGACATGAGAAGCTCAGCTTGTGCCTGATTCAGCTAGATGTACTCCCCCCACAATGCCTGACCCAGCACTTTCTCATGCCTTGTAATTTAGAGAAGAGAATAGAAATAGAATGGTCATATGTTATTCATTCCCATGGGGAAGTTGGCTAGTTTATGCATATCCCATCATGCTCTGCAGGTGAGAGCAGGTTTTGGGGTTAGAGCACAGGGTCAGCCGGCATCCAGCGCCCCTGGAGCAACTGGGATTAGGGCCTTGCTCAAGGGTCTAATGATGACATGGTTATTATGGAAGCTGTGGAATTTGAACCAGAAACCTTCCAGACACCCGCAGAGCCGCAGAACATCCAATGAACACCTCCAGACGGCTCACTGTCACCAATGTGTGGTGTCCTCAGTCCTTATCCTCTGCCATAAAGTATTATAAGTAACCAGCCCATTGCCTGGGCTCACCTCGACTAAGAAAAGTGCTGGAAATATCTAACTGTACACACACCCATTTATGTATGTCAAGAAAGAAAAAAATAAAAGTAAGTTATTTCTGCCACATGAGATCAAACTGTTTACCCAAACTAATCATGAACTAAGGGATTTACGACAAAGTGACCTTGAAGACTGCTTCTCCTGAAGTCAAGTTGTCAGTCAAGCTTGATTTTACATGCAAGTCTGCCAGGATGTGCTTTCCAGTGATGTAATATCATTTTGCAATGGGAATAAAAAAAATTAAAAATTCTGCACCGGATGGTGCCAAAATTTGCATCAATTCTCTAGACACTGATTCAGTCTGGCTGTCTGGTCCCTGGCGATTATCTTTTAGCTTAGGGCCAAATGGCCCCACGAATTATTTTGGCAAGTATTTACATTTTATAGAAGCAAAGTAACAAGGCTGACTGTAGAACAGGCCGAGTGAACCTAACTATTGTCACACAATAAAAACATGAGAGGCACCCTTGAGGGTGACCTGAGACAGCTGACTCCAAAGCAGGACATGGGACAGTTAATAGGGGTTACCTCGTGAGAAATCAGGGTGAGAACATTGTCTGCTTAGCTCAACTTTGTGGTCGCAAACCATCCTTCACTTTGCAGATGCTATATAGTTTGGGTTATAGACTAGGCTTTAATATAGAGAGTGCTTGAATCCCTAAGTAAGCTTGGCAGATCATTACACAAAACGGGAGCTCTCTGTGAGAAGACTCCGCCTCTTTTTGATCAAAGTAATTAGGATGAAGCATATGAAAGAAGTAGATTCTTAAGACACATTAGTCCAAGTCCTTTAATAGCTTTAAAAGTGAGGAGCAGTATTTTGTATTCTTCTCTAAATTTGGTGGGCCACGAGTGAAGAGAGACAAGTGCGTGACTAATATGTTTAAACACCTTATTTTTAAAAAGAACTGTGTCACTGTGTTTAGTACCAGAGAAAGTGATTTTAAGGAAGCATTTCAGCACCAGATAGTAGAGTTTTGCACTTAACTATTCTCAAGGTATTGAACACGTGGACCAACTTTTCTGGAACATTCATAGACAGAGCTTTTTGTAAGGCATGAATGAAAGAATAATACATTAAATAAATTTTGTACTAAGCAGTGCTGGAGTGCAACACCAAGTTCTCCAGGTTCAACTTAAATTCTGAAAATGTATGTTTCAGAATCTCAAGGCCTGCTAACTTCATTTAGGGACTAAGAAATGTACTTGGATATATTTCCAAAAGTTGAATTTCACAAATCTATGTGCAAAAACATTTGTGTGTGTGTCTACATTATCTGTTAAATATACTCACTAGAGGTCGATCAGTGTGGGTTTTTCAGTGGCCACTGCTGATATTTAGAGAGTACCAAAGCTGATGGCCAATTACTTGCCAGTTATTTGGCTGATTATTTTTGCATTTCTATAAAAAAAACTTAACACAAGAATCAGAACTGCTTACCCTTTGAACAAGAAAAACACTTGAAAAAGGAAAAATGGAATTTTTTTACCTTAATATGAATTAGAAATTATAAAATTGTTTTGATATACTATGGATATGGTAGCAGGCAGCTTCATGGAAGATGACGCTTGCAGTGGCATCTCCTAGCCCCAACATCACAGTGCTCTTAGTTTTTCTCATCTTTGTCCCTGTGCTTGTCTACATTGTCAAGTGTAACAAACAGACAGAAATATGGGAAATATGCTTACGACCGCCAGTTTCTTTTTATAATTGGTAATACAGACTACAGTTATGAGAATCACTGGCCGTGGGAGCTGATAACTTAGAAAACTTGGCCTGCTACGCCCAAAGGAGACCATGGACTGGCCAAAAGCTACTCAAATATAGAAGCTTTGGAAGCGACGTTACAGGATGCGGAAGCGGAGCAAGCACAGAGGAGTGCAAGCTAGGCCAACCACTAACCCAAACGGACCTGTGATTCCGAGTGTTTTGCTGGCCAATGTCTTGAACCAGCAACACCAGAGTCTTGTAAGAATACACTGAGGCTGTTACTGGATATATCAACAAGTGCATAGATGCCGTGACTGTTATGAAAACCATCAAGAAGCACACTAACCACAAACCCTAGCTGCCTGGGGACGTCTGCTTACTGCTTAAAATCCAGAATGCTGCATTTAGAGCTGGAGATACCGCAGTTAATAGACTTGTCTCAGGGTATCAGGGAGGTGAAGCTGTGTGAATAGAGGCTACACAGCCACTTCACTAACAACAGGTATACACAGCGCTTGTGGCGCGGTTTCAGATCAATAGCAGACTACAAGTCTTCCCCAATAGCAGGCAAAATGGATCCCTCCTTACCAAACAAATTTGACAACTTCTACGCATGATTTGAGGTCCCTAACAACAGCTGGGCAGGAAAATTCCCTTCTGCATCCGGTGACCAGGTAATCTATCTGTCCTGAGCCAAGGTAATGAAGACTTTCACCAGCATCAGTCTCTGCAAGGTTTCAGGGCCAGACAACATACTGGGGTGCGTACTCAAGAACTGCACAGAACAGCTGAAGGATGTCCTTGCAGACAGCTTTAACATCTCACTCAGCCAAGCAGTAGTGCCCACCTGCCTCAAGAGAACAACTATTATAACTGTGCCCATGAAGTCTAACCTTGTCTGCATGAATGACTTCCATCCTGTGGCCCTGACCCTAATAGCTATGAAGTGCTTTGAGCGGCTTGTTATGCAGCACATCAAAGCCCACCTCATTGGAAACCATGACCCACTTCAGTTTGCATGGAGAGCTAATCGGTCCACTGAGGATCTACCACACTCCATCTCATTCTGACTCACTTGGAAAACACAAACACCTATGCCAGAATCCTCTTCATCGACTTCAGCTCAGCTTTTAATATGATGATACCTCAACAGCTGGTGGAGAAACTGAGGCTGCTGAACGTGGACGCTGGCACCTGCAACTGGATCCTGGATTTCCAGACGGTGAGGTAGCATGCAGTTATAGATTGCAACTGCACATCAAAATACACTCTAATGAGCACAGTCCGATCTCAGGGCTGTGTTGTGAGCTCCCGGTTGTTCACCTTGCTAAACCACGACTGCAGGTTGCTGACGATACAACAGTGGTTGGTCTCGTCAAGAATGGAAACAAGTCTGCATACAGGATGGAAGTGGAGCAGCTGACAGCATGGTGCAGGAACCACAGTCAAGAAGACCAAGAAGATGATAATCGACTTCAGGAGAGCCTACTTGCAACACCGTTGTCCGTTGATCATTAATGGTGCTGCTGTGGACAGGGTCAGCAACAATATGTTCCTGGTGGTGTCCCTGGCAAAAGACCTAACCTCAATCATCAACACCAAGGCCGTCCTCAAGATGGCCCAACAATGACTTCACCCTCTCCAGAGACTAAAGAAAGCAAGTCTACCCTCCTCAGCCTTCACCACCTTTTTCGGCGCACCATCGAAAGTGTCCTGACCTACTGCCCTTTAACCTTCCCTTGTAACACTGGTCAATTTTAAACTGCTAACTTTAATATTGCTGAGTATTCTTCATATATATATATATATATATGTATACAGTACTGTGCAAAAGTCTTAGGCAAACAACAAAGACTATTTGTATATCATGTTCATGTTGGTGTAAAACTGACCTCATGTTGGCCAAATGTGTCACTTCGCATATTTCAAAACATCTCTTCATGTCACCCCAGAATGTGCCATCCAACATACCCATGTACTTGTGGAGTACAACTAGGAGTGAACCTTGTTCTGATAATCAATACCTCATAAAGTGAATTAAATACTTAAGTGCAGGAGTTAAGTGAGCTGATGGTGAAAATTAAAAATTACATAGAATGGCTGAGGTGCTTTCCAGGTGAGGTTTGGGAATCAAAGTTATGCTGTTTGAGCCAGCCAACCAGATATCAGTAATATTTGGCAGAACAGAATAAATTACTTTGACTTCATGTTGCATTGCTGTTTATCAATATATATTCTAATATATATCATTCTTATGAGCAGATATTCAGTTAGAGCCCAGATAAATGGCATTAAACATTTTCTCAGACTGCCTAAGACTTTTGCACAGTACTGTATATATATATAATATAATATGTATAATTTACTACCTTCTTGTTATTTGAGATTTCTCTATTTTTGTCTATATGTATATTTATTGTGATATTTGTATGTTTTTCTGTTGTCTGTTTTGACACTGTTTGGTCTGGGGGAGCAGCATTTATTCTTTTTTTTATGTATGCAAATACACTAAAAAATGACAATAAATAAACTATCTATAAGCTGGTAGCTGTACAAATCATAGTGCTGGATTTCTAAGAATTCCAAAAAAGTAAGTAATTATGAAATAATTTAATAAACAAAAATCAAATAATAAGTATAGGTACAAAATAATATAGGCCTATTTGGGAAGGCATTAAAATAAATCACTTGTTAACCAAGGAGAGTTACTCACAGGTTACTTTGTTGCACAACAAAGTTACTACTACTGTCAGTTTCATCATCCCTCCTTTCTTCCCAATAAGGATAGAAGGAAGGAGACTAAATTACTAGCTAGCTGATAATCATCCAACTTAAACATTTAACATTAGCTTCAGACAAACTAGCTACCTAGTGAACATTATTGGCAAACTGAATCATGTTATCCCACTAAACAAGAGAAATTAACTTATACGGAGGCTACAGTACACCATATAATATCAAGGGTGGCTGGTAAAATCAACTTGAGAGCTAGGATGTGTCAATATGTTCTCTTTGGCGTTTCATAGCTTCTGACAAGGCTGTCTGAAAGCCAGCACTTTAATTAATTAGCCAGGTGGTCGCACTTATCAGCCAGTGCCAATTGTCATAAAGCACTTGTTTATGGACTGATATATTGGCCAGGCCAGTTGCATCAGTTCACTATTCAGATGTTTTATATGCATAGCATAAACAGACTGAAGGTTCATGGAAACTGATTACATTAGTGCAAAATCAGGCAAGACACAAAGCGTCCTAAAGAGGACTGTCTCACCCTTATTGCTTGTCTTTGTGCCCAAAGTCTGTGGAGAACAGATACAGTGAGAAACAAGGTGTGCAGGAAGATGGCTGGTGGAGTTGGGGGGGTTGGTAATAAGAATGAGGATATGGTATTTAAATACAAAAAGCAAAGAAACATATTACAGAAGCAAAGCTACAAACACTGACATGAGATGGACCACACTGGGGCATCAAGTCCTGCACTCTGGGAGTCTGGGAGCTGTTAGTTTGAGCCATGAGCAAAGCTCGCTGCTCAGCACATGTCAAGCTTGGTATTTTCAATTTTAACTAAGCTCTTACAGACCACTCCCATCCATCACAAGCAACACGAGTGCTGGCTTAAATTATACTGCAACTGCAATAGGATTGTTTCCTTTACCCCAACATTATTTAAATGTTGGATTTGGAGCTATTTGCATGATGCAAGTGTATACGGTACTGTTATTTTATTTTGAATGGTTGTTGGGTTTTAAATGTACTGCTTTATTTTGCACTGGACCTTTGGATTTCTAAGAATAGAGCTTAATGATTAGAGGATTTCTCCTATTAAGTAGTTAATAAAATGGATGGACAGATGGAAGGACGGATGGATGGATTCAGTTCTGAGAAATTCTGGCACTGTTTCAAGAATAGTTTGTTAGCAATTTGGGGGAAAAATAAACTGCAAGCAAACTACAGCTCTTGTCACTTTGGTCAGGCAGTCTACAAAGTCTTTCAAAAGCCCACTGGAAATAAGTGAGCTTTGATAGACTGTATGCTGAGTGACTGATCTCTGTTCATTCCAAGCCAATATTGTATGCACTTCTTACTCCTTATATCGTAATAACATTTCTTCATAGCAAGCTACTTAAATCTGTGCTTGTACTTGAAGTTGTTCACTCAAGACTGAAGCTGAAACTGAGATTTACAGTTTTTTTTATTTAACAAACACCTTTTGGTTAAGTGACATACAGCAAGGCAGAAACATCACAGGATACAGCAGGTAAGGAGCTACCTAAAGGTGTAAGTGCGGCTCGGCTGAGCATCCACTGAGGGACCAGCAATGAGGACAGACTTATACTTGAGCAAGACACCATCTTTCACAGCAAGGTAAACCTAATCAGAAACTATCTCTAAGATCCTAGTAGATAGGTGTCAAAACCTTTACAGAAATGAGTATAGACAAGAGTAAGTGAGTAATAGGAATGGTCAGCCGTTGCATCAGCTAACAGAGGTATTCCCAGAAGAGGTGAGTTTTGAGGTTTCTTGAAAGTCGATAGGGAATTTGCTGACTGGATGTAGATGGGCAGCTTATTCTACCATCAAAAGCCCATGCATAAGAATCGTCTACAGTGAGACTTCACTTCTTTGGTGGGGAGGGGTTTACCAGGTGGTGTTGATTTTCTGAATAAGGAAGGCGAGACAGAGTGTAGGTCTTGACAACTGACTCAACTGGAATAGGTGCCAGTCTCAGGGACTTGACCTTGATGCGAGTGCGTATAGAGAGCCAGTGAAGAGCCACAAAGAGAAGCGAAATGTGAGAGCATTTTGGCTGGTTGAATAACCAAACATGTTGCTGTATTTTGAATCATCGGGAGTGGGTTAACCGCTCAGGCCAGTTAGATCAGCCAGCAAGGATTTACGGGAAGTCTAAGTGTGAGATGACAAGTGCCTGGACAAGTAGCTGAATTGCATAATCTGACAAATATGGTCTGTTCCACCTAATGTTCTAAAGAGCAAACCTGTAGGAGTGGGAGTTTTCAGAAATGTGATTGACAAAGAATCACACATCATCTGTTGTTATCCCAAGGTTCTTGGCAGAACTTGACTAGGATAACATCGATGACCCAACTTGTATGGTGATGCCATGGCAAACTGTAGGGTTGCCTGTGAAGATGAGAAGCACAGTCTTTGAGGGGTTCAGCTGGAGGTGACAATCCTTCATCCAGGCAGTAATGTCAGCAAGCCATGCAGAAATTCCAGCAGAGAGTGTGGTATCCTCTAGAGGAAAGGCCAAATAAAGCTGAATGTCATCAGCATAGCAATGGTAGGAGAAGCCATGAGACTGGATGGTTTGAAGAATATGCAACAAAGTTTGAGTTTACAGGTATATTAAATGTACTCCACAGTTTTCTTAGATTAAGGCAATCATGTATTTTAAACCTCTTTTTGTGGTTTCTGCATTTCATGCTCCGAGTCTTTTCCCATCCTGCTGTTTCTCTGCCATTATAATGAAGGTGAATTCATCTGAAAGACCAAAAGCGGATTAACAGGGATTGCTATCCAAAAAAAAGAGAAAAATGCTTTGTTTCTTGTCAGATGTCTCTCTTAGCCATGAGAGATGGCATTATATTCTTCTGATTTGTATTAATTAATTTGTCCTGTCCAGTGCTGGCCTGAGGAGGATGGGCTTTCCCTTTGAGTTTGGTTCCTCCCAAGGTTTCTTCCTCCTGAGGGAGTTTTTCCTTGCCACTGTCGCCTTTGGCTTACTCTCTGAGGACTGTGGGCCTGGGACTATGTGAAGCGCTTTGTGACAGTGCTTCTTGTTAAAAGCGCTATATAAATAAATTGAATTGAATTATAGTAATTGTGAATGGAACATTTTTTTAGTTTTACCATAATGATGCCAACAGGAGATATCGCTGTCACAATGTGAGATTCTTGCACCTACACTACAAAACAATAATCCGGCCTTAAATGGATTTGCAAATTTGTGTTATATTAACCCCATCCCATCCTGTCACTGCTTAGACCTGGAAATAGAACATATTTTAATAAAGCCATCGTTCACAAGAAAGTCCCCATGTTATGTGGTTCTATTTGCATTGAAGCATGTTCCCGTAAACAGGACGTGGAATTTCAGCAGTTCCCCTTGAATGCTACCTCCGGTGGTTCATGATAACTTGTTAGTAACACTGGGGATATGATTCAGTTCTTCCTAATTTAACTCCACTGCCTTGGCATGAGTATGCATCAAATTATGCTGCATTGTTTATAAGAGCCAGTCCAAACACGCACTGATTTGCAAATGGTTAGAGCCCCGGGACTCTGCTTTGTTTCCCATAGTATCTCCTTTGGAGGTATTGAGTTGCCCTCTGACAGATGGATAGAGTAACGGCAGATGGATACTGTTTGGGAGGAAAACACAAGGGCAATTTCAAAAAGCAAAGCAAAATGTTATTCTCCTGAATTTGAAATGATCATGATTCTCCTATCTGTCATAGTTAATCATGTTTTTTTCTCTTTCTCACTTTTATAATACTTTTACTTGGCAGATATCGACAAACTCTCAATTTATTTCTCTCTGTGGAACTCCCCAAAAGTTAATGATCGGTATTGTTAAGTAATAAATGAATCAAAGTCAAAACTTTGATGACAAACACATAGAAATACATGGTGCAGCCCTTAAATGACACTTAATAGCTACTGCAATTGTATGACTGAAACGTTTTTACTGGGAGTTAAGGAGGAGGACACCAGCACATATTCAAGAGGTAGACTTCAGCCTATATTAAACCAGAATATATGCTGTAGAAATGTATAAAATTTGTGATGTTCAATCACCCCTGTAGAAATACAGATATTCTGCATGTCTGAGTATTTGATTTGGAAAGTTATCATATCCTCAGCCAAAATTCTAAAAATGGCACTTGAATAAATGAGCATTTGATGCATGTCATTTATTTTGTAAAGTTATGAAATGTCCTGCAGTAAAAATTTTATTGCTCCCTAACTCCAACAGTTAACAATTACTGTTTATAACAACTTCAGTAGTAATAACCACACCCAAAACTTCCTCTGATTATTGGTCCAACTTGTATAGTACTCTGGAGGATTTTTTCTCCACGCATCCAAACAGAAATGCTTTAACCTAATGATATATCCACTGGTCTATCTTTGTATGGCCATAAGCATAATTTTCTTTTATTTCAACCATTCTAATGTGGACTTGCACCTTGGATTGATCTATCTATAGAACATTTTTTTCATTCTTCCTCCTGTAGTAATAGCTGTTTTTTTTTTAACTCATGACATTCATCTTTACTGTTCTGCCTATCTTTACCTTGTCTTTCACATACTCATGTCACGAAAGCTCGCCTCACCAGAGATGAGAGAGGGTATAAGATCCCTGGATATTGTTCAAGGGATCTTGGGATCTTTCACCTTACAGATGTTGTCAGGACACACACTTTTTGGGAGACTTACAACTGTCCTACAATCAAAACCTATCCTGCCGGGTTAAACATTTGCCAATTAACAGACGTCAAAAACAGAGGTGTTCAAGAATTTCTTTTTACGATGACATGCCGTTCTTCCAAATCCGGTGCCTCCCTTCTTCATTCAGATGGTAAGGGTTAGGTTTATGCTAGCCAAAGTCAGCCTTAACTATTCATGAAAGTATTTACCAACAGATTTTAAGATATTAAATATTCCTTAATTTTGGTACAGATAACACATGCACATCAAACAGACAGACAAAGATGCACTGGATGTGAATGTTAGTTTTTCGCTCTCTGCAAATAGCTGACCAACACTTGAAAAATTTTAAAAACATTCAAGGGCACATATACTTTTGATATTGCTTGATACTGAAGGCTGGAATAAGTAAGTTCCCTCTGACCATTTCTTTGTGCAAATGGCTATTTTTATGAAGCACATTTAAGATTGAATTTGAACGTTACTCATTAGAGTATTACTGAACGTAGGAGTCTGAACTTGGTGGTCATGAATATGGATGAGTACAAATGGCTGCATAGGGCCCTCCCTAGACAGGTCCAGAAATACAGTGACCTTTTTTATGTTAAACCAGCCACTGTGGACTTCGCTTTGAGGTCACTGAAGTGTCGTCGGGGCACCACATCACGGCAATCGCGGCACATGACCACTAACGGGAAAACTCTTTCTCATTACCCGAAAGGCACTGAAACAGATGTTACTCTTTGGTGGTAGTAGTGGGGGTGGCTGAGGTATAGCCACATTGAGTCTAATATTAATGTCTTTTTTCAAAACTAAGCCCATAGAGCTAAACTTCATCTGAAATTGATTTTTCTTTTTTTGAATGTTATTGTGAAAGTACCAAGGGGGTGCTGTATCCATAACACAATCAAAGCAGTAACTAGTGAGTCAAATGCGTATTGCTGTAGAAGTGCTGATAACTGCACATTGAAGGCCATTTTCTGATCTCCTCACAAAGTCGCATAGACATCTGCTAGGTGCAGGTTGGCATTCACTGACTTCTCAGTAAAACATACTACATAAAGAGCCATTCCAAGAATATTTACCATTGTCTAGAACAGCTGCAACAGCCCTTCGGATTAGGAGATGCACAGGTTTCAAAAATCGATTTTCTGCCCAAGTGGTCAGTCGTGTATAACCGTGCATTGAAAACTGAAAAAAAAAAAACGTAATAGTAGAACCCAGGTAGTTTCCTACAGGCATGAAACATTTCAGAGGAAATAGTACAGAAGATGTATTTTTCCTTTGGTGGAATTAACATCTCCCAGAAATATTGATTTTTGCGTGTCATGTTGGACTTCACTCTGACAGCTAAACAGCATGCTGCCTAAAATCAGTCAGCAAAGAAGCTGGTAGCCATGTTCTATGGCTATAGTGTATCATAAGCCATGCATGGAGCTACCTGACAAAGACACTCTGGTTTTTCTGCTCCAGAGAGGCTACCAGATCTCAGTCCTCTGTAAATTCACTGAATGGTCCTATGTGCACGGTGTCCTATGTCTTGTTTTTTGTCATCATCTCCGAAGGTATGAAGAGGATCCACGCTTTGACCATCCAGACCAACTATGAGCTGCGCATTGACCTGGAGGACTTTGAAAACAGCACGGCCTTTGCACAGTATGGAACCTTTGGTGTTGGCTTGTTCTCGGTGGACCCAGATGACGATGGCTACCCGCTGACCGTCGCTGACTATTCTGGCACTGCAGGTCCAGTATACCTCCCACCTTTTACTCACATTTTCACTGATTTTCCGTCAGAAGGCAAATAAGGATTGAAGTGCCCAAGATTTCATCACAGTTCTTAACTCCTCCAACTTAGATCATTAAATGTATCGTTCAAAACACAACACACATTCACAAAATACAAAATCTGTGTTGCTATCAAACACCATTGGGCTGCGAAGTGTGGAATTGTAATAGTTGCACAAAACTATCACTAAGGATAGCTTGTGACAAGTTTATGGTTTTGTTTAAAGTCCCATTGCATAAGTTTTCTTTTTAATGCCCTCTCAAGGTGATATGGTTGATTGTGAATGTTATATATCTAACATTCATGTGTGTTTTTGGTGGTAAGTCTCTCAAAGAGGCTCTGACTTAGATATGGTGCTTTATGAAGAGTATCATGGAATGCATTAGGTTGGTCTCTGATTTTCAAAGGGATGGTTGCAGTTACCATCTTTCCTTGTAATCCCTGTTGTTATCAGATTTCTCAGATTGGATGCAGGCACGTTCCATACTTCCCTCACACCGCCTAACCACCCCATATATTCTTCTTCAGTGTCATACTCAAAGTAACACATGATGTGTAAATGATGTCCAAATGCTGAGCTGTACAGGGGTTTGCTTTATTGTCTGGTATCTGAGTCATTCAACGTCAAACTCCAAGTCTCCATGGAAACAACAAACTGAGAGCGTTCTTACCCTTCCTCGAACCCGGCAGCTGTGATAGCCCACCTGGATGTCATGTTCTCCTCTTCCAAGCTTACCACCACACGCTGTTCCCATTGGTGTGAGTCGCTGCCAGACGTAAATTTTATGAATTTCAAGTTAAGTAAGCTCAAGTTTCAGGGTTTTTTAGAACAAAAAGCACATTTGTTAATGCATTAAACTTTGGCTGCGAGATGATCATCCGTGCAAGTCAGCATTCAACATTAAGATCATGCACTGTGACAGCTATTCATTAAAGTTCAACCAGAGCTGGAATCTGTTCTCCAGATGCACGGCTGCAGTGCTGGCTTCGTCCACCGCATTAGCAAATCTCATGCCTCATCCTGCAGGAGAGCTCAGGCAAATTGCCATCAAGCGTGCTTTAGCAGTCCAGTCACATGGAGCTCTCTTTAACATTAATGGGCTCCCAGGCCATGGGATCTTTGCAGTTGTCGATCGGCGAGGACCGTCTCCTGACCTCCACTGGAGCTCCTGGAAAGGGCACCGCTAATGAAACCGTAAGCTTCTTTCACAGCATTATGGTTTACAATTAGGTCATGCTGAAAGACACAAACAAGTTTCAGTGTTCACCTAAATTATGATGGAAACATTCTCGTTCTCCACTCCTATGTCATTAGCAAAGCCACGTTTTAATATCCATTGCTAATATTCTTTTGCTTTGCTTGGTCACAGTGTCCAATATTTTCAGTTATAGCTTGTCTTTTTAATGGCTTCGTTCTAATACATTTATATTTCAATTTAAATGTCATTCATGGACATGATGTAAATCATCAATGCGAAATACATTTGTGTTTGGAGTATGAGTGCATACGTTTGTGTGTGTGTGTGTCTGTGTGCGTTTGTGTGTAGGTTAGAGCTACTTGAAAGGTACGTATTAAAATATTGCTGTAGCATAAACAATGCTTCAAAAGTAACTTCAGATGATAATGTCTGCTAAACGAATAACGATTTGAGTGAAGCACTATGAATGTGTCACCAGGCGCAGTGTGTTGAGCCGTTTCTCCATGTGAATTCAGAAAAGGCAATACGAGCTCATCAACTTCTCCTTAAATAACTTTAAGAACATAAAAGGAGCACCTTAATGACACTGTGTTACCAAGCAGAAATGCTTTGACCTTATCATTAGTGAGGCAAAAAGGGAATACGTTTATTCTCATCTTTGATTAATTTTAAATAAAGCTACACAACTGGCAGTCTGTATTAATGAAGGAACTGGACCTAGTGGGGGGAGGGGGCATGTGATTTTACTCTGATCTCGCAATACATTCATTATTAAACTGCTTATGAATTTATACCCGTACTGTGGAAGATCAGTTGCTTTTTAGGCGAGGTGTTTCCCAGGAAGTTTTTAGCTTTACTTCCTGGCCAAAATGAGGCAGCTCCTTAAATGACGCCTGGGACTGTTTGCGCCAGCAGAATGAGGAAGCAGCCTGCATTTACATGCAAGAAAGGTTAAAATGTCCTTCAATATTGTAACATTTATGAAACATTGAAATTCTACTTCTTCCACAGCCCTTTCATTGGAGTTCTACTTTGCTGTGTAGAATAACATAAACCTTGGTTTCAAGATAAATAAAATGAATAATTTAGCATACATCTGCTGCAGTCTGATTTACAAAATATTGTTTTTTAATTTTATTTAATTTATAAAATCGAATATTATCACTGCCCAAGGGTTCTACAGGGGAATAGTGGATGTTTATACCTCAAAGCAACTTGAAATGATCATAGCCTGTTGTCTGGGGTCACTTGAGGTCACTCAGTCAAATTCACCTCCTTCCTGTTCACTAATGCTGCTAAAATACATGCTTAAGAAAAGCTAGAGGTAATTAGACTAACAGGAGACATGATTATTCTGCAGTCTTGATGATACATGGGGCTAATGGTGAATTATATAACCACATCGGATTTCGTCATACCATGCTGATGTAATTAAATTTTTAGTTTTATTATATATTAGTTGATTTTTCACAGAGATAAATATTAAAAAGGTAGTTTGACGAGGATAACAAAAAATGCTTTTCTGACAAAAATGGAATGTTCCCCCACAGCTCTCACACACGGAATAAAGTCATCTGTCAGTGGAGTAGTATTAAATTATGGTGCCTCTTGGTGCAAAAGGATCACCGAGAGACATACATCACTAAAGCCAATGTGAAACATCAGCAGCTAACCCTTTCTGCATTCCCCTGACTCCTCTCACCCTTACACACTCCATCGCTTGGTACTGTTACTTTGTTTAAAAATAAAGTGTGATATTGCAGGTATTTTACTATCTCTTTACATCCCAGCCCCTATACATTTGCACAACAGCCCCCGTTGAAGGGTTTGGGTAATCAGTGATTAGTTACTGAGAAAAGTGCCAGACTGCCCTGTGGGCAGCAGGGGAGAGATAGAGGCAGGAAGGGTAGAATCTGAGGAACGTGACAGATGGATGCAGAGAAATATCGGATTACAAAATAAGATTTTTATGTCTCTCGCTCTTTGTTTCTGTGTGTGTGGACTGTATCTGTTTCCTTTGTGGTTGCGTGCTTGTGTGTCTGCGTGGGCGTGTGCATGGTGTGTCGGCAAATTTCTGTAGGCGACTCACTGTTGAAGCACAACGGCATGAAGTTCACCACGAAGGACAAGGACAATGACCATTCGGAGAATAACTGTGCCTCTTTCTACCACGGGGCCTGGTGGTACCGGAACTGCCACACATCCAACCTGAATGGACAGTACCTGAAAGGCCAGCACACCTCCTACGCCGATGGCATCGAGTGGTCCTCCTGGACTGGCTGGCAGTACTCGCTCAAGTTCACCGAGATGAAGATCCGACCCACTAGAGAGGAGAATAAGTGATGGGGTGGGGAGGCAGAGAAAAACCACAACCCTGAGGAAAATACTGATGACCAGGATGTCTTTGTTAGAGACTTTTATTGTGGAATTATGGGGACCTTTTGATGATTTAGTACTCTTTGTTTCATGTGGACCCTAGTTCCCCTTTCTCACCCATGTCCCCCTCTTGCTAACCCTTCTTGGGGCAGTATTGTGCTGAACGCAGCTGAGTCAGCACTTTTGCTCGTACTGTAATGATCGTATCTCTAAACACTGACAATTTAATACACCGTCACACCCATCCCCAATGTTATTCCTTTTGAGTGGCTGTAGAGTTTAGCTGTCGTTGTGTGTTTTCAAATCTATTGCAAACTGGGCATCTGTGTTGGGTTTCTGTGCCTAACAGGGTCAAAGACCATTGACTCCTCCCCTATTGATTTATTCACACTTTTCCATTATACGGGAATGTGCTTGCTGGTTGATATTGATGTTGTGACATTGCACCACCTGGTCCACCATAACTCTCAGACCGAATCACCTTTCATGTATAGAGAATGAAAATAGCTGTCTGAGCTTGCTTCATTGCAGTCCACTGTAAGAACCTATAAAATAAACACCACTATGATGGGATGCCATTTCTCGGTGAGACCAAGGTTTCCCTACAATCACACCTTGCATCCACTGGAAAAGTCATGGGGTTTGACAGATTAGCATGGGCCCTCCTATATTTCTGACAGCAAGTGTTCTGCCACAAACAGCACAGAGAAAACTAGCCCATAACTCAGAGTCCCTGCCTGCAGCCTCTGTAGAGGGGTTATTTCAAGGGACATCGAAGTGTCACATTTATCTGACAACAGCCTTTAATGAACATACTTAGGTACTTGGTCAGTTGACTGGAAGCTGACACAGGATCTCCCAGCTTTGACAGTAGTCTCCCAGTGCAGTTGGGATTTCATTGCTCTTCGTTTACGGCACATAACAAGATCATACCTGTCCAATAAGACACTAAAGTCATGAAAAAGTGGAATATGTTTAGATGCTTCCGATGGATGTTCACCATGCTAATAGTGATAGTTGGTAACATCGAGTTTGGTTATCCCCATTGATCTGGGGTATATCAAGAATTACTATGGGAAAGTAGTGTCTGTGTTCTTGTGGACAGCGCAGTACTCACCAGGGATGTGCTCCTTTAGGCTAGTAAACCCAAGTGAGCAGCACTCTCAGGGTATCACAAAGAACTTAAAACTGAAGCGTAAAATTCAGGACATTTAAACTAACTATGACTAATGCAGAAAATTAACATATGGCCCCTTATCGCTGAAACACCATCAGCTTACTGTTTAGCTTTTACCTGTTCATTGGTGACTCTGGACAATGCTCTTATTTGTACATGAGCTCTGCTGTTTAATAGTTCACTTAGCTAAACCTACAGGCTAATATCTTGCCTTTCCTGCCTGGCAGACTTACCTTCCTTATTCAGAATTTTACCTTATGGATGGTGGTGCACTTTACAGCTGATGAAAAGTAGACAGATTTATTTGTTTTGCTGCTGCCGTGATGATAACCATTCCCCTGATTTTGGTCTCTTTTCTTTTCACTGGGAGTAACCAGGAGTCGTGCTGCCACTGCTAATTATTGGAAGCTGTTATTGGAAGTTACATGAAGAACTCTGGATCAGAGCAGTCCAGTATTAGAAGCAGCAAGGCAACTATTTATTGTTCTTGTACCCCAGATGCAAACTCATAATGGGAGAGTGGGGTTTTTAAGGTTGTCTTGACTGAATGGACCCTCCGTAGACTGCATGACCACACCTGGGAAAGGGGTCGCTCTACCTTAATATGCTGTGTTGGAAGTGTAGCATTTGCAAGCAGGTTGGAGAGGATTACGTATACAATTTTTACAGTTTGTTATTTAGATGATGTTTTTATCCCCTGTAAAATATGCCATAAACATAAAATTCTATTGTGGTTCTACTGTACATAGCATGTAATGTTATTTTGGGAGATTTTTTGAGTCCATGAGACATATGTGTTATTATAAAACAAATCTGACATTGATTTTGTGTTCTTTACAAAAATCCCTAAATGTGGCACTGATCCATAGGGAGTACTTTCTAATAGTTCAATATTTGTTGATTTATTTCTTCCCTGCAATTTTCATAGTGTCCTTAGAACATTTTCTGATTTTGTAATCATGCAATTTACTTGCAAAAAATATCATAAGTGGAGAATCATAAACAATGAGGTTGATTTCTCGGAATATAATACAATGTATATGTTGGTTCCAAAGTAACATAATTTTATATTGGGTTTATATTAGGCATCATCTGGCCTAAATTCATACACAAAATTCAAGGGGCACTGGTATGTAGTGATGGTAACAAAGATGGGAGTATCCTGAATTAACCAATCAATGCTGGAGCTAAATGAGGATTCAAAACTAGTGGTGGGTCAGTATCGTCAGCATTGATTGGTTAGTTTGGGATACTCATACTCACTACAGTTTTTGAAGCCTCATTTGTCCCATCACTACTGTAAGTGCTAAACCAACAGTCATTGGAAAAGCACTTTAGATACTTAATGATCAGATCATTAGTTTTACCTTAACAGAAAGTAAAAAAAAAGAATAATGTGTTTATACAGGGTTGGTAGAATGTGGAGTACTGTTGTAACACTGACGCTTAAGAATAATGTGCAAGTATTATTTTTCCAGGTTGTTTATTTGTATTTTATTTAATTATTTATGATTATACCATAATAGCTTTATAAACAAAAGTAAATATAGATTGATTGTAAAATATGTACATTTTAAAGCACATAAAGCATGGAAATTTTATTTTTAAACAAAAATATAGCAGAGCTAGTAGTCAACTGACAGAAAGTAAAGTGTCCTATTCATCGCAAAAAAATAAAAAAACCTGTTTTTGCTGTATGAGGTGGAATTGTGGGACCCAGTGGCAACCGTTCTTTATGGATTTGAGAATGTCAATGCAATTTTTATACAGTACTTATATAAAAGCATTTGGAACAATAGGAAACGCACATCATCAACCTGCTGAGAGGTCAGATATTATAAAGCCGAGTTGTTTAAGTAGCCCCTCAAAGAGTAAATGTATGTTAGCAGTCAGCTACTATACGTTTCCAGCAGCAAATGGTCTGGGTGAGTTAAGCACATGCAACAGACAGGGATTTGATGGTTTGGCATTTCTTGAGGTGTCAGCACACAACTGCATGACTGTCTCTCGCACTTCCTCTGTCACACAAGTTCTGTATTTGCCTGTTCCAGTCATGTTTTTACAAAGAAGCTAGAGTGTACAGGGTTCCCGTAGAAGGCATGTGTTTACACATTCAAAACCAAATTCACACACTTCTTTTAGTCCAAAACTTCACACTTCATAAATGCAAAAAAGTCATGATTAGGCATTCATTTAATGAATTAATCTGAATTATTCAAACGTGGTAAAGATGTAAGGAGTCAAAGAACTAGTTTATTTAAAAATAATGCAGAGCCACATGCAAAAGTAAAACATATCAAGGTTGTTGCAGTAAAGGCTTCTCTAGGTAAAATGTTATTCGTATAAATGTGTGTGTGTGGAAAGAAATTACGAAGTTTCGGTATCAATAAAATAGGCCTTTCTGAGTGTGACTTTGCTTATACCCACCAAGAAAGAGAAAATGCTATTTCTAGGAAGTCAGCAATCCCTAGTGGCCACTATTGAGACTGCAAGCACATTCTATCGTTTTACGCATCCTCATGTGATACGTAAAGCGTGAAATTGTGCACGTCATTTGGTATTATTATCCTTTAAGGCTAGGAACGCCAGACTCCTGATCTGTAAATGCTTGAATGAGCACCATTTTATTTTCTTGTTCTTGCCATTATTTTGTGACCGAAAAGAAGAAGTTAAATGGGAGGTGTGGGCAACACAGCAGCCCTTTTTAAAATGTTCTTTATTCAGAGAAGTAGATTATGTTGGTTTCGCTTTTCTTCCTAATCTTGAAAAACATCTTGTTGCTGAACCTTGACCGTGTGTTTTAATGTTCTTGTCAACATTTAATAAACATTCACATTTTATAAATGAGCTTTCCTATATGTGTTACCTGCATTCCTTCATCCTGACTGTCCAAACACAAAGATGCAGGTGGGTCATGGCAAGCTTGAGCTTGGAAGATCTTTTGCCTTTTCAATCCAAATTCTCTGCTTTTGACTGCCTGGCATGTCCTAGTTTCATAAATCAGACAATAAGGAAGTGCTTTGAATGTCTGGCATAGTATTTGTAACCAAAATTTCATTTAGGGCCTCTTCAGTTCTATCATTTGTCAGTGCAGATAGAGAAAATGTATTCAACTAAGATCTACATTCTGTTTACCTTCTAAAAACCCTGGAAAAGGTACTTCTACGCATGATGGGATATCACGTATTCTTTACTAAAATCAGATGGCAGAGCCATATAATAACCTGGCCTCGGAAAGCATTGCCCACTCATCTACAACCTCCACAACTTCACAGAAGAGTGAGTCCCAGTGTGATCTGGCCACTTAGAGTAGTGCTTCGAGTACCATCAGATGACAGGATTTTACGTGCATGAAGGATTTCAAGCATACAAACCAGCATGAGACATAAAGGAGTGTCTCGGAGTTCTGGTATTTTATTTTGTTTGCATGTTTCAGCACATGATGAGTCAGCAGCAGGTTTGCACTTGAGTGTCCTTGCGTTGAGAGATGTCCAGCAGTCTCATTGTTAGTTGGGATGTTTTTTTTTAAACAATAATGAGAGGACTGCTAAATCCCATAATACTATTCCCTAGTCTTCTCTTTCCTTCTTTTTAATTCAGGCCGGACATCCTGCCCGTAGAAACACCACAACAAACAGCTGAAACCAAACCAGAACTGCATTTGCATTTAAAAAAACACCCATCTGCAACAGTGCCCTAAAAAACAAACCTTTTCAACATAAGGATCACACTGTCTGATGAGCCATAGCATTTGGTTTTACTGGTGAAGGATGCACATGTCCTCCTAAAATGCTAAACTTGAGGAACAGGTAATGAGAAAAAGTTAGCTATTTGCCAAGGCTTTGTATTTATATATGATTTGATGAGATGTTACTGTGAATGAATATAGTTTAGACATCTGCGAACTCCCAGCTGAAAACCGCCTACCATGGTTTGCACTATGGGACCTCTTCTCTGTGCAGTCTTCTATTTCAGCCAAATAAACATACATTTTCACACTTGTAAATCATACAATGTAGGAGTAACTGCCTTCCTCTCTCCTTACTGAGCAGTCTCCAATCAGTAATGATGTGGAAATGTCAAAGAAAATGAGTGAAATATTAATACTTTTGCCGTCTTAATACTTGTCAAAGTCAAATCTAAGTAAGCAATCTTATACCCCAATTAGTGTCTAAACTGTGGATGAATGGGGAAGCAAAAAATATGGAGAGCCAGTGTGGTTGTGATTTTTTCCTTGTTGACCTGCGGAGTGAGGAATCACATACTCCCTGTGATCAACCTCACCAGGTCTTCAATTACCCAACCAGAGTGGTGGGGAAGATAGCACAAAACCCCAAAAGGAAAGTTTTGTAAATCTGAGCTCTTTATTAGTTCATACAAAAATTGAAGGAAAAAGAGAAAATAGAAAATTGTTGTTAACCACCTCCCACCAAGCTGCTACATTTGCCTCCACCCTCTCCCTTCTCTTCAAGGCCACCACATTTAAACAACAATCAATTAAAATCAATAGGGCACAACCATTGCAGGAATAAGGTGGGACAATCCTCCAAACAAAACCACAAAAACACATTAGAAAATCTTAATAAATATAAATATTAACAATGCCCAATTATTCTGCATATTTAAATCCCCCCAAATTCATCATCACATGTACCTTAAAACTACAAATACCAATACAGAGATGCACGCCCTTCCTCCCATGCATGGCTACCAGGATCACAGGCTGACACTCAAACGCATCAAACATTAAGTTGGTGAAGAGGGAGGACTATTCCTCTTCACACTCCCTCGTTGCTAACTTATGCTAGGAATCAGCATGTCTGTTAAGAAAATACCTTTCGCTTTCCCAGCTATTTTTTTGAAGTTTTCCTTGGGGAACTTTTGAATTTATTCCTTTATATTGTTTGGTAGAACTTTTATACATTTTGCCTCATCATAAATCATGAGCATTCGTACACCCAATGTTTATAATTCAATTGCCAAGGCTCCATATTTTACCTTTTTCCACCACATATGAAAAATTTGGTCATCATCAAAATTGTTTATACTTATTTCCATCTTAAGCCAATGACTCAATGTGTCAAACTCTTAAATAAATGAGTCTCATTGCAATGGCTCTGGCCTTCTGGAGCTAATTGTCTGGCACACATTTGCTAAACACTGAGACGGACAGTTTATAGTAAGCTTCTGATTAAATTTGGAGATAAAATTTCATGTATTGATGCAGTCCACACAATTAGCTGTTGGTTTTGTTAATTGATAACGCGGCCAGACCTATTTCAATATGTAAGTATACCACATGTATGTTTGCCTTATTGCTCATGACAAGATGAAGCACGAGATATAAGCAAAGTGACAGTGAACAAAAGTGCAACAACAGCCAACTAACGGCAAGATGATTGTGACACCTCGTTAGTCACATCGTCCCCAAGCCATGGAGGAAGCACCTCTCTTACTGGGTCCACTGCAACTGTCCTAACAGATGTGTCTCTATGTGAATTTCTATTCCCTTTTGAAAGAATAATTTACTCATATCTCCCCATTATACTCATGATAAACTATAGGCCCAATGAAAACAGTTTTTCTGATTTTCAGCGATCATATATGTTGGTCTAGAGCTTTCTTTTTATACAGTAGGTCCTTGATCCACATCAGTGTTGCTATGTGTAATTGATTCCTTCTTGCTGATCACATTACCCAGAAATCTTTGCCACATGATTCTGTAACAACAAAATATGTGATTCTGGGGGATGCAGAATGATGGTGTGTATTTGTTCAAATGGTTTGACATTATGCTAAGCAGGGAAACATTACAAGAAAATAGAAATTGTTGCCTTGAACTTCTTTGGTGTTCTGGAGATCCAGACACAGGCTGTCTGGCAAGTCAGTGAAGAATACTGCAAAGAATCACACAATGGCAAAAACAAAATCCCATCAATACACACAAATGCTGTTTTAAAAAATGTAACTAGGGATTATCACCAGTAAAAATTGCTTCACAATGTCACACCTCCTCCCCAGTACTCCTCATGAGAATGCTACTCATTCTGTGTCTCACAACTCCCAAGGTTTATAGGCAGGACCAGACTGGAGGATCGATGCAAAGTATCGTCTCAGCTTTATGCAACATACCATTCTGCCCAGCCCTGTGTTTGTACTGCCTCGTTCCTGCTATAGTCCTCTGACTTCCCGACCCATCTCAGCACCCTGTTCCACCCCCCTTGTCCTTTGTGCTGATCTTCTGGCTTTTCCATTCCCAGGACTGATGCCCCGGCTTCTCGACCCTCACCTCTGCCCACAGACTTGGATTTCCGACCATCATTTGAAGATTTCATTCATTTCTTTCAGTCAATAAAGATGCCTGTGCTGCATTTGGGTCCTCCTGCCCCATCTGTTCTTACGATACGACAGAATACTTCACCAATTAAATGGACCCAGGAGATCACACAGACGCGTTCCTTGCCCTGACTGAGCGTGTCGTCCACCTGTCCGATGCAGTATCGTGTACAATTCCCCTCTGATGTGGATCGTGTCCACTTTGTCCTTTCCCTTCTGGAGGGCAGAGCCAGGGAATGGGCGACTGCGTTGTAGCTGCAGGAGAGTCCAGCTCTTGAGTCCTCTAGGGACTTAAAATGCGTTTTCAAAGAGTTGTTTGATCACCCCCTTGAGGGGAAGGAGGTGGCGGACCAACTGCTGGACATCCAACAGGGCCGACGAATGGCATTAAAGTTCACCATGGAATTCCATACCTTGGCGACTTGCATGGACTGGACGCCATCATGCCTTCATCAGGGCCTGCTGTCCCAGAGCCACCGGAGGAACTGTGCATGACTCGCATCGTCCCAAGGAAGCCGAGCTGATGTACCTAGGGAGGACACTCCTCACGGCCGAGGAACAGGAGCGGCGGCACTCAGAAGGACTCTGCTTTTATTGTGGGGGGACTAACCACCCAATTCGGTGTTGCCCCAGACGACCATCCCTGCACCACTCCAAGGATCAAGGTAGGCCCCCCTCTCCTGTTCCAGATAACTCACCAACAGGTGACATTGCCGGTCTCTCTCGCAGCTCCCCTTGGGGAATACCAGGGTCGTGTCTTAATTGACTCAAGAGCAGCAGGCAATTTTATCGATCTCTGGGTAGCCAGGGAGTGGGGCATTCCCCTGGTCTCAATTGAACCGCCGATCTCTGTGCAGGCAGTCGACCGCCGACCCCTTGCCCATGGACCAGTAACCCTCCCGACTGCTCCCTTGCAAATGAAGGTTGGCGTTTATCACATGGAACAGATCCGCTTCCTGGCCTTGCCTTCCCCCATGGATGCAATCATCCTTGGACACCCCTGGATCCATCTTCGTAATCCAAGGATCCATTAAAGGAATGGAGAGCTCGAGGCCTGGTCCTCCACCTGCCTCCAATCCTGTCTGTCTCTTCTCTGCCGTGTGTCCCCTGTAGAGAGCCCGCTTCCTGACTCTGCGACCAGGGTTCCCCTTCAGTACCAGGACTACGGCAACATCTTCAGTAAGGCCTTGGCGTTCTCTTTACCCCCTCACAGGCTATCCAATTGTGCCATCGACCTACTGGATGGCCCTCAGCTCCCCCGATGCCACGTGTACCCCTTTGTCTCGGCCTGAGGAAGCCACCATGGAGGCCTATGTCGGCGAGGCATCGGAGCAGGGTATTATGTGCCCCTCATCCTCTCCTGCTCCCTTGTCCATTTTCTTTGTGAAGAAGAAGGACGGGGGCCTCCGGCCCTGCATCGACTATTGGGCCCTTAATGCTGTGACCATTAAGCCGCGTAATCCATTCCCCCTTATTCCCTCCGTCCTTAACGTCCTTCACTCTGCCACTGTTTTTATTAAACTGGACCTGTGTAGCGCCTACAATCTCATCAGGATCTGAAAGGGAGATGAATGGAAGATCATTTTTCACTACTAGGGGGCAGTATGAATACCTCGTGATGCTATATGGGCTGGCCAATAGTCCAGCTGTTTTCCCATACTTTATGAACACAGTGTTTGTGGATAGGCTACAGCAGGTCGTTATCATCGACATTGACGATATCCTGATCTTCACTCCTTCCCAGAAGCAGCACGTGTACCATGTCAGCGGTACTTCAGTGCTTTCGAGAGCATCGCCTGTTCATTAAAGGGAAGAAGTGTGAGTTCCATGTTCCGCAGGTGAAGTTCCCAGGTCACTTGCTCTGCCCAGGGGAGATCGCCATGGATGACGAGAAGGTCTAAGCAGTATAGGAATGGCCTGTACCCTGTACCTAAAAAGAGCTACAGCAGTTTCTGGGTTTCACCAATTTCTACAGATGCGTTATCCACAATTTCAGCAGTGTAGCTGCCCCTCTCACGGCCCTGCTTTGTGGAAACATTGGGGTTCTGCCACCTCGACCCCACAGTAGCCGCGGCCTTCTCCTGACTTAAGGCCCTTTTTTGCTCTGCACCGGTCCTCACTCAACCTGACCCCTCCAAGCCATTTTAGGTAGATGGAGACACCTCTGAAATTGGCGTTGGGGTGGTCCTGTCCCAGCAGCATGGGCAACCAGGGAAACTACACCCATTTGTGTTCTTCTCATGGAAGTTCACCGTGGCAGAACAGAGGTACGACGTGGGGAACTGTGATCTTCTCACCGTCAAGCTTGTGTTGGAAGAGTGGAGACACTGGTTGGAGGGGGTGGCTCACCCTTTTCTGGTCCTCACTGACCACAAAAACCTCAGCTACCTCCAAACAGCCAAGAGACTCAACTTCCGACAAGCCAGGTGGGCCTTGTTCTTTACCTGTTTTAACTTCTCCGTGTCCTACATCCCGGCTCCAAGAACAGCAAGATCGATGCCCAGTCCCAGCAATTCAACCCCCAGAGCCCTGGTAAGATCCCGAACCCATTCTCTCACCATCCTGCTTCGTAGGCACCGTCATGTGGGACCTCGACGACGCCCTCTACTCCACCACCATCTCCAAACCTGCCCCACGGGAATGCCCTCCTCACCGCACTTACATGCCTGCTTCTCTGCAGCCCATGGAGATGCAATGGGTGCATACCTCTAAGAGCACCAGTTGTCCCAGGATCACCTCGACAACCCGTCTGGTCATGCGCAGATATTGGTGGCCATCACTCGGTGAGGACATAGAGGACTTCCACCTGTTCCAAGTGCGCTCAGGCCAAATCCTCCACCCATTTTCCCACAGGTCTCCTCTATCCACTCCCAATCCGCTCACAGCCCTGGTCTCACCTCACCCTAGATTTTCTCATGGACCTGCCCACTGCCGAAGGCAGCACCACTGTCCTTGTCATCACAGACCAGTTCTCCAGGATGTGCCGGCTAATCCCACTGCCCCGTCTCCCTACAGTCTCGGTGATGGTGGAACTGTTGTTCTGCTGGGTCTTCTGGTTCTCCGGCTTGCCAGAGGACATCATCTCAGACTGCGGTCCCCAGTTCACCTTCCGTGTGTTCTGTGTTTTCTGATCCCGGCTCAACATCTCTCTCAGTCTATCCTCAGGTTATCACCCAAAGACGAACAGCTTGATGGAATGCACCAACCAGGAAGTCGCCAAGTTCCTCCGCCTGCACTGTGCCACCCACCCATCTACCTGGTCCCGTTACCTGCCCTCGGCCGAGTACGCATGGAACTCACTGATCCACCCGAGACATGGCCTTACCTCGTTCCAGTGCATCCTGGGACCTCAGCCGCCCCTGTTCCCATGGGACCCCCAGCCCAGTGGCGTCCTCGCCATTGATGACTGGCACCGGTGGAGTGCTTGAGTGTGAACCAGTGCGCACCGGAGCTTTGTTGCCTCTTCCTCAATTCAGAAGTCCCAGGGAGATTGACGCCAACACAGGGGTCCCTCCTTTCTCCCGGGCCAGTTGGTGTGGCTGTCAACCTTCCACTTCCATCTCCCCTTGTGCCGTAAGCTTTCACCGCATTACACTGGGCCCTTCCGGGTGCTTCGGTAGGTGGGCCTGTCTCTTACCATCTCTCTCTGTCTACCGTATCCACCCCACCTTCCACGTTTCCCTACTGAAACCCGCCAAGATCTGGTCTTCGTCTCCTCCACCAGCTGGGTCCTCACCGCCTCCCCCCGTGCCCCTGTTGGATGGCTCTGTGTATGTGGTCTGCTACATCCTCGACTCTCTTTGCTATGGAGGCCAACTCCAGTACCTGGTCGACTGGGAGGGCTATAGCCCAGAGGAGCACTCCTGGGTGCCGGCCGCTGATGTCCTGGACCCAGCCCTGCTGGAGGACTTCCACCACCGCTTTCCTGACCGCTCAGGGCCCCATGGGCGGGGCTGTCTTCGGCGTCACCTGAGGCGTCCGGGAGGCCTCCTTTTGGGGGAGGTACTGTCACGCCTCCTCCACAGTCCTCCCCGTGAGAATGCTACTTTGCACTGCCTCATTCCTGCTATTGTCCTCTGACTTCCCGACCCGTCTCAGCGCCGTGTTCCACCCCACTCGTACTTGGTGCCAACCCTCTGGCTTTTCCTTTCCCAGGACTGCTGCCCTGGCGTCTCAACCCTTGCCTCTGCCCACAGACTTGGATTTCCAACCATCGTTTGACAGTTTCGTTCGACAGACTTTCAGCCAATAAAGACGCCTGTGTTGCATTTGGGTCCTCCTGCCCCTTCTGTTCTTACGACGCGACACACAAAAGGCATAAATATATACACCAATATATGGTTACAGTGTAATGCAGAGTCAAACAGCAATCGGAATTGTGATTTGTAAACAAGGTGCATTATCAACCAGCTTTCTAAGAATTAAATGGTAGCTATTAAAACAATATTAAATGTTAGCCTGTTTTCAAAGGTGATTTACAGCCTTTCAATAGTCCCTACAGTTTAATGCAAAGCCAGCTATGTTAAATGATGGAAATAAATGCCCTAAGTACTGTAAGAGTTCAGCATCAACATCTAATAGTTCAGATGCTGCAAATATCTGTATGATGTGTCTAGTATGTAGAACAAAAGCTCTCAATGTCTTTGTTATAATAGCAAAGAAATAAATGTAAATGTAGCATGAAAGCGGTATTCCATAACAAAGAGCTGTCTTAGCATGGCCTATGTAGGTGTTCTTATTCTGTAGGAGACACCTCGGGCTCCAAAGTGAATGGCCAGATTTTTCATGCCCAACACCCAAGGATAGCACACTTTTTTACCACCTTCTTTTCTGGGCCCCGGGTCTCTTCAGCTTAGACAGCAATGTGGTCTGTCGCATCCAAATCAGCACGTTCTCCTTTCGTCCCTTCTATTTCCATGCCTTGTCTTTCATCAGCTTGCCTCTACTGGCCACTCATTACAATTGACAGTGGCTTTAAGCATTTGGGGACTCACCAGTATAAAAGACCCTCATCTATTCCTGTCTGCCTGGCCCACTGTCCTCCACTACCGATTAATCTACCTAAAATCTCCTAGCTTGCAACAATCACAAAACTGAACATCTGGGCACATTCATTTACTTTTCGAATGCCCCTTTTGCATGGCAAATTATAAACATAAAGATGTCTAGAATTACCTTCAGCTTTAGCTTGTGTTTATGTGCATTGGGAAGAGCCAAGATAACTGTTTAAGCTTCAGGTAACTAGAAAACACAGTTATTCAAAAGAGCAGGAAGCGGATGCATTCAAGCAAGCAAAGCAGCCAGGGGTGGCGTTAATGTAATGGTAGATATTGTGTAGCAGATAAGGGATGGTGAAAATGGGTCTATTCCCTATGAGCTATGGCGGTTGTGTCTGTGGGGGGAATCAGCTATCTTACTTCTTCTTTTGCTAAAGTGAGGAGGACAAGTTCAGGGTAAGGTCAGCCACATCACGCAGCAGGCCACTGATCCAGGCAGCATTTACAGCCTGCATGCTAAGCTCTGGGCATCCTTGTTCCTGTCACCCAGCAGTTATCACCTAACTGTCACTTTGCTCTTTAGTCTTTTATTTGTTCAGGACAGAGAGTTCAGGAGAAAAATTGCAATTTTTCCAGAACTCCAGAAGTTTGTGGTGTAGTGGTCAAAGAAATTTGGGCCACCGGTCACACAGTACGCTGTTTATTTTGTAACTTCAGCAAAAAGCTGAAACCATAAATATGCACAGTGCCCTAAAGTAGATTTTATCTTGATCAACCTAATTTCACAGTTTTTACAGTAAAATGAAGCTGTTTCTCCAAAACCAGACTTTAGAGGCATAAATAATCCCATGTTATTGTCATTGGTAATGAAAATTGGATTCTAGATCCCATGAGTGTGTTCCCAAATACTGCAAAGTCAGTGTCAAGTTTGTGATTCTAATTTAAATAATATAGAATTACATAAGCTAACGACCGCATTTCAGCAGCACCATAGAAAAATTTTTACAAACCTCTGGTTTACTTCCAAACTGGAATATTTTTTAAGTATAAAAAGCAGTCATTACCCTAAAATAAATCCTATTCTCCTTTTATGTAAAGCACCGATATACAGACCACTGCCTGCAATATTTCTTATAAATTAGTTTTACGTTTTACAGCTTATGTATTTTAAACTTGCATAACTAAAAAACTACAAATAATACTTGTAATGATATGACACAAGGAGGGCTCCAAGTGTTTGAATGTCAATGCTTATTGACGGGGGTAAGGTAGATTTCGAAGTGTGTTACAGAGCCAAGTGGTTGCAGAACTGGTGAAGAATGCACACGGTTTCTGAAGCCAAATCGTAAAACATAAGACATAATCCAAAAGTCAAGTCAAGGTAATACAGCCAATAAAGTATAGTCAGAAATAGCACCAAATCCAATACACGAAGACAAAGAATAAGACAACCATTAGCGAATCCTATGGTTAAACACGGAAGTCAGAACTACAGTAAACATAAAATGCTCAGTATGGGTGGAACTACACAATGCCTCGCAAAGAGGAAACTACTATTGTGGGGCTTTATAACAAGGAACAAACAGAGGACAAGTGTCAATGCTCCATGGAGACAAAATGAGAGCAGGTTGGGTGTGACTGACAGGCTGCTGGCGAGACAGAATCCCCCTCCCTACAGGTGACTCCCAAAGCCCAAGATCTCTGACGAGGAGGCCAGAACCCTTGACTGCGCCTCCAGACCATACCCCTCTCAAATAACTAGGTATTCCAGTCAGCTGTTGCAATCATGAAAATCCAACAGGTCATTCAATGCATAAACTGGCTCACTACTGCATCCAGAGGAGGATCAACTCGTGCAGATGGAGTGTTCATGGGACTATAAAACACAGGCCTTAGCTGGGAAAAATGTATAGTGTCAGAAATATGGAACCAAAAGGAGTAACTGCAGATGGTAAAGACAGCGTTGATACTCTCAAATGATTCTGGCCAAGCCAATGTACCTGGGGCCAAATTCCCTTGAAGGGAGACGCAGCCTGAATTCCCCGGTTGACAGCCAAAAGTACTGTCCTTAATGGAATACGGGTGTTGGACAATGCTGATGGTCGGTGAACCTTTTTGTACTTGCCTAACCACTCTGTAGAGCTGGACGTAGGTCTTTTCCAAAACCTGGCCAATCTCCTTGGATCAATCGTCAACCACTGGGACTTCAAGGGAATGGGTGGTTAGAATATTAAAACACACTAGAATGGGGTTAAATCCACTGAGGTGTGGACAAGTGAATTCTGGGCATAGTTTGCCTGTGGAAGTGGGGCACTGACTGGAACAATCCTGCTAAAGAAAATGTCCGATCTCCTGATTTAGCCTTTTGGTCTGACTGCTGATCTGCAGGTGGTACCTAGAGCATAGGCTCAAGCAGACTCTAAGTCGGGGGCAGAACGTCCTTCACATTCCCAATGTGAACTGTGGTCCAAAATTATGCCAGAGGGGAACCCAAAGAAGTGAAAACTTAGCTAAATAGACATTCTGCTAGCTCCATGGTGGTGGGTAGACCTGTATTAACCAGCATTTATTAACCATTTATTAACCGGCACATCTTCGAGAACCTGTCTACTGTGATCAGAATATATTTGAATCAGTTAAAAGATTATCCATGATCTCCCACTGGATGGAAGACACAATACCACAAAAAGGTAGGTTGGTTTCTGGAGTAGTGATTTTATGTAAGAGATAAACATGTGTAGATAGAGCATCAGCTCTGGTGTTCTTTGAACCTGAGCAACAGCTTGCAGTGAAATTGAAAGGAGTGAAGAATAGTGTGTGCCTGGCTTGTCTTGGATTCATTCATTTGGCCCAACAGATATTTTCCAGGTTTTGATAATGACTAAGAACCACGAAGGGATGGGTCACTCCATCCTGCCAGTTTTGCCACTCATCTAGTGCCAAGATAATGGCCAGAAGTTCACGATTTCCTACGTCGTAGTTCAGTTCAGCAGGAGACAGCTTATAAGAGTAATTTTCACAGGGGACCTGTTTAGAAAGTTTGCCATGATGTTGAGAGAGGATTACTCCAATGCCGATTTCCAACACATCTATTTCCATGACAAAAGGGAGTTTTGGATCAGGTTGTTTTTGCACAGGAGCCAACGTGAAGAGAAGTTCTAACTTCAGAAAGGCTGCCCAAGTTACTTCATGTCAAATGATTTTCTTAGTGATAGATAGATAGATAGATAGATAGATAGATAGATAGATAGATAGATAGATAGATAGATAGATAGATAGATAGA
>JAACJT020000034.1:14546099-14556825 GCA_009936485.2 Gymnarchus niloticus
CTTAGTGATAGATAGATAGATAGATAGATAGATAGATAGATAGATAGATAGATAGATAGATAGATAGATAGATAGATCCTGCATACTGTTCAAGATTGTTTACGTCCCCTTTATAGGCCAATTTGGTCTGCAATTTTAATTGCTGATGATATCAGGGCCAGTTCACTCCATCCACTCCGAGGATCCAGAACTTAATGACATATTCAGCGGCAGCACGTTTCTCCCTGATTTGTTTTGCAGAGTCACGTTCCAGTGGTGCAGGCTGGTGAATACTTCCTTAAATAACTTCAAGAATAGGCTGTCAGAAGTCAAGGCGGAACGTTTTTGATATCTTAACATGGTAGCCCATTTCACCACTTTCCCCATCAATAAGAAAAGAACTAAATACATTTTGCCTGTCTCCATTTGAAACATCTCTGGCTGGTGGTTTATATATATGGTACATTGTAGTAAAATCCCCTTACATTTATCCAGATTGCCATCAAAACTTTCAGGGACAGAACTGGAAATCGCTGCCAAGGGTGCCAGATTGATGGGGGATGCTGGGACATGTAGTATGCCATCCAGGATTTGACTCAGTTAGCTGTTCCTCCTGAATAGTGACCCTTGCATCCTTCTCCATACTTGGCAGAGGTATTCTCTATTTCAGTTGTGAAACGTCGGTATTTCTTGATGGGGGTACAGCAGAAATGAGAATCCATTAACAAAGCCAAGGGCTCATTGAACTGCTCCAGAATGTACAGAGTTTCCGAAGCCAAATCTTAATCTGTAAAATGTAATCCAAAACACAAGCCAAGGTAATGAAGCGAGAAACAAACGTCAGAAACAGCATCAAATCCAAAACACGAGACTGTGAATGAGAAAACTGGAAGAGAAGGTCAGGGTCAAACACAAAAGTCAGAATCAAAGCTAACCAGAACACTCAGTAAGGGTGGAATGACGCAATACCTTGCAAAGAGGTAAGTGCTATTGCTGGGCTGTATAGCAGGAAACAAACAAGGTACAGGTGTTAATACTCAGGGGAGGTGGAATGGGGGCAGGCAGGGTGTGCCTGGCTGCCTTTGGATGTGATAGTTGTTTTATGTCCATGGTTTGAATATGGAGTTTATACATACACATTCAAATATGCGTGTGTATACAATACTGTGAAACAGTCTTACACAGACAATGAATATTATATTTTAATCATAATGTTGTAAAACTATGATGTCATGTTGGTAAAAGTAAGTCAGTTTACATATTTCAAAACATCTCTTCATGTCACCCCAGAATTTACAGTTACCATCCAACATAGGAGCTCAACCTGGAGTGAACCTTGTTTGGCTAATCAGTACCTCAAAAGGTGAACTACATTAGGTCACATGCTGATGGTGAAAATTAAAAAAAAAATGGATGGAATGGCTGGGGACCCCATCCAAGGTGTCCCCCACCTTGTGTCCCAAGGCTGCCTGGGATAGGCTCAAAGCCTCCCCATGACCCTGAACAGTATTAAGTGGTTTGGAAAATCGATGGATGGATGTATCAATGGATGGATGGAGGGATGGAGGGAGGGAGGCTTGGGAACCAAAGCTGTGTTGTTCAAGTTGTTCTACCCATCCAACCAGACATCAGTAATATTTTGGAGAACAGAAGAAATTATTTTTACTTTTTTTTGTATTACTGTTTATTTATCTATATTCTTTTGTTATTTTTTTTCCTGCACAAATATACAATTACTGCACAGATAAATGGCCTGAAACATTTTATTGGACTGTCTAAGAGCCCAAAATTATGTAGATCTGTCTAAGGTAATATAAACATGGCACACAAACATATATTGGCATGGGTATTGGCCACTGAAAAACCCCTATTGGTCAACCTCTATTGAGTATATTCAACACATAATGTACACACACACACACACACACACACACACACACACACAACAGGCTTATCTATTGATCTAGTTTTATAGATATAATTGAAATTGAACTTTTACAAGCAAACGCAACAATAAACTTGCACAATAAGCATTTTAATAATTTAATAATCCCCATAATTATTGGGATCATATTATGCTTTATTCATCTATCATCTTCTGCTTTATTTAAATGATGCACAAAAGAGGGAGAAATGATCTAGAGAGGACAATGTCTAATTTCTCAGACATCTTTGCTTAATGTCCTCGAGAACCTCGATCAGCAGACACCCCGAGTCCTTCTTTGATTCAACTCATCTTTCATCTTGAGGGTTCAAAAGTTTCTTGTGTTGGCACTGAATGAATTATGAACTTGTGTAGAAAACCACAGAATGTCTCTGTGAGAGAAATACATTTTAAAATGTGCTTCTCCTGGCAACTTCTCTGTTGGGTAACATTTTTGGAGCCAAAACAGACCTGTAGCTTTTTTATTCGTGGTGTCTTCCCTTTACCAGTGATACCTTCACTTCTCTTTCTTTCAGATTAAAACTCTGCTTAACCCTCAGATTGTATCTACTTTTCCTCCTCTAACAGCAAACTCAATTTCTCCCCCTTACAATAATTACTTGCATGTGTTTCATATTCAACATAAATTCTGATACCTTGTACCTATAGCATGCAGGTTTATCCATCCATTTTCCTAACTGCATGTGGGGGGCCTGGAGGTCAGGCAGCCTTGGGCATAAGGCAGGGTCACAGTCACTCAACCATCATAGACACTGCAGTCAAACCAATCAACAAACAACTTAGTATCAATTCTAGGGCGATGCGTCATGAGAAAAGAGTGTGTTTAAGCTTCTGTAACATGCAGAATCCAAAATCTGTTCATTCATCAGAATTTTACTTACATTCTCATTTACCTGTTTTTCAAATCTTACCTGAAAAGACCATCAATGTTAAAACTTTTTATAATCAGTAACCGCTGAAATGAAATTCAGAGTTATCATATATGCAATTATAATCACCGTTCTGCTGTTTTCCTTTGGTGGTGGGAGAATGTTTTAATAGCCATTTTAGGAAATGATTATATGCATGGGGCCTTCAGCATTACCATTTGTATGGCCTCCAGTAAAAGCAGCACAGCTTCAAAGAACGCTCTGCCTTTCATGTCAGCTCATTTTTGGTTGGTCTGTCTTCTGTAGTAAAGCTGACCAGCACAGTGAAACAGTAAGCTTTGCCAGTCACCAGCCGACTGCAGTAACTGTACTTCCCATAGCTAGAACTGCAGGGGTCATTCACTAAAGTAATATTGTCTTTCATGCCACAGAAAGACAATATTTTTACGGGTGTTTATGTAAATATTAATTGGCAGTGAGATTTGAATCCAGGAGATTTGAAAGGGATTTGTCACTATTTCATTCACGGTCACAACTTTAGTTCTCAAACAGATTTAGAGATTAACATATGTAATGCTTCACATTCACTTATTTCTTCAACTGAAGATTCATATAATTTATATAATAGAAATAACTCCAGGAAAATACTTGCTTAAATTTGGTTATCAAATTTCAAGGACAAACAAAATAAGTGTGCTTAAATCCAAGTCACCATTGTCCCCAATTACAGCCTATGTTTAAAGATGTCATGCTGACATCCTGTTTCCCTTTGGGTTTATACGATGTGCACATTTTAACCTTTGAATAATGCTACAGGAGAAGTGGAGTATTATTTTAATGGTTTCTGAAAATGTGTAACCCAGCGCTGTCATCCTCTCTCAGCTCTTAAAATGCCAAGGGAAACCACCAAGCCGACATACTTCTCAAGGAGCCGGATAATGTAAAATGCATGAGAGAAGAGCGCCTCGCAGAAGTCGTATTGAATTACACACTGCTTCGTCCTAAAACGGCACGGCCAGTGTCATTTTTTTGCTTGTTTTTATCTCTCACAGCAGAAAAAATAAAAGTTTCGAAAATGCTCTTCAGTTTAGTGAACACCTCAGACATGAGTCGCATCACAGCTTTAATTTAATTATCATGCACAGTTTTGAAACACAATATGGCCAAAAACGCTTCAACAACTGCTCTGCCTTTGCTACTCAATCTCCAAACCAGACTCAACTTTCATTGCGTTTGAATGGCAGGAATATGAGACTGAACTTACAGTGAATACAGGAGAAGCAATACAGACTATAGTAACAAACAAAAATAATAAACCTTAAATCATAAACACTATATGAATGCTAAAAAAGACAGGCAGGCCCATGTGGAAATGCTGTGCTCACATTAATCAGGAAGCTATGAAATATTCTTCTACATTTTCAGGGAAACTGAACAGCTTGCTGCAGTGCAAAAGCCACTGTCCACAGTCAATAATATTAATATCGCTAAGAATGTTATTGCTTGGATATGGGTTCTTATTTTGTACTTTTTTCATGCACCATTTGACAGAATTACAATGAAACAACATCAGAATAAAACACAGTGTGAATGTAATTATAGAATTTTATTATTTATCATAATATACACAAATCATTATACACAACATCTTCAACATATATACAGAAATATTTCCTTCCATCTATAACCCTTTAACATAACCCTTCCCTTCAGCATCTGACAATCTTTTTTTAATCCAGTTCTAACATATCAGATCTTTGAAAGTTGTTAATGTAAAGGCTTCTCCAAGACTGCTCTCTTTATCCTAATTGATAGCTCTCCTGTAGATGGCCAAAAATAAGAACAAGAAAACACATAGTCCCACCTCTGAAGGGGAGAGAATAAAGTTGGTGAAGCATCCAGGTACCCCATGAACTTGCTAGGGTCTCTGGTTAACATCTTCTGGTGCAGACATCAGCCTCAAGGTGGGGATATCATGAGAAAGTCAAGAAAAATCATGTGACTGGGGGGAAGGTTAGCTCATATTATTTTTTTATGCTGCTGACAATGTTTTTGTTTCTTTATGATTCTACAGAAGTCCTGCCAAAGTCCTTGCACGAAGCTGCATGTGGATCACCAGCCTCATGTTGCCCATCCCTGCTCTACTGTGTAATGAGTAACAGAATCAAGGACTACCACAGACCCCTACCCCCTTCCCCTGAGTTCAGTTGTCACAGGTTTGATGGGGAGGATGGTCCTCTCATCAGGAGGTCATTCTTTCCGCATTTCTCCTTCTGCTGGAAGAAACTGCCCTAATAACATGCAAGCTGGTCATAGCGAAGGGCCACCCCCCAGGTGGCAGCTGGACCCGAAACACCACTTCATTTATCCTCTCCAGCACACAGCATGGCTAGAGACAGTAACTTTACAGTTGTCCCATTTTTTTAAGTGGGCTATAGAACCACTACAGAACCACCACTTCTGAGCAAAACTATAGAGTTTCCTGACTGCCCTGTGATTTCCATGCATAATCGGAGACAAAGGATAAAAATGGAAAATCTGAGTATAAATCAAATACCATTTAAGATACAATTTTTATCCCCTACCCACCATGAGTAAAGCTAGGATGCAAGCACTGTTACTGCAAAATCTATATGGGAGGTAATCAAAGGTAGACGATTGTTCATGTCCAACAGATTAGTGGTTATTATTCTACAAGCCCAAATCAGAAAAAGTTGGGACAGTATGGAAAATGCAAATAAATAATAATAAAAAAAAAAAGTTATTTTTAAATTTTCTTTGACTTTAATTTTATTGCAGACAGTATGAACCCAAGATATTTCATGTTTTGTCTGGTCAACTTCATTTCATTTGGTAATATACATCCATTCCTGCATCCATTGTCCTGAAGGTATATGGTTGCACAGTGAAGAGATGCAGTGCAGAGATCTTCCGTGATGTCCACAGAGTACCGGAAGTCATCAGCTAATTCTCCAACCAACAGCTGTGATACAATATTAAAGTGTTAAAGGTAACATGTTGCTCCTCCAACACATTTGCTCTGAAGTTTGTGAAGAGGTACAACATGCTAAAAAACTTTGGACAAATCATCAATAAAAAGAGGTGATATATAGTTGGTAGACAGAGGCCATGCTATGGTTCTGACTCTCTTATCCCTCTTGTCACCTCCTTCCACTTAATTAAACCATTCTCAAAGTGTTGTTTCCATCTCATTACATATATCATATGCAGTACATTCCTGAACACTTCCAGGGCAGACTAAGGAAGTATCATGCATGAAGAGGTCTCCCTCTACATTGATAATGACCTTCTTGATCATACCTACTTCTTTACTGCCTATTGTCAAGCTAAAAGTACACGCTGTGGCTGTGGGTGGGGAGGCGGGTGTTTAGACCCTGTGTTGCAGATCGAGCACCAGAGGTGGGTAAGACTGAAAAGCTTGGGGCTATGTTTATGATGGAATTTCTTTCTTCTCAGGATTCATTGATCCAGGCTAATTGTGAAATTATCAAAAAACTTGATATGCAAGGATGACCGGTTTAGTGATTCTTCTGAGGTCAGTACTGGACGTTGTACATTCACTCATATATACTGATCTCTAGATACAGTAACTCACTTCAGATTAAAATAGGAATGTGGCTATTTGAATGCACAATAAAAACACCTATTGTGTTGGATGGGTGTTTTAGGTGTGCCAGACCAGCTATAGACTTGGAGTGCACTAGTTATTTAATTTGTTTCATGTTAAAAAAAATAAGCACGTGTTTTTGTTGGCTAAACACACGACATATATACGTGTGTGTGTGTGTGTGTGTGTGTGTGTGTGTGTAGCCTGGTCTATTTAGCGTGCTGACCGGGCTATAATTGTATCTTGTGCCTTAAAAACGTCTTAATATGCTTTGATGGTAAACTTAACTTCTCTCACATTATGCATGGACGCCGCCATCTTTGATCTCGTAGTAATTTTGACACGCTCCGTCACGCCTGATTGACGTCGCTATCTGTCGCGGTTTAAGCTGTACTTTCTGGTAGGGGAATTCTTTTCGCGATGATACTCGTTTAATTTTCTTAGCCAGCTCCTCTGTTCTTCCCTGTTGCTTGCTTTACCTGTCCTTTCAAGTACGCCACGATTTCGATTCCATTTTGCACATCAATGAAACACTACGTAGAAGGAATTCAGGAACTGCTGGTTTAGTACCTCACCATTATCACTGCCATCACGCATGCGAAACATCATGCAAGAAATAGAATCAGCCTTCCTTCGGGTAATTTCCCGTTATACTGTCTATGTCAAAACTGACCTTTATCTTTCTTTGTCCCTATATGGTCTTGAAAGATATTAAACTAAATGTCTGATCGCTCTGTGATTATTTCACAAACCGTTGTGTGACGCGCAGGTGAAAAATAAATGACTAAAGGAGAATGAGAATGCTTAAACTACCCCATTACATGAGTTGTGTCACTGACTCACTGCAATACGTTCTCATTCAAATTTTTGTTGGCAGATTTTTTTTTTTTTTTTTTGCTTGTTTTTTGTGCCACTGGATTGTGTTCGAACTGCAGTGGATAGACCTCATCTTTCATTCTCTCTCGCTTTCCGTACTCCTTTTGAAATTGTTTATACTCATGCAAATTAAGGCGGCACTTATGCTACCAAATGTACCAAAATGAACAATTGGAAAATAAATAGCACAAAGGGAAGGTACGATTATTTGAGTTTGACATATGATGCTTTTGCTTCAGTTGTCGTCTCTACCCTGTGTAGGACTGCCTGTACTATATCTCCACTCTTAGGCAGTAGTACATGTTAAATTATTTTTTTATATATATATATATATATATATATATATATAATCAGTTATAGTGGGGTTTGTGACATGGTGACTCAGTTTTAGATCCAAGAATGGGCATTAGTATAGGGCTTGGTTTATCATTTATTAACTATCCAGCAGAATAAATTAATAAAGAAGAGTAAATGAATTGTAGGATAAGCAATTCCTCTGAGTCAGTGTGTCAGTAGTGTAAACTTTTTCCAACAGTTGATCCATTATCAGGAGTTGTTTATCAATTCAACAGCCTGTTCTCGGAAACTTGGAGTCCAAACGAGCTTACGTTCTGAAGGGGTTCATTTTTCAGAGTGGTGACAGAAGCTTTTGCACACCAAGGGCAATCCAGGAGCCACAAACCCACCTGATGAGTATGTCACTGGATTGTAGGATGACTTAGACTACTAACAGGAAACTCATACCTAGAGAACATGTGCAATTAGCACAGAGAGAACTGAAAAAGTGACAAAAAACTTGTGAGATGTCATTATGAGGTGATACCGCTACAGACTGAACCCCAGGGCTGCTCTTACTCTCATAAGTATAACTTAATTTCGGACTATAATGCATTTAAGGTAATCTCTAACCATTTCCCTCCGTATGTCGATTCGGTACTTGTTTATAGTCATGGCAAGGCTGCTTGAATGCTGCCAAATATTTTCTTCTATTCCCAAACTGAGCAGTCAGAAAATAAATGGCAAATATGGATGGTTAAAGTATTTGGGCTTGACCATATTTTGTTTTTGCATCATTTGCTGTGGATCTGCTGAATGACCTAACCGAATATTTAATTCATGTTTAATTTTGGTTTTGCTGATGTTTTCTTTGTTTAGTTAAATTTAAGCCTGTTTTTGCTTTTTTTTTTTTGTTTGGAACAGATCTTGGAAGTTTAATGTTAAGGGTTTTGTTACTTGGCATGTATTTCACTTTGGTTTGATATCTGTTAAAGTACCACATTTTGTTTCCCTAAGATGTAGGCCTACTGAGAGGAGACAGCTATAACTCCAGAGGTCTTGCAGCCCCCCCCCCCCCCCCCCCACCCACTTTACTATATGGGCAGCAGCTGAAAGTCTTCTTTTTTTTTCCTTTTCTGTGAACTATAACACCAGGGGCTGTCAATTTGTATTCAAAGGCTGTGATCCAATATTCTGTCCAATTTATCCATGTAGAAATAAAATTAGCATACTGATGTCTTAATAGATGCTGCCTAAGTAGTCTTTCAAAGTGATTCATTTGTAGCCTTTTACCCCAAGACCTTCCCAACATGCCTTTTTATGATTTTTATCATTTAAATGTGCATGGTAATTTTAATGCTGACGCAGCTCTCAAGAATGGAAGCACTAGCTTGCGAAGAAATAAACTTGTTCTAACAGATGTGAATTTTCATACATCCAAGTTAACTTCCATCTGTTAATGCTGTTTTTAATGTATTGTTGATAATTATTCAGTTGGCTCTATTGGAGTTATCCTATTTGGTCTCAAGTATATGACAGATATGGTGCAGTATCAAACGGCATACTGTCCTTCTAGACTAGCATAAAACCTTTCTATGCTGATTTAAATCGAGCTGATCCTTGTAGTTTTAAGGTGACGCCTGCCCATCTTTCTCTTTTGTGATTGGTTGTTGCAGTCTTCCTCTGAATTACATGTGATATATTCCTGTAGGCGTTCCTGCTGTGTTTTTGACTCTGAGGGTACCCCAGCTAGACCTGACCTGCCTTAGTTAATGTTTATGAACGTACATATGTTTTATAGAAGCTATCTAATTCTATTCATTACTTCATTGTACTTCATTTTTCAAAGCAAAGATGGGAAATACTTGATTGGATAATTGGTGAGCTGTTGTTTTACTTTTTATTTCCTTATGTATTTTTGGATAGGAACACAATGGTCAGACCAACACGTGATAAGGTGATCATAATATAACAAGGTCAGGTAACTAATTAACAGATAAGACACATAAACAAAGAAAATGCATTGCGTTAAAAAATAAAGTGGCCAAAACAGGGTGGAAGACCATCTGCTGGAAAGTGACGTAGGATACAGTTCTATTTGGAATTGATTTCTTTTTTGAAATGTTTCCTATGCGAAAAACAACATACTGTGTCATAATAGGTAAATTTATCATTTATTATTCAAAAATTTTGAAAATCTTCCAGAAGAGAGAGTAGTCATTTTGATTTTCTGCGTTTGTTTTCATCTCTCTGAGTTCATTTTCAGTGGATCATCTACCATTGAAGGTAGAAAAGCCATAATTCTGTCTGTTTTGTAGCGCTGTCACTGACTTTTGCTACAGTAAACATGCAACTGGGATAAGGGTACATATTTCATACTGTATATGGGAACATCACACAACTTACAGTATGTATGTAGGTTGTCTTAAAAACTTGTTCCACCTTGTCTAAAACATAAAGTTCATTAAGCAGTGCTTATGAGAACATTTACAGTGCAGGATATTATCCATTTAAATTTGTTTTTTTTGGTTTTTTTTTTTTTTTCTGGCTGAGGACCTCCATGTCTCACAATTGAGAGTTGTGTAAAACACTCCTAAGTCAAGTCTTTGATCATCCCGCAACTGTTGTGAAGTGTGTCTTGCTCAGCTCCTCGATATGGACTGACTTGTTTTGCCTTACCTTAACCTCTCCCAGCTGATGTGTTATACAAAGTCCTTCTTATTTCTGAACTTAGTCCCTCTCTTTCCCTCTTTCTTTCTTTGCGTTTAAGCTCTGTCAGCATATCGGCTATTCAAATAAGCTGAATCTATTCACCCAGAGGCATCTGGAACATGCAGTAAGTTTTTTGATTAGCCAAAGTCTAATTTGCATATTTCAAAAATGCTTGTGACTTGCCCTGTGTTTGATCTCTTTACACATATATTTTCATGCTGAAATGCAAAATTTGTAAATAATAGTACATGATGGACTGGCAGCTCATTCAGGGTGTCCCCTGCCCTAAGTCCTCTGCTGCTCTGGATAGACTCCAGGTCCCATACAAACTTATCCAGGATAAGCAGATGAAAAACAAATGTGTTGGATGGATGGATGGATGGATGGATGGATGGATGGATGGATGGATGGATCATAGGGACATCTCTCACCAAACAAGTA
>JAACJT020000034.1:14556925-14577043 GCA_009936485.2 Gymnarchus niloticus
TGGATGGATGGATGGATGGATGGATGGATGGATGGATGGATGGATGGATCATAGGGACATCTCTCACCAAACAAGTACAAAAGTCATTTTACAGTCAAACCCTTCATTATAAACCTGCAGTAAGTTAACCAGTTTTGTGGGGAGACTCTCCCATACAATACATGTAACTATAGGATAATGCACTCAACTGATTATTTCCTGTTTACCATTTTAGAGCAATCAACTAATATTTGTAATATTCTTTTCTTTACTCATTTGTCACATTTTTGTGAGGAACAAATATGTGATTATGAGCAGGAATGTAAATTATTTTTTAGGAAAGAATGGTAAGTTGCCTTCTGTACTGATATTCAGTTTTGCTGTTTACATTCTTCACCTGAACCCTGTGCTGGATAAGTGGACAATAGAAGACTGATGACTGGAAGTTTACATACTTGTTTTTCATAAGTCCATTGTTGGTCCAAGAGCAATATCATTTAACGGCTGGGCAGTCTGCAGGAGTATAATCGTAAAATGACCATTTCACACTGGATAGCTAACATTTGCGTACAGGAAGGCCATGGTACATTAAAATGGCAACAATAAAATTATTTTTCAGGGTCTGATTTTATGCAAGCGAATAAGTATCCAAAAATTTACTTTCCATTCTGTCCTGAAAAAAATAATGATCAACTTGACTAAACAAGTAAACTCAAGACCCAGGGATGTTCTGGAAATCTAAATAAAAAAGATTAGCAATAGCAATCTAAATTGACATGTAACTCAAAAGACTGGCTTTACCTGGCGAATGTAATGGAACGAAGAAGACTGTATTAATGAAATGAATGTTGAAACATGGCTGGTCTTTTTAGTCCATTTTCATTGGAGTGTTTATAAATCTTATCGCCCTAAGCCCAGATGGCCAAAGCAGAGTTTGCTCTCCCCATGTTGTTCAGGTGTCCTAGATCTCCAGCTATTCATCTTTCCTCCCACAGTGCAATTACAGGTAGGTAACCTGGCATCTCTAAATTGCCCATACAGTATATGAGATGGACCGGCATCCTGTCCAGGGTTTTCTCTTGCCTTATGCTCTATGCTGCCTGGTTTAGACTCCCATGATCCTAGGTATGTGGCTGGAAGAGGGCTGGATGGATCACCAGTACTCAACCCAGGGCTCTTATCTGAGCAGCAAGTATTCGTATTTTTTTCTCACTTTCCCAAGTACACACACCTTTTTGATCAGCTAGTCATAAAACCCACTTTACATAATTCATCATATTTTCTCCCTGCATGTTGGCAGTTAAATATTTAGAAATATATACAAATTGTATATTTAATACAAATTATATTATTTTAGCAGCTGAAACACGTAACAGAGCTTTAGGTAAAACATAGTTACAAATAACCACCTGTGGACAAACATTTGTTGTAGAAACTGTTGCCTGACAAGTAATGCACCTGGGTCAAATCTGAAAGTTGTAATAAGCAGCTGATCTAAAATATTGTCATGCCATGAAAATGTTATAAATGTAGCATTCTTTAAAAATGTGAAAAGTTCATTACATCCTTATGTCCATCTATAGATTTAGAATAATGGGATACGTGCATGAAAAATTGATCATGTCAAGAGAATACATAAAGGCTAGGATTCAGTAAACAGGAAGTGAAACAGCCGCGACAGATACTTCACTGTCTTGTCGGGACTTCCCAGGCCAACAAGATGTTAACAGTCTGTGCACCGTTTGTGGACAAGTTGGCTGATTTTCCTATATGGTAATGAATGTTCATCACCATGCAGTTAGATGGATGGATGGTAATGTAGGTATAAACAGTCTCTTTAAATTATCTTCTGGAACTGGAAGTTCTACAGCTGGATTTGAGAGCTCTGGATGCTGTGCTGGAAATGTGCATTTATTTACCATTACACTATTAACCACAGCATGGGAACTTGTGTGCCCTTGGGCAAAATATTTAAATGTTTATGTTTTATGTACAGTACTGTACAAAAGTCTGAGGCAAGCAAAGGAAATTAAATTGTGTTTATGTTGCAGTAGAACTGTGACATTATGTCTGTTGAAGTGTGTCAGTTTACATATTTCAAAACATTTCCTCAAGTCACCTCAGAATTTGCAGCTAGTAACCAATAAACCCCTGTGTCTTTTAATTTGACTACAAGTACACCTTGCTTGGTTAACCAAAACTTAATAAAATGGCTTACCTAATTAAGTTAAATAATTAAGTGACCTGGTGACGAAATTTAACAAATACATGGAAAGGCTGCAGTGTTTTTGGAGAGATTTGGGAACCAAAGATGTGCACTGCTAGCCATCCAGCCTGATATCAGTAACATTTTAGAGAATAGAAGAAATTACTGTTTTTTTCATTGTATTGCTGTTTATTTGTTTATTTGAATGTATTTTAGTGTTAAGCCCTTTACAGAGAAAATATACACTTACTGCCCACATAAATAGCCTTAAACATTTTTTCACCTGCCTAAGACTTTTGCAAAGTATTGTATATTCCATCTACTTATTTATGTAAGGTTCCATTAACCACCATATTACGATAATCTAAAAAAATGTGTGTATTAAACATTCATGTGATTAATATATAGTGGGGTATAAACATTAGTACAATACAAGAACTAAGTATTGTATACTTTCCAATGTTACCTTGTGATGATGATAGTCAGTATTTTGAGCTCAAAACAAGAGTGAAAAGTCACGTCAAAGTTCTTTATTCTAAAAATATTGCTTAAAAAATTTCTTTGTTTCATTTTATATGCAAAAATTTTAAAAAAAAGTTGACTGCTGGTTAAAAATATGTTATTATAAGTTATGTTATTTTACTCTATTTTATTTGCTATCTGTGGTACTTTTTATCATGAAGTTTTTATGGGGTTACTGTGTGTACTGCTTAATCACTGGGACATGAGTACTATATTTTGTTCCTACATATGGATGTTGGAATGACAATAAAAGATCCTTGATCCTTGATATGAGCCATAGCCAGTAGTGTACATGGGTAGAACAGCCGAACTCTGACCCCAATGGGTTTGCGGCAGACCTTTGATAGCCAGGGCAATAGCCACAGCACTGAATTAAGGAGAAGCAACTGAATCTACGGTCAGTACAGGGAGCAATCACTGACAGACACCATTTCACAAGGAGATGATCACTAGTCAGCAGGCAGTGCTGTGTCAAGCAGATGCTAATCTGGAGTGTCGTAATACCTAATCAGACCGAATAAACCAAAAGACTCCACTCTTATACGTGTGTTTGTTTGGGACAACCTGCACTACCGTCCTGAGGACCCCATGTTTTAGGCTGACCGTGAATCCATTGTAAAATGAAACAATCTGTTTGAGTGGCTCATCACATTACCGTTAGGCCCTGTACAACACTATAGAACAGCTTGTCTGGTTTGCTAGGATATTTTCAAATCATGAAATTTTAATGCTTTTACATTTTAAATATGTGGTAAAAGCATGTCAGTTAAAAATAGTCCCACATCTTCCGGTCTACACTTTGCTGTCCTCGTTTTTCAACTGTCATGTTATCCTGTGTCAGTACCATTAAAACTACTAGCATAGTCCCCACAGCGGCACCTGGAAGTTACAGCTATAAATGTGTCTACAAACAGGAGCTCTCCCTCTGGATAGCACCTCACCACTAGCTGTTACACCCAGCCTTTCTCCAGGTGAACTTTACCGCAAACAAACTAGATCTAAGCCACATACATGTATATGTGCTTTCCTTTCATCCTAAAGTTGTAAATAGATGAATTTAAGAAGATCATTTTGAATATAGAATTTTTCTGAGATAAAATGTGTAACTATATACATTCATCCATCCATAACTCATAATCCACTTGTCCTGCTCAAGGGTTCAGGGAGGCCTAGTGCCAATCCTAGGAAGCACAGGACACAAGACGGGTGTAGATCCTGGGTGAGATGCTGGCCGTGTTCTTTCAAAGTAATCTAAGAATTTTAAACTACAGAAACTCATGCAAACTACCAACTTAAAATACACACAGAAGCTGGGGCAGAAGATGTAGTAATCTAAGGCGACAGTGCCAACTGAAGGGTGATGTTGATCTTCGGTGCCGGTAGAGGGATGCCTTAAATAGGCGTTTCTCTTCATACGTAGTAGAATATGACCTCAGCCTGGAAACTGTTATAAATGGGACTTTCCAGAGCTCTTTGCTGTCAGAGAAGTTGAAACTAAGTAGAAATTGTTCTCAGAAATACCTAGCTGCGTAATCTATATTTTACTACGTTAAAACACGGTTGTTAAAGTAGTGGTCAAAATCAAGCTTTAAGACTCTTTACAGTAACTTTATAACTCAGTGGCGGAGCTTAACGAAACCGGCTCACTTTGCTTGATTAAGTTATAGCCGTGGCAGGAATGATGGTCTTGGAAATACTAAATGATTGTGGTTTCACTTTTCGCGAAAATGTGTTTTTCACAAATTTCGGCCACTGCGACACGAGTGACGTACTGACTCGCCATTTCTGTATTCATTCCCCGTAGGTACTGTATCGATGAAGCACGTCGCACAGTCAATATGACATTTCCGTGTTTGACCGGGGGAAATCCTGGGTAATTTTCGAAAACTACTCCGTTAAATTAACCTTCCTGTTGTAAAATGACCTCACACGTTAATTCAGCCGCGTGCAGGCAGTCACTTCGGTGGATCTTGTACATATTAAGGAAGAAATACTCATATCCAAGATCGTTTTTTGTTGATCATCCTGTTACTTAAATCAATGGCAGAACGAGCTGCTGGGGATTCAGACGGTATTTTATCTGCACCCGGTGAAAACGAATACCCCTCAGGTTTTCCACAAAACATCTGTGACGATGTGCCGCAAGACAAGTACCTGTGCAGCAATTGCAACAACGTACTGAATAAAGCTCGCCAGACCATGTGTGGCCACCGCTACTGCCTCGCCTGTGTCAACTGGTTGGTAAGGTAGGAAAAGTGACAATGACCTCTGTAGGATGGAGATCTCACCACTCCATTTAGGAATGCACATATGCCATAAACACTGTATACCTCATACTGGCCAGTTGATATCATAGAAAATTGTCTAAAGTTTTATTTGGCGAAATAAAGTGACAACGTGCAATACTATCAGGGAAACACAAATGGTCATTTAAACTGAATTTTAACTATGTTAGATGATTTGGATCGAGGCATCGATTAAGTAAATGAATAACTATTTCTTATGATTATGTATACAGGAATAACAAGAACTTGGTATGTAAGAGGTGCAAGGAAGAGGATTCAAGTTTGGAAAATGGCAACAGCATCCTGACACCTGACAACGTGAGTATAACTGGAGTATCCCTCCTTTGCTGCAGAATGACCCAGATAAGTCTCCTGTAAATAAATGTATTGTAATGTTGTCATTTTAGGCAGTTTGGTGGTGTTGCATTCGTAAAGTTACTACCTGGATACTATTGGCTGTAATTTATGGATTGGGAATGATGTTGACTTAAAAAAAAAAAAATGCAGTCCCGGTGTTTCTACCTGATGCTTCTTTAGAGCTGCAGAAGTTTCAGAAGTTTATCATATTAGAAGCTGAAATAGAATTAATGACCCACAAGGCACTCATTTTGAAGATACTGAATGGTGTGTCAGCAAAGTGTATGAAAGAGCAGTAAGCCTACTAGACATGGCTTGTGTGTTTTCATATCCTGTAGAGGATGCGTTTGTTGCTAAATAGTCATTTTGAGGATCATTCTTTGTTAGCAGCTCTGTGCACTATGTTGAAAGCAGCTGAAACATTCACTATTATGCAGGGCTCTGTTGTTTAAAAAAAAAATGAAGGGGGTGGGGCTCCCCCTCCTTCTGATGCTGTCACCTAGCCCTGGGATACTCCAGGGTGTCATTATGATACTTAACCCAAAACCACTGTAGGTGGGTGCTAAGGATGATGGGATTTCTCCTAATGTCATCAATACATTCATCATCTTATTATGTTTTAATCTAAGAATTTCTCTACCTTGTCACACGCAAAAATTAAACATCCTACAAGGTATTTCTTCAGTAATTCTTCATGCAATATTTTTATGTTATTTATGACATTCGTGGTCTGGCTTAGCGCGTTGATGCCCGATTCTGTAGTAATGACCGTCGAGGCATCTGCCAATAAAAATATTGCCGTGTTTGAATACCCTTGCCTCTGCCTCAAATACATTATCATTACAAATGTTACGTAGAACTTTCCATGAGGCTATGATTATATATTTATGTGAAGTGACTGAACACCTCTTACTGACATCAAGTCCCTGGATCTTAGCCATGTGGGAGATATTTCATAGTCTTTCTTACAGAGAGAAGAGAGGCAGTGCTTCATAATATTCAGGCCTAGACTGTCCGTAATGTGTTGGAATTGAAGAAACTCGGAATCCTAGATTAAACCTTATAGGGAAATGAAACATCCATCCATTTTCCATTTTCATTGCTTGTCTAGTACATGGTTGTTGGCAGCCTGGCGCCTATCCCAAGAAGCTTAGGGAGCAAGGTAGGATTCTGTTCTATTTAGTGAAATTTATTTTGGTAAGGCATTGAACAGGATGCATATTGCAGAACCTAATTCTAAGCACTCTGCTTGGAAGTGGTTTCAAAACAACTGTCATTAAAGAAGGGGAAAAATGAATGAGATGCAATTAAGGAAGAAAGCTTCGCTTGGCAAGAGAGGAAAAGGAACTTAACCACATTTATGAGGCTGAATGGGGAAATGGGAAGACTGCAGAAATAATCTTACAATGTGGCTTTGGTTCATGGCAGGAATGATCTGCTGGTTTGATTACTTCCTCAAGAAGTGAATTATTCATTCCTGCATTTTTGGTGTATGTAGTAGATCTCTGACAACTTTTATCATATCAGTATTTGAAAGAAAAATTCTGTTCTGTCTGAACTGTTTTTCAGGCTGTTGTAAAACAGTTTAGCAAGGTAATTAGGTTGAAAGACATAAGATATGTCTTTATATATGGACAAAAGTATTAGGAAAGCAGTTAATGGGGGGGAGGGGTTCACATACTTTTGGACGTGGATAATTATTGCTGAGACAGGTGTATAATTAAACACACGGCCACTGGTTAAACACTGGTGGCAGAATGGGTCATATTAAACGGATTAGTGACTTTCAACGTGGCACCATCATAAGATGCCACCTTCCCAACAAGCCAGTATCGCATTTCTGCCCTGGTTAACTGCAAGTGAAGTGATTGTGATGTGGAAATGTCTTCAACATAAGTTCAGTTGTGATGTCCTAGGCCACACAAACAGAATGGGTCCCAATGACCCAACATCAATACCCAACCTCATTGATGCTGTAATGGTTGAATGGTGACAAATCCCACCAACGATATTCAAACATCTAGTGTAAAGCCTTTCCCAAAGAGTGGAGGCAAAGGAGGATCAACTTCTTATTCATACCCTTGGTTTTGGAATGAGATATTGCATAGGCAGGTGTCCCGATACTTTTGTCCATTTAGTGTGCATAGAATGTTAGTACAATTAATGATGCAAAGCTGCTATCTGACATCCATCTATCTTCCAATTGCTTATCCTGGTCATGGGTACACCATGGATGAGCTGGTATTTCATCACTGGGCACATACATACACACAGATGTACATTATGGGCAATTTGGAAATGCTCGTTGGCCTGACTGTGTATCCTTGGATTGAACCTGGAGGAAACCAGCACGATATTGAGAGAATATGCAAATTCTGCACACACGCAGCGGATATGGGACTCAAACCCCAACAGTGGAGATGTAAGCCAACACTGCTGCCAGCTGAGCCACACACTGTTTGACATGTTTTAATTTAATGGTATGATTAAGTCTGGAGCTATGGCTGAGATTGTTGCACCTCCATGACTTCACCGTGGCTGTGGCAGCTTCTTTGATATGGGGACTCAGGTTTATAACTTAGCTGACTGTTTATCCTGCTTGGTTACGTGTGTTAGTTTTGCCTATCCAGGGTTGTTCCATGGTACTAAACTAGCTTGATGTTAGCTGGCTACTGGCAACTTTTCATCTGGTACTTTCTCATCCATGGCTAATGTATTGTTGTAGCTTTGTATGTTTTATAGTACAAACTATAATCAAAATTGAAATAAGTTTTTTGTGATAGGCTAAGCACTTCTAGAGGTGGCATGAGGAAAACCTGAGGGTAGGAGGGAAGGTTACTGTCATTGTCACCCTCCTGTTAGATGTGGCCATATTCCCAGGTGCTGTCACACAAGCAGGAGAGATACACTAAACAGGAAGTCAGCCATCACTTTATGATTCCCCAAAGTTCAGTTATTATGCTAAAGAGCTTCTCTTAAATGAGTAATGCTTGTATGTGCACTCTATGAATGTTGGTGGGGTTTTCTCTGGATTGTCACATGAATTCCTTTCAGAGTGTACTTTTAGTTAAGACTAACAAAACTCCCTAACTGTTTTCCTTTCATAGTTTTTTAATGATGCAGCTATTAACAAAGAGATTTCAGAACTGAAGGTCCATTGTGCTAACCACGGCTGCACCTGGAGGAGCATACTGAAGAACTATGAGGTATACTTTTTAAAATTACTACTCAGACAGTACGTCAAACATTGACCGTGTTACTCTCATTTCTGAATTAATCTGTGGATGAATTAACCCAGAGTTCATTCATAAGTGAATAGATAATAAAGGATGTAGGTTCTGTATGCAAACGCTTATTTTAGTTTAACTGCTTACGGTTACAACAGTATCAGATACTCGTATAAATTTTCTTTTAAACTGCTATACCTTTACTAGTTAAATTTAGAACACTAACTTCAGACAAAATGTTCAGTAAACTTCATTAAGCCAGAAGGTTAGCCACTTTCTTATATATAACCAACGCAAAATATTTTGTTAAATTGTGGAAGGTACTCTGATTTTACAAATTTGAAACCAAAAAGGTCTTAGTCGTGAAGGAAGTGAATATTTAACCGAAAGTTCGGCTCAGGTCCCAAGAGGAAAAAAAGCTGTTCTGTTGCAAATGATAAGCTGTGATGATTTATCCACTGCCCATTATGGTTACTTGTCCAGCTGGTATACAACTAGTCAGGTAACCACTTGTGTAGCAACTTTAATTAATAATTTTTGTATGTGTATTTAGTTCTAGTTTTCATTCCCTGTCACCAGTAGACATGCGCAGCAGTTTAAGGGCTGTGTTCTCCCCATCAGGCACTTAAGCCTGATTTCCATGTAACTTTTTATGCACCTCTTTGCCACGCATGTTCTTCCATCAGCTGAAGTATTCTGCCTCCAGCACGTAACTTCCAAATGAAGGTGGACTTGCACGATAGTTAATACAAACTCAAAAGCTGACATAAAGGGGGAACACCCACGGCAATTTCGGCTGAAAATAAAACGTGGAACGTGGACTTTTCATTGATAATGTAAATGGAAACTCAAATCCACAGAAAGTGACAGCGATGTGGTGCAGCTTTAAGAAGGATATGACAAGCACGAGTTTGAAACTCACTGAAGATAACATGGAAATGTTTGAATAAATGGCTACATAAATGATCAAACTAGCCCAGCAGACATGCTGATAGAATGAAAAAACACGTGACATTTATTTTAAAAATTAGTGTGGTAATTTAAAAAAATATTTTTCTGATTAAAAAAAGTGGCAATGAATTCCATTAATAAGATATGTTAGTGGTGGGGGGATTTTTTTTAATCAATTATTTGATAAACCCCAAGGCTTTTTAACAAGTCGTAAGTGAATTGAAAATTTCGATTGTGTAACAGTCTAATTTAGCGCACCACAATTTATTGCGTTATTTGACAAAAACAGTGAAATACCATGTTTTGCCAGGCTGTGTCACTTGAATTAATACAGGTCTCAGAACCCACAAATCTAAGATAAGGGTACATCGACTTCAGTCTGGGAAAATACATGTAAATGTAAATTTGCTTGTGACACTCCCACATTTTGGTCTCTCTCCACCCAAAGTGCGAAAATCACCTCAGGGTGCATAAGTCCGCGTTAAAGTCAGTTGGGAGAATACACTTAAGTGAAAAACATGCAGACCTTTGCTTTTTTTTAACTTAAGTTGATAGGAGAATACAGTGCAGCACAATAGTTAACTGTAGTGATGGGACAAATGAGGTTTCCATAGTTGTAGTAGTTGAAAGTATCCTGAACTAACCAATCGATGTTGGTAAATAAATGAGGCTTCCAAACTCATTGTGGGTGGGAATATCGGGAACTACTAATCAATACTGGTGCACCACAGGTTTTGAAGCCTCATGTGTCCCATCACTGGTAAACAGGATCCTGAGAGGTGCATTAGGTATGATGTTTAGGCTTCATATCTTGGTCTTTACATTTATTCTTGCATTGTCATGTAGTTTAGTATAATAATTGTATTTATCTTTCTTTGTGTTTTCATGTGCCTGAGAACTTGACATTAAGACAAATTCCTATTATGTAAATATACTTGGACAATAGACTGATTCTGATTAATGGAGTACCTGTGAAAATTTACCTGTGCCACCTGAAAGAAATCAGAAGTCAACAGGTTAATTGCTAAGTAATATTAAGTGATGAGAAAATGAGTCTTCAATATCCATGATGGGTGGGAGTATCCTGAACTAATCAGTCAATGCCAGCTATGGAATTCCACTTTCAGGATCACCAAAGTCAGTGTGACTATGCCTTGATCCCTTGCAACATTGGTTGTGGTCACATGGTGGAGAGAAAGAAGCTGGCCAGTCACCTGGAGAAGGGCTGTCCAAACAACATGTCCACATGTCCCAGCTGCTCCCAGGCAATGAGTCCTGCAAAGCTTCAGGTGAGTTCTTGAGGATATGAGAAAGTAACTGTCTGCTCACCTATAAGTTTAAATAGCTTTTTCCACTGCTAGTAAGTAATAGAACATCTTGAAACCGAATGGCTTTTGTCTGACAGTAGGTACTATCTGGATTGTCTCTGTTCAAGGAATGCCCAGAAGTGAGACAGCTGTAACTGAATCTTGATGGCGATGTAACCAAAGGGGAAATCAGCAGTCGTTCTTTTAGGAAATGAGAGTGGCAAATTTTGGGGGAGTGCATTTTAATTTGATATGACAAATAATCTGGCTATTTCTCTTTTGAGTCATTCTATTTTAAATAAAAGGACACACGCACACACACAATGTTTTGGGGAACCCAAGCAGGGGATCTCTGTGCGTAGGATGGATGACTGCGGAATGAAGTGTAGAACTCTAAATGTCAACTGAATAAGAGTGGGAGGAACAAGACATTAATATGCTCTATATCTGACTAATAACAGCAAGCACTGACTTATCAATGGTGATAATGTATTATTTATTGTATTTTGCAAAAGAATGACGTGAACCAAACACATATGTACTAGGAAAAAAAGTCTTGTAACACTTTTTGTGATTATCCTGTGAAACAGGATAGGTAAAAATTTGATAAGGCCCTTTCTATTGCTGTTTCAAGTACGTGATTTTGTGGCTCGGGTTGGGGTATTGGTATTAACTTGTGACTATGCATGTTTACAGTTAAGTGGCTATATGTCGTAACTATTGAAACCAGATAGCCCACCGTCTAACTTTGTAATTTAAACTAAGGCATAATTATTGTATTTAGAATTCATCTTTAAGAAATCCTCAGAAAATATATAGTAAAATGGCTCACAGCAACAAAATGGATTTGTAGCTGCTGGATTGTTCTGATTTCTAATTTTCTTGTTTGCGTTTTTGAACCCTCTTGAGTTTCCTCGGGTCGCTTCTCCTCATCATTATTCACCTTTTGTCAAGGCAACTGCAAGAGCTTCCCCAGTCTCAGGAGCAGAGTTCACTGAAGAGTTCAAAACACAATTTCCAAGGCGCACACGCAGCAACTTTTAACGTACTTAAGAGCCACTAGAACACTTTGCAATTTTGTAAAACAGGTTTAACCAGTAATATGGGCCTCTATTAAAAATATAATCCATATCAAATCAGCAGATGTGAAACTGCTGACGGAAGGGGGTGCAGTGAAGCTGTCTGGGCTTGCGTGTTCTCCAAGCAGATCTGATTAAGGAGGGTGATGGGTGACGAGCCGCGAAGACCGTACTCATGGTGGCGTGTGGTTAATTTCATCAGTGGCTGCGAGGCGGGTGGTACAGAGGAAAGTGCTCTCGGCCCGGGAAAGGGGAAGATAGATGGGCAGAGTTAAAAAGGGCAGTGAGCTTTGTCTCTGTTGATAGAGCGCTTAACATGCCATGCCTAAGCATCCAACTGTCAGAAAGGAGTGCGGACCGCCTCCTACGTAAAATAGACACCCAAATAAAGACCAAGGGTCAATTTAACATGATCAGTTTTTAGATGGAGATGCTTTGGCCTGACAGAGCGGTCATGATACACGTGACCTCTACGTCTAGATCCTTGTTAGTTAAGCTGCATGTAGGACCCTTCAATACGTATTTTATCTATGCATTGTTTTCTAATTGCACATTGCCACAGACAGTATGTTTACACAGTTTGGTGTTTCCATTGCAGAAGCATACATGCCAGAGCCAACCCAGGGAACGGAAACCAGCAAAAACAGATAAAAAGGAGAAGGTAAACATCTGACTTCATCTCCTCTGTCTTCTGACCAACAGTAGATGCAAACCCATAGCAATGTATTGTTTTTCACATACTACATCTTCTACCGTGTGACAGTCTTTGTAAATGCTTGCATTTTTAGTTTTCATAGCCTTTTTAACATGTTAATCATTAATTTGATACTATGAAGTAACAGGAAACATCAGTGGTTAAGTTTGTTTATGCTTGTTTTTGCAGAATCGCCAACCCTCTGGTGCAAGGAAAAAAGAAACTTGTTCTTTTGCTGAAATTGGGTGTACTTTCAAGGTAGCCTGCTTTTCAGCCACACCGAGAACCACGTGAGCACACACTGTTCACTCAATGTCATGGCAACACATCGCACTCTGTAACAGCACCTCTTTCAAAGCAGCTGCTCACATTACTGATATATATCATTATCCATCCAACTAATAAATGCTTAACAGGGTCAGGGTTACAGGAAACCTGGAGCCCATCCCTGTTAGCACAGGGTGCAAGGCTGGGATACATCTTGGATGGGATGCCAGACCATCATAGGGCACACATACAGTTGTACATTATGGGCACTTTAGGGACGTGAGTTGCCTTAACTGCATGCCTTTGGACTGTAGGAGCGCCCAGAGGAAACCCACGAGACACTGGGAGAACATGCAAGCTCCGCACACACAGAATGGAGGCGGGATTTAAACCTTCAGCTATATTTAAAAATTATTATGACCATCAATATTTTATTTGCCTTGGTAGGGGAATGCTGAGAAGGTGAAGGAGCATGAGGGCGCCAGCCAAGTAGCCCACCTCCAGCTCCTGCTTCAGGTCACCAGGAACCTGCAAGCAGCCTTATTGGCCTCCACAAGAAGTGGGCAGGAAGCCCAAGGGCCCTGTGGACAGATACCAGTCCTGAGGGAGGCCATGGCTAATCTCCAGATCTGGGAATCTGCAGATGTAGAAACGGATGGAGGAAATGGAGGCCTTGATGAAGTCTCGCTAGCTCAGAGTCTGCTGGATGACCAGGCGCCTGCTCTTCTTGTTCAGCGACTAGAGGAACTGCAGGAGAGAGTCCACATATATGAGAACATCATCACAGTTCTGAATCGAGAGGTGGAGAAGACACAGCTCAGCATTGTCATGCTAGATCAGGAGAACCTGGCCAGCAGAGAAATTATCCAGGAGCTGGAGAAGCAGGTAAGCCTACAGTACATCACTGAGATAGGCGAGAGGTTACCAAGTCACAGAGTGAGCCTAAAACCAGAGTGAAGAACGCTGGAGGTGGTGATAGTCGCACCAGATGGCAACTGGTCCCCTTTCTGAATACATATCAGTATTATTATGTTTATATTTCTATTGTCAAACACACAGAACTTGTGTTTTCAAGGATCGAATTTCTGAATCATGGCATTATTCTCCTATTGTATTGTTGTCCTGTATTCCTAAGCTACTGTAGTGTGTGTTGATCATTTTCCAGGCCATTACAGACAGAGACAGTTCTGTATGTCTTGACAGTTCTGTATTTTAGATTACAGTCTGTTACTTTGATGGATAACCTTTACTGATACAAATCACAGCCTCAAATAGGTTGATAGGTTGTTTGAATTAGCCTTCAATGGTAAAGGCAGACACTTTCCACGTCTGTGTGTGTATCCATTTCATAGTGGAAGCAGCCATGTGTTCAGCACACTTCATTCAGAGAGTTTGTTTCTCTTCCAAGCAGGACGCTGAGGTGTTTTTTTTTTTTTTGTTCTGGAAAGAAACTACTTTCCTGATGCTATAGACATTGTTTCCAGAGAACCGAATGTCAGCATTTTTTCACTTTTGGAGCCAAAAGAGCCAGATAATGGAAAATAAGTGTGTAGATTTGGCTCAGTCCAGGATCACCCAGTATGTGAGGGGGAAATTGGAAAAACATTTTTTTTTTTTTTTTTTTTACTCAAAAGCCACATTTCATTGGAAAACTGGATATTTGACAGAAATAACTTGCTTTATTGTATAAAAGTTTTGAAATGCATTCCATTTTTAACTCAAGAGTAGATTGATTGGGTTTATATCAGATCTTCCTGCACTTACTCCGTGAGCCCTGTGTGTGTGTGTGTGTGTGTGTGTGTGTGTGTGTGGGAGATCTTGCTGAATAGCTACGATATGAGCATAATCTTTTTCTTCTAGAATTTAATAAAAAATGAATTGACAGTTTGATTTGTGCTTCTTAAATGGGACTTTATCATGTAACAGCAAAGGCACCGTTCCACTTGGTCTCCACATCAATGACACCATTAACACAGACATGCACTATGCAGTGTATCGGCTTTTTTTTCTATCGGTGACTTTATAGCTCTGCCTGTGATGGATTCCGATGTGCTAAGACGCCTTTGAAAATCTGGCTTGTCATTCCCCTTGCTGGTGGTGAAGTTTTTCCATCAACTGTGACCTGCAGGCTGTTGGTCCCCATGCGTAACTTAAAAATGTCAGATGAGAAATGTCAAGCGGACCTTTAACCAAGAGTGACATACGCAAATTCCAGTTCTGTGTTTTCAGTCTTATTCAAAAATGCTCTTAACAATAGGTCTCAATAAACCTTCTGGTGGCAGGCTTTGTCACTTAACTGCTACCTTACGTGTTGTCCATCATGATGTTGATGTGCGAAAGGTGATGTGTGTCACCTGTTCAACTGCAGATATGAATTGTAGTGCTATAGATTTGGCTGTAGACACCGAAGACTCATTTTATCACATCAGTGTAAGTCACTCATGTCACATTACATACTAGTTTTTACGGTCATTGTATTGTCTACTAAATGAACCTGTCAACTCCAGAATGAAGCTCAATGGTCATATTCTTGATGGAGAAATTCTTTTTTTTGTATTAACTCGATTAGTTCTTGCTGGTGATTATTATGTTTATTAGACCTTTATGCAGGCTCGGGTGTAATGTGCAGAGTTTCATGTGTTCATACTCATCCAGAATGTCCCTCTTTGCGAAAGCAGCTTTGGTCTTAGTCTACATCAGAGCACCTGAAGCATCACTAAACTAATCGGTCTTGAGTCCAGAGATAAATGTGTGTGCTACGCCTCATGGAATTATTGATGCTACATTCCACTAATGGGAAGGAATGATTGATATCCCAGTGTGTCTTATAAGAGGTCGGAGTATTCAGTCTTTACCCAATTTCGGAAGGGAACAAGAAAAGGTAGCAAAACACACAATGAACCCAAGTAATGCTATACACGGTCAAATAGGCTGAGGTGCTAGAAAGTATGTGAACCCCTTAGAACATTTTGAATTTCTGCACACATTTTTCCGCTCCATCCACCAAACATTTCTTGCTCATCATGGTGGTCAATAGCAGACTTTAAACAGGCAACGATGTTCTTCCTGAGCCTAATAGCTTCCTCCTTGCTATCCTCCTGAGCATGCTATTCTTCTTTAGTGTTTGCCTGGTGATGATCCTTAGACAAAACCCTGGAGGTCTTCGAGATTTCCCAGAATATTATATGCTATGTTCTTGCAGTTTTTTTTTTTTCTTACTGACCAGTCCTGGGAAGAGTAACATTGACATTGTATAAGTGAAGAAAATTCAACACCAGTGGATCAGTGAAACCTAGTCTTAAGAAATGGCTGGTAACCTTTTCTAGACTGATGAACATAGATATCTTATTTTTGTCTCCTTTGATCAAGGCATAGTATGTGTTCAGAAGCCATAGTATGTGTGGTGAAGTCCAACCTTTGATAGTGAAGGCTTAGGTTCATGATGGTTCAATGAGGCATGGCCACCAAAGCTCACACCATATTGTCATCCTATTGATTCCTAGCTTTGCTTATCATCTTAACTGAGACGATTATCCTAGAGGTTCACACACTTTTTCTGACAAAAACATTTAATATTGAATAATTTTGATGAATAATAGATGAAAAAGTACAATATTTTGTCTGTTGTTTTATTGGGTTTTCTTTATTTTTATGACCCATTTTTGGTCAAATTTATGCAGAAATCAAGAAAATTCTGAGTTAAGAAACTCTGTAGTGGCACTGTACAAATTCGTAAAGATATAACAGATGGAACAGGATCTGTTTTTAATTCTGCATTCTCTTAACTATTACCCCTGGTGCAAGCATAGATCGTATTTAGCACTTTGGCCTTGGCCGGTTGGACAGTCTGCCTTCGCTCAAGGAGGCGGTAGGTATTGTTTATAAGGCGTCTCATCCCACCATGTCATTGTGCCTCCTTCCCGAGCAGATCAGAGAGCAGCAGCGGAAACTGGTTATAAAGGACATGGTCCTCAGTGAGCTGCATCAGCGAATCACCGCACAGGAGGAGGTGTCCTATGATGGGACCCTTCTCTGGAAGGTGTGCAACATCAGCCAAAAAATGAGGGAAGCCAGCAATGGACGCAAAAACAGTCATTACTCTCCAGGTACTACACCACCAGTCTTTCTGACAAGTGCCATCAAGTGTCATCGGTAAAAGTTGAGCAATAGTATGGATTCTTTTTTTCCTTTTTTGTAAAGAACTAAATTTGAAAAAATGGAGGTGGAGTATTGAAGCTGGAATGATGGTGGATAATGTTCTAGTGGTTTAATTTGCCTCTATATATGCATTATATGTAGTAAATTGTATGTTTGGTTCATAAACATACTCGCGTGTTTTGCCTGTTTTTGTTTGTGTTTAATTAATGTCACATCTGTAAAGACCATCGTACCTACAGAATATCTATATTAAAACTTTCTGGAATTTGAATTCAAGTATCTTCACTTCTCAGATGTGATTGAATAGTTCTTTTAGATGGGACAGCATTTTTTATTTATTAATCTACTGCCAACGATGCACATTGTACTTTGATCTCATGTTTGCAATGAAGTCAAAGGAGTAATGGCAGGCTACCAGGGACTGGCATCCCAATTAAGATGTCGCCTGCCTTGTGCCCTAGCTTTCCTGGGATGGACTCCAGGCTAGCCATTAATTTAGTTTGACATTAGTTATGTAGTTTTGTCACTTTACAAGAATATATCAACAGTGTGTCATATAATTCTTGTGATTTAGTATTGATCATTTTTATTATTATTTCATTAACTTTCCATTATATCATTATTCATCTTTCTTGCTCAGAATGTCAGAAATATCAACATTTTTCTAATTATCACGTTTATTTACTTGCCTTGTTTTTATTTCCACACAGGCACCACAGTTTTAATTTAGAGTTTAATTTAGAGAATAATGATGAACTTTGTCTTCCAATTCATCTGAATACACAAAGACTAGGAACATTTTATTCAGTGATTATTCAGTGATCTTCAGCTACAAGAACATGCTGGAATAGTGAATGCACTGCACTGCATTCCTTTATTCTTAGACAGAAAAAGCCAATTAATAAGCTTTATGTGGGCTGTCGTACACTTCAGATGTTCAATTACTATAGCATTGATGGATTGGCCTATTTCATAAACCACAGGAAGATTCTTTCATGGCAAATATTTAAAATTAAATTCAGCAAAGTCAACACTATCCCCACTGCAGAATATTATACAAAAGACAAACTCACAAATACCATATGGTTTCAATAAAGCTGCTTACATTACAAGACTCTCCAAAATCATTTTGGTTTCCTGTGTAAAGGCGCTGCACTCCACTGTGTTCTCAAATGTTGGGGCTCTTTTATCCTTCCAGTATATTGGTGTGTACACCTCCAGGTGTCTCACTAATGCTGCATTCATTTTGTAGTCGTCTTTGTTATGACGTGACTGTGCTGTTTTCTGGTGTTCCCCTCAGCATTCTACACGTCTCGCTATGGATTCAGGGTCTGCATGCGCCTCTACCTAAATGGCGACGGGGTGGGGAAAGGCACCCATATCTCCCTATTCTTTGTTGTTATGAAAGGAGAATACGATGCACTGCTCTCCTGGCCTTTCAAGCACAAGGTAGGTTGCTTCTGTTCCAAGGGCAAGCACAGAATATAACTTTGTGATTCTGAATTACTACTTTCAGGGGATAAAACAATGCAGTTTGCTAGTTAAGGCTGACGTTTTAGCTCTGTGTGCATTCTGTTCATGCTAAATGGGCAACACCAAAGAGTTTATTTCAGAAGCGGTATATTTAGAGCCTGGCCTTTGGATTTGAGAGCTATCTTGAGTTAGTTTTTCCACTTGAGGTTGTAACTCTGAAGTTGTTCACAATTGTTTTCCATCACGCCTGCCTGCAAAAGTAATGTAAATACGATGAAAGCAGAGCAACATACAGTAGATATAGTAGAATATGGTTTTCTGAATTTGTAATTGGATAAGGGCCATGTGGTTAATTCTTCCAGCAGATATCTTTTTCTCCCATACAGACAGTGTGTGTCTGTGCAGGCTTTCTAACAAAAGCCTCCTCGTATAAAAAGTCATCTATATTGCATGAGCTGACATTTATGTTATAGTCTTCAAACTTGCCCCATGTGGCTGATTTTTATTTTTTTGCCTTCTACTCTCCAGCTGTACTCGTGCTTGGTTGTGGAGTTTCATAATTTCCATCAGTTGTCTGAAAAACACTAACAAATGATCAGTCACAAGTACACTATCAGTTCCCACAAGGCTATATTCAAGATGTCAATAATTCACTCTACCTGTTAATCTATACAACTTCATATGTTTGCCTTTCTCCAAAATCTGTGAATTATGATACAATATCGTAAAACAACGGCAAGCTTCTGGAATAGGTCATTATTTAAAAAAATTCTATTGATAGTACTATTTAAGTAATTAGGAAAACTTGTTGAATCAAAAAAAAAAAAAAAAAATCCTGTATAAATCCAGCCATCCAGAAGTTGAGCTGGTACACCAGACCAGATATTTCAAAAATCCCATTTGATCTTGCCTCTAGGCAGCCAATTGCACATGTTCTGCAAAGGTGACTATATCAGATTGATATGTCTTTCAGGTGACCTTTTTCCTGCTGGATCAGAACCAAAAGGAGCATGTGATTGATGCCTTCCGGCCGGATCTCTCATCCTCCTCCTTTCAACGGCCTGTCACAGATATGAATGTGGCCAGTGGCTGCCCGTCTTTCTGTCCCCTGGGCAAACTTCGCTCCCCAAGGCACGGGTACTGCAAGGACGACACACTGTTCATCAAGTGCGTCGTGGACACGACCTCCTGAGTCTTCCTCACACGGCTCGCGCGGTTCTCCAATCTGCGGTGGTCTTTTTCGGAGCTGTGCGGGAAGAAACATCTTCAGATTATCGGATTCATTCGAATGCTTCATTTACGCGTCAAAGTCCTCTTGAGTTTCTCGTCGGATGGAAATCTAACCACAAATGTTTCTTTTTTTGGAAAATTGTCTGACACATTCAAGTTATTTACATATGTTTATAGAGAAATGTTTTAAATTCATTATATATATATATTTCATTACATTTTTGTAGAACATATAGTTTTTTTTTGAATGGCATTCTTTGTAAAGTTGCCCCCCCCCCCACCCCACCCCCAACCACCAACTGTCAATTGTAAAATTACATAAAAATTTTATTTTAAAAATTAAAAAAAAAAAAATAAAAAAAAAAAAAAATATCACAAAACTT
>JAACJT020000034.1:14585486-14630541 GCA_009936485.2 Gymnarchus niloticus
CTCGAAGCGCCACGGGTTTTGAAGCCTCATATAGCAACAACATTGATTGGTTGGTTAAGGATACTTGAAACACCACGAGTTTTGAAGCCTCATTTGTCCCATCACTACCTGCAAGTAATATACGTTAATAATGGGGGTTTGGGTTTCAGTGGAATTTTTTGTAAATCTCTACAACAGTCCCCTGGTAGCCCCTGGTGGCAAGCCTCTGTTTCCATATGAGTAATTTACCGTTAGTTTGCGAGCTAGGCTGCTGCCTACAGTTAAATTGTGGTCGGAGTTTGTGCGACGTGATTCAAATGGTGATTTTTAATGAAAGAATAGAAATGCTTGTGGAGACATCCTGTTTTTGACGCTGGGTGTGTAGCCTGTCTCGTTTAGCATATAATAAATGAGCAGGTAGAAAACCTTCGGCTACTTTTTTTTTTTTTTTAGTATGAATTATGTTAGCCAAAATGTGCTTCTTAAAAAATCTGAACCGCATTCTCTACAAGACAGTCTAACGATGGTGAGTCAATTCGTGACTCAGTGTAGGGTAATTTAATTAAAATTACACATGTTGATTGTGGAGCAGAAAATTACATTCGTTCTTTATTATTTGTGAAGTGCAGTAATGCCCGGCGCCCTTGAACAGTAAGTCATAGCCGGATTTTAAAAGTAAAAGATGGCCTGTCTCTTTTCATTTTTTTCATTTTTGGTTTTCTTCTGACTGTACTTTCCACTATGTAAATTTCATACCTTGGTTTTGCTGGAGATAAGAATGGACTCACTGGTTAGGCTTATAACCTAATGGTTGCAAGGGCACCAGATAAATGGTTGGTCCTCATGCTTCACTGTCTGTCTATGTGTCTCCTGGGAGAGTGACTATGGGGTATGCAAAAGACATAATTCCTGTACTTGTACAAATGGCAAGTGTTCCGTCCATGTCCCTTTCCCAGTCAGCAGTTCATGCCATACTAAATCCTTTTTAATTTTCCCCTTTGTCAGGTACTAAAGGCGTGAATGGACACCAGTATGTTGGAGTCCTCCTACAGGGATATCTATTGCTCTGAGGGACACGATCAGTTGGAGCCAAAGCAGCTGCCCCAGAACAGGACAAGGAACTACATGGATCTGGAGAGAAGCCTGACTGAGGGGCAGTATGTCTTGTGTCGCTGGTCTGACGGCTTGTACTACCTGGGCAAGATCCTGAGAGTGAGCCAACTGCAGACTCGATATCTCTAAGTCACCGTTTGGCTTTGCTCTGGAATATTCTCAGCTCTTCAGTATTATAATACGAAAAATTTAAGAAGCTGTTCTGATTTCTATTTCGTGATAGTATGTAATTGCATGAGATTATAAGTCATAAGTCACTGTTGACTAACTCTTGCAAATGTAGTGTTGGTGCAAAAGTGACGTGTTTTTCATTCTAAGTTAAACACATATGAGGAGAATTGGTATGTTAGTATTGGCTTTGCTATTCCTGTGCTTTCTCTGGCATTTTTTTACACTCAATACCCATGATGACATACCAGTGTGTGGGAGACATTGCTGCCTCCTACAGTACGCTAATGCCAATGACAGTTAGTGAAGCTCTGTCTGACCGGAATCAGTGCATATGTTTTTGTTGTATGATGTTGTTCTGTTTTTGTTGTGGTGGTTCCTTCAAGATTCAGCCCTTCTATTTCACAGAGTGGTCATATTCTTTGTCCCACTATTTAGTATTCTGTATCACCTCTGTATCTCTATAGGTAAGTGCATCCAAACAGAGCTGCTTTGTCACATTTGAAGACAACTCAAAATTCTGGGTTCTGTGGAAGGATATTCAGCATGGTGAGTTTGTACGACATAGCAGTGAGGCCCTATTTGTGCTCTGTGTATCTCTCAGTCTTAATTTTATTGAATGCTTTCTTTCACTTTGGGAATCTTTGTCTCATCCACTTTCATTTTAGTTTCCCGATTGGAGTAATTTAATTTTAGACCTAGCTGAGATCACCTCACCAAAAACATCTGAAGAGAGATTTTCCAGTGTTTTCTTTCTCCTTGTGTGTGACATCAAAATAGCCTTACAAATTGAAGGATATTTTAAGCACATAAAGTCTTAATGATGCTTGCAGGAATGAATTGTGCACTGTAGCAGCAAACAGGTCACCTGTGAAATATGAATGGCATTGTTCTTGTTGAAGGGATTCTTTGTGTAGCTTTTGGGAACAGTTGGTTACCAAATTATTATGGCCTGACTTTTCTTGTGGTGTGTCATGTTATTGCTTTTCAGGATGTGAATAATTAGGGTGGTATAGTGCCTCTGCAGGTAGCACGGTTGCTGCACACTGCCAGGTGTGGGGGTCTGAATTCAACCCCTAAAAAAAAACAACCCAAATATTATGACATTGGTAGAGGGGAAAACACTTTCATAGAGCCTAATTTATTTCCTTAACAGGCATTCTAGTATATCATATCATATTTTAGCTTTCACGGAAAATTCTAGTTGTTACTTAATGAACAATATAATGTTAGCATATGAAAAAACATCACCTCATCCCAGCTTCAACAGATCACCTGTCCCTTTCAGTGTCTTATTTAGATCAGTTCACTATTCTTAAAAAAAAAAAAAAAAACTTCCTTAGTAACTTCCTCCAACACTATACGTTACACTACTACATATTAAAACTTTGGAATTTTGGGTGCTGTTTATTTGAATAGTAGTACATTAAATGCATGAAAATATGTGGGAAAATATTGGTCTTCTGGGTTTTAGAAGATAGTGAAGGTTTTGAAGTTTTGCAAACAAACAAGAGATCTTCTATATATACAGCTGATATCAGATCTAGTTTCCAGTTATGATGTACAATACTAATGAATTTTTGCAGGAAATAAAGAGTTTGAATTCTAAAATGCATTTCTGTTTTTGGATAGTTTGTGATTTGTAAAACTGAAGAATTTTTTCGTGTGGGGATTACTTTTTACATATTTTTTCTCTGAAAGAGACATCAAAGACTGGGCTAAATCACGCTCACTGAAATATGTCCTCTTGTATGTTAATCACTTGAAATTGGCCCCTTGAGCTCATATTGCCAACCTCTGCCATCCAGCACTCTGGCGTTTCTAGCCCTTTCACTTTCGTTAGGTTTCTAGCAGTGTGCTTGTGGAATATTTCTGCTAGAAAGTCATGGGGACACTCCATATGCACCCCAAATGCACTTCCAGGAAGCTGGAGAATGAGTTGGCTTTAGTGTGAGTGGATGTGAGCTTCCAGAGAAAGGCTTCAGACAGCTTGAAGGTTGTTTGGAGAAGCAGTTACGGAAAATGGACGGTTGGAAAATAGCCATGTATAAACTCCCGAAATGCCTGTTCGAGTATATCAGCTGGTATGAGTAGTAAAAGTGTGTCTATGCATTTTATTAGCCAGTTATATGGATTTTTATAGGAATAAGCAAGTGAAAATATGGTATATGGATGGTATAAAAGATGCCTGGATTCTGTGTACAATTATGATGGGTGTATCGGAGCAGTCTGAACACTTAAATGAATAATTGATGTTCGAGGTTATTACTTGGCAGGAGCTGCTTGAATTTTTATCGATGAATATCATCAAGCTGGAGAAATTGTGCAAATGTTTTTTCTCCCTGCTTATCAGGGTAGACTTCAAATTCATTTCGAAATGGTCAAAATAAAAATGTATATGTTTGCTTTGTATTTTGCTTAGTCAATTAAATGAGGTCTGGAAGTTTACAGAACTAATGGAAATTCATTTCTACAGGCCTTGCTTTTCTTTTGATTAGAGTATTAAGTAGAAAATGGGCTTAAAATGATTGATCTTTGAAAGGTTAAGTCGTCGTATGTATAGCTGGTATCAACAGATAATGGTGTGCTGTTTTAAAAATAATGTACTCTTGTCAGTAGGGTGTTTTTTTTTTTATATTTGTTGAAGCATACTGGATATGTATAAGGAGTTTGACTTGACTATACTCTCAAGGGAGTTTGGATGGCTACTTCCGGATAGCACAGTAGTAAGCAGTTTTAAGATTCAGGCTTAATGAAAATCTAACACAAACCTCTGTTTCTGCCTGTTGTCCAGCTGGCATTCCGGGGGAGGAGCCTAAGTGTTACGTGTGTTCCGGAATGGTGCTAACGTCCAACAACAAGATCCTCATCTGCGGCAAGTGTGGGATTGGTGGGTTCATTTTAGGATTCATTGTAGATTTCTTTTCAGTGGAAAGGAGAGGACAATACCTAGACAGCTGAAGAGTTAAATCTTAAGATGCAGAATGTTGCACCAAGCACATTCTGTTTATAGACTCATGGTAGTTCCTTTACCCGTCTCAGCGGCACCTGTGACCTTATTACTGCAAAATCCATGTATTCGCATTTCATGCAGCACCATCTGGGAAAAATGCCTTGTTATTAAGTGCTGTTCTCCACAGCAAGGATAAACGTGCTTCGTGTTGAAGGCGTGATGTGTTAAAAGTAAGCAGGTACTACCTCATCCTGTGGACCCTGCTTGCTGTCTCAGTTGACAGATGGATGCACGGGGTGTGTTAAATGCAGGTTGCCTTGGAGTTTTGGTGAGGGAGACTTTTACAATGTGCAGACAAGATATTAATCGACCTGGCCATGTAAGAAAGGTATCCCCCATTTGTAATACGAAAGTAGGTACCTTTTATAAAATATAAATAAAACAGAAATATCTGCTGCATTGCTGGAGATGATTAGCAGACGAGACTAAATAAAGAAAAATGAGCCGAGGTGACAGCCGTGGATGTGATTAATTTTTCTAGGCAGATCAGATGGGGCTGCGTCAGGTGTTCTCTGATGTCTCTCGCACCGTGATAAATCAGTCGGCAGGTCGGTGAGTCCGAGTGGCCGCTGTTAACGCCGTCTCTGGGTTCCGTCAGGTTACCACCAACAGTGCCACCTGCCGCGGGTGGAGAACACACTGGACTCGTCGCCTTGGTTCTGCAGGAAGTGCATCTTTGCCTTGGCTGTACGGGTGAGTGATTAATGTCACCGTGACTATCTTAAACTAGGCTGTTCTGTCCACTTCATCTAACGTATTCATTATTTCAGTCTACTAAATAATAAATCATAGACAATTTGCATGAGGTATGTTGGATTCAGGTTGCTTCAGGCTTATTTAATTAATTCATAAATAGGCATCAGAGTGAGTGAACAGAGAAAGTGAGAATTGTGGCATTTGTAGTAGGGATGTCATATTTCAGTGGGGTGTTTCCGTACTCTACAGAAAGGGGGTGCTCTGAAAAAGGGCCCTATAGCCAGAGCTCTCCAAGCGATGAAGCAAGTGTTGACCTATAACCCCGACGAGCTGGAGTGGGATTCGCTGCACAGGACCAATCACCAGCAGTGTTACTGCTACTGTGGGGGACCTGGGGAGTAAGTGTGCTTTCTTTGGACAAGTGCTGTGCTCATCCCTACCCCGCTGATGGGCCCCTGCTGCGTGACTACAAACCTGTCATTGTCACCGGCACCTCTGCCGGTTGCTTTTTTTATTCTTTATTTTTGGTGCTTTTACCCGGTTCCCAAAGCGGTATATTGTCACATCTCAGCTTGGAGGCTCACCCCGGAATTACTACAAGCCTGACATTTCGCATTTGAATTAAAAAATGGCAGCACTAATAAACAGAGTTTTCACTTCTAGTTCATTAGAAAATTTGCAAGTAGATGTGCTGGTGAATGTCAATGTGAAGATCAGAATATATGTATATATTCATAAACCATGTATATTTAAATATCAATATGATTTATTAGCTGTCAGCAAGCTAGATAACTGCTAATATGATTTACGATACTGAAATTATATTGCTGCCTACTAGGTAAGGACCAGGCAGAAGTCCTGTCCTGACCGTAGGCTTATCACAACTTCTGTGCCCGCCGTATACAGCCAATTCATCCACAGAGACGCACATATTGCATATTTATACCGCTGCGTACTTTGCTAGGGCAATAGCAGAGCATAACTGAAAAAGCCTGAGGCACATAAAACAAGGCTGAGTATCACACAAGCAGTAGATGTTTTAGGTGTTGTGCTCAAAAATGAATTTTAAAAAGCTGCCTGTGATTTACTAAAGGCAGTAGACTGTCTGGTTTCATCTCTAAAAAAGAAAAATGTTTTAGTCTGTAAAGGAAAACAAACAAAATGATGACAAAAAGTAATAATGGCATGGACGCAAAGCTCTTTAGTTACAGACTACAGTAAATTTATTTTTTTTTCCTCCACTTCTAATTGCTGTCTGCATTTGTGTCGTTTAACGTATGTACGAGACTCTCCACACTGCCTTACTGCTTTAGCTTTACAAAAACACCTGCCGAAGGTCTGCATGTGGTGTGCTTGGATCTTTCTATTAATGACATTGAAGTCCTTTGTGCTTTCTTTCCCCTCTTCTCTGCTTTAGTAGTGTTAAATATTCCGTCACGCGTCAGCTGTGCTGCTCGCTATGTGAGATCCTCTGAAGGTGTCTGAGAAGGTTATTTTCACATAACATGTCAAAATTAAGGACTACATATATATTTTATACTGCTTTCAAAACATGATTTAATTAGATACATTATCTCTTTCAATCTACCCCTCACCTTTTATGTCCCAGGCTGGGACATCTCTGAGCCTTGTTTCAGCTCAGGTGTAGAAATAAGACTGCGTAGGGTAACAGTTACTCAGTTTGGAATGGAGGTGCTCACGGCAGCCTTCCCCCCCCAAATGTGTTGGAACAGGTGCCACTTCTATGTGAGCGTGGCAAGCAGGTCGGTCAGTGTGCCTCGTGAGGCACAACAGATGGATTCACTTCAGAATCTGGGATGCTCCGGTGGAACGGCAACATCCTATTGACCATGCAGTCATGTGATCTGCAGGCCAACTAGCTAGCACACATTTGCCTCAATACCATGAATCATTTTGCAGTTCATTATATGGCCAAAAGTATGTGGACAACAATTAGTACGTTAATGAAGTCACACCCACTGCTGAAAGACGTATATAATTAAGCACACAGCCATGCAATCTCCAGTTAAAAACAATGGTGGCAGAATGGGTCATACTGAAGAGATTAATGACATTTAACGTGGCACCATCATATAATGCCCTTTGTCAAATTTTTGCCCTGGTTGACTGCAGTTGAAGTGATTGTGATGTGGAACCTATAAGCAACAATTGTGTGAATTCAAACGTGAAGCGATAGACCAAACAGACAAACAGGAACCTGATTGTTCAACATCAATTCCCAGTGTCACTAATGTTGCTATTGCTGAATGGCATCAAATCAGACCAACAATATTCCCGCCTTCAATCAAAAGCCTTTCCAGGGAAGACTACATGGGGCTTCGTTTCCAATTCACATTGTGAACCTCTGTGCAAAATTTCAGCTTGATTCTTCAATATTTACAGGTCTCCCAAAACGTGGCCTTGCATCAGGTCTGTGCTCAATGACGCCGCTGAACATGCGATTGCCCATGCAACAGAATTTAAGCCTTGTCTCATGAGGGATGAGTCACAAAAGCAGTACCTTGCGAAGGAGGTTGTGAAGTTGTGAAATCTGTTTTCCTTGAAACTTAAGCCTAATGGATGAATGCCTTCAGTCTTGATGACTATGGTTAAATTTAATTTGTTAAACTGATGTTTTTTTGTGTCTTTCTGTGTTGTTTAGATGTATAATTTTTTTAGACGTTTCAAGCTGTTGGATATCTTGCAAATAGTCAACATGCTTCACTTTGGCTGCGTTAGTGCAGAGAAGAAGCAGTTTTGGGAGACCTCCAAATTTAGGACTAAGCTAAAATTTTATCCACAAATTCTCTGTAGTAAATGGTAAAGTGTGCAGCATCTCTCAAACTGAAAGGGGCTTCTCATGATCTCGGACCACCCTAGTCATTGTTGATCATGGAATTAGAGTATGAGTTTACGTTCGTTATGATGCAGCAGGCAAATACTAAAAAAGATGTGGGTCCGATATCAAAAGGACAGATTACAGACCAGGGGTTCGCACCCGCTTGCCTTGTGGGTCTCGTGACCTAAACTGTGCAGCATCACTCATCTCTCCACCGTTCTGATGCCAGTTCCCCGCTCTCTGCCCAGGTGGTACCTGAAGATGCTGCAATGCTTCAGGTGTCAGCAGTGGTTCCACGAGGCCTGTATCCAGTGTCTGCAGGACTCCGTGATGTTCGGAGACAGGTATGTGAGTGGCGAGGGTCGGGAAGGAGCTGACATGCAGTCAGGATCATTGCCATCTTTCGGGGAGCAACATCTGTCACGACCTGTTATTTTTGATTCTGTGTATATTATAAAAGTTGTTTTTTCTAATGCTCATGTGTTAGAAAAATATCTTGCAGAGGTTGGGGAAATGTCATTTTAGGCTGTTTCGTTTTGTTTGGATTTTGTTCTATTTAGTGTTATCTCCAAACAGCTCAGGTAAGAGTTTTTTAGTAGCACAGATGTGAGCTTTGGGCTAAAGATCCTTTGATTTCACCAGTTAATGAGAGGAAACATTAAAAAGAACTGAGACAAAGCATTGCATTTTGCCTAATTGTTGAGAATGCAATGGGGGGGATTTTTGAATGGTTTTATGTCATGGTGACGTTCAGGTGACCTTCTGGGAAAGGACATTCGGGGCGACATTACGGGTTTTTCCGAAGGCTTATAAAGAGGTTATGAACGGTTTGGGTCACTCTCGTTAGCCAGTGATTCAAAGCCCCTAAATGCTCACCTTTTTCAGCTGAATGTTTTTAGGTTTTTTACACTTCTCCATTTCCTTTTCAGGTTTTACTTGTTCATTTGTGCAGTGTGCAATAAAGGGGTGGAATACATCAAACGCTTGGCTCTTCGATGGTGAGAAGCCGTCTCATGACTTGCGTCCATTTGAGCAGACGAGCCGATTGGCTGACAGGAGATGGTCATTCAGTAGGGCAAGATTTCTATGTCAGATCGTTCCTTTTATAGCTGTGTCTGAGAAAACAGAAAGGCGGTTGTCCTTTCCACTGGCTGCTTACTCAGATTATTTATGTATCACATCAGCCTTTATAAGGCTGAATTCATTTTTATCTGGCCCTTCGGCACTAATAACAGGATAATAAAGTGTGAAATCCGCAAATACGCTGGAAACGTAATTTAGCAAATTAAATGCATATGCCATGCTTGCCTAGGTATTTTTTAAATAAAAATATTTTGCTAATCTGCCCAAAGTATAGTGAGAACAATTTGACCTTTCAGGTATTGCTTCAGCAGTGTAGCTCATAAAGGTGTCAGTCTCATACTCTTCATTATCATGTTTGTCCATCCTGTCAGAATTCCTGTTGAGAATATGGCTGAATGGGGAGTACCTCTGAGGGGATGATTGACTAGAGGCCCAAAAAAACCCGCTTTCTGCCGAAATGTTGGAGTCCATTTAGCAAACAGGAAGGTTGATTTCACTTGGCTGATCCTCTCATTTCCCCAGGGTGGACGTGGTGCAGCTCGCGCTCTACAACTTGGGCGTCCAGAGTAAGAAGAAGTACTTTGAGTTAGAGGAGATCCTTGGCTTTGTCTCCACCAACTGGGACCACTTCCAGCTGGGCAAGGTTAGAGCTTCAGTTTATTCTTGATGCATAATGATAGACTGACACAATTTTATAAAATCTGATAATGAAAATGAACCTCCAGTACAGTTTATGGATCCAAGCTGTCTTGTATAATGTTTTACTGTTACCTTTTCTCCTTTGTATTGCTTCTCACATTTAAGCATAAATCGTAATTTTAATTTTAGACTATTTTCTCTTTCTGTTCCCACCGCAGAGTGATGTATATTAATATGACACATACAAAGCTAGTCTTTTTTTTTTTGCCTCGTCTTGTTAAAGATTGGAAAATGTACACACTAGTGCCTTTTTCTCGGCCTCCTGCCGCCTCTGGATGTCATGATGTGGTCATGTTCTTCGTGGTATTAGGGACTAAATCTAAAAACACATACTGTGTCGACTGAGTGCTCTCTTTTTAGTCTTCCAGGCCTCGTGTTAAATCAAGTCGCTCATCGCTTTGTGTTAGCTCGCGAGCGCTCTTCCTCCGTCTAAGGTTGTGTTTGTTTTTCATCCAAAAGCAGCTTTCCAACACTCCTCTGTCTGAGAGGACTCAGCACCTCCTTGATGCTCTCAACAAGTATAAAAGCAAGTAAGACAAATCCTGCCCTCTCTCAACAGGATGCTGAAAATGCAATGTAGTGTTATAATAGCCTAGGCTCTTTACGCATAGTGTCTATAGGGCCATTACAGTAACAGACTGCCCCATATTACTCTCTTCATGCCCTAAAGGTGTATTCACATATTTAAAAGTTGTATTGATGTATTTTGCAGGCTTCGTGTAATTGTTTTTGAGTGCCTTTTTCTTCTGTGAACATTTGGTACGTGATGTGTGACAGGAAGCCTCGGTTTTCCGTAGCTCATGTATATGTTTATGCTGCCTAAAATCTCTCGTAGGTTTCTCTGTGGGAAGGAGATTAAAAAACGGAAATGCATCTTCCGTCTGCGGTCACGCGTTCCTCCCAATCCCCCTTCCATCCTCTTTCCAGAGAGGGTGCCAGGAGGCGAGGCATGGGAGGGGCGCAAAAGAAGTCGGGGGAAGAACAGGAACAGGTAGGCCAGACCGTTACCGGACGCTGACTTTCCAGGCTCCGCAGGGAGAATCGATCATATATGCTGGTGTCAGCTCACAAGACGTCCAGCTGACATTCACAACGGATGTCAGAAAGTATGTAGAGAAAGTCAAAATTCATAGAGAAGCTGCTTCGCCAACTACTTCATGCTCTTTCCGTATTAGAATAAGAAAACGATCACAGCTTTCCGACATCGATGACTTTATCCTGTGCACTTGTAAGATTGACAACACGCATCTTCTCATGCAGAAATGAAGCTGCCCTGTAACTCAGCTCTGGTTGCGTGTTTTCAAAGTCCCCCCCCCCACACCTACATGTTCACCCTATCAGTAGAGCACACATTGCAGGTGGACATCTCACTATAATGATGGCCGTGTCCTGGGATGAAGTATCTCTTGGAGAGAGATGCCGCCCAGTGTGAGGTGACAGACCCTTCGGGGTGTTGGCCACGCTGCCATAATTCCTGCCCCTTGTTGTAAGTTATTAGGCTGTCGCCTTGATGCAGTCAGTGACTGAACACGGGGCAGAGGTTAACACTGCGGGTGGATAGTGTGCTGTGCCGAGGGTCATCGAGGCTGCATCCTGAGAGTGTGTGTGTGTGTGTGTGTGTGTGTGTGTGTGTGTGAACTCCTTCCAGCTGCACCTATTCATGGTGGGCTGACTGCCGGAGTGTTGGGCCTCTTGACATATCAGGTATGGGCTTCCCTCTGTGCTCAGCGAATGCGATGCGGGAGTCGGGGGCGTAGTATGGGGGGAACAGAGTGCCCCCGATTGCCCCCCCAACATGCCTCCGGTCTGACCTCCGGTCAAAGCGTGCTCAAGCACTCCATCTCCTCTCTGCTGAGCCAGCACTGTGCCACGGGAGTTCCTGCCCCAGAAGAGGAAGAAGAGGAGGAAGAAACAGAGGTCCAAGTGGCTGCTGGAGGACGCAATCCCGAACGTAAGCTGCCTCTCACTTTCCCTTCTTTTCTTCCTCCTGTCCACCTTTTCTGTTACCGGTCTTGTTTTTACATGTCTGCTGTTCCTACAGTGTTTTGCCACATAGCAATATTTCAGCTACGAAACCCCTCTGCCCTCATGTGTGTGTCATGTTTTGGTGTCATAGCCTTGAAACAGCCCCCGTGCCCCCTAACGAAACACGCAGTTGATGGTGGTGTTTTTTTTCCCTGAATGCTCTCAAACACTGTCGTCTTGCCTCTCTGAAGAATGATCTGACATCGTCTTGGAGTGCCAACCACCACATGGCCAGCATATTTGACTTCACGCTGGATGAGCTGCAGAGCCTGAAAAGGTACGACGTCTGTTCCAGAGAAGCTGTTCGCATTTTGGAGTAAGAGACCCAGCTATTATTGATATGTAGTGTACAGCTAATGCCACTTTTGTAACAGCATAAGTTATATGATTGAGACGTATATCATTTGTCATTTATCGCTCACGCATGCATGTTGAATGAGACCACATTTGTTAAATGAAGGTTATCGTAAAAATATCCAGCCATATACACTAAAAACTGAGTGATATTGAGCATTGGAGTGTACATTTTTCTTGCATTCAATGTCATCTTAATAAATTCTCCGAATGTTTCCAATTACAGGCCCAGTTCAGATTCCTTATTTGTTTTGGTTTCTCTTTTTCTGGGCTATAGATTCATCTGGCCGTTAACCTTCTTACATCCACCCACCCATCTCCTAACAATTTTAGTCAGGCTTGCCGGGGTGCTGGAGCCTTGATGGGATGGATGGCAGTCCATTGTAAGGCACACACATAGTTAATTAGCTTAGCAGACAGTTTTAAGGCACAGCAGGTGCATTAGAATAAAGCAGCAGAGCTCATAAACATGTGGTGCACGGCACCAGGCAATATCACTGAAGCCATGAATGGAAGACAAAAAGTCAATATGTGATCTCACATCGACACATGCAAGCTGTACCCTAATCTATGCACACTCTGCCAGTGAGTGAGTGAATTGCTTTGAAAAATAAACTGTTTTCAAGCAGCAAAAAAGGCATCAAATATCGTACTCCTGGCAGGTACAACACTTAAAGGACCTGAGCCTGGTACTAAAACTTTGCAGGTTTTGATTTTTGGAGGGAGGCTTGTTTGTTTTCTTTTCTTTTAATGGCAGTGCAAACATTGCAGAATCACTACAGGAGGTATTGAATCATATAAGCAGGTATCCCTACAGTGTAACCTACGTATGTGTTAAGATACATTATAGCTAGCATTGATTGGTAGCTCAGGATAATCCCACCCACCACGGGTTTTGAAGTCTCATTTAGCACCAGCATTGACTGGTTCGTTCAGGATAATCCCACCCACCACGGGTTTTGAAGTCTCATTTAGCACCAGCATTGACTGGTTCGTTCAGGATACTCCCACCCCCCACAGGTTTTGAAGCCTCATTTGTCCTATCACCAATTGTAAATTGGCCAGTCGCGTCATTAGTTTAGCAAAGGACAGCCATGTGTGAATGGGACTTGTGTCTCATGTGTAAAACCTGATATAACAGCTGTCACCAGAGCTGCTGAGACCCCCCAGTGTTCAAAGGCTGTTTTTCGTCCCTTCTGTGGCATCCCAGTCCAGTTCTGGCACCTCATTGTTTATTTATAGAGTTGTAGACCCAAGTAGCAGGCTCTTTAAGGACTATACTCTCCTAAGCTTAGGGTGGGGATGGAGGTGGCAGGTGGCCTTCACCACAATAAATATTTCAAAAGGGCAGAGTTGGAATGAAGAGAAATGTGTGTCTGGTGTGTATCCGCAAGGTGTCGCCCTGATGGAAGGGGGTAAACAAACCCTCAGCAGAGGAAGTGTTTCTTTAATTTTTTTTTTCCTCAATACTTGTTCACATCATGTTGCGTTCCGATTTTCAGCTCCCGGCACAGAAGGTCCATATTTAGGAAAGGTAGCATAATCAGATAACTTTTGAGATTGATTGGTCTTTTTCTTAATCGTTAATCAGTCAGCAGGTTCACTGTTAATATGCACGCACCTGTTGCAGTTGGCTATTTGTAGGTACAGCAGGGAAGAGTCAGGGTGCCGGAGATGCCAGCTGGCGATTTGCGAACTTTAGGAAGATCAGCACAAATACCAGACGCAGTTCAGCGTCAGCAGCAGCCGAAAGCTGTTTCCACGCTCCTGTGCCACTAGCCAGGCAATTCATGCCTCTGTTGATTTATGCTTCTATTTTTTGTCCCCTGAAAAGGCTATAAAATCGTATTTCATCAAAACAGTTTTTCAGCAAAGTGCTAATTGAAGTAATTTAATTATATCTCACGGTAAAGGTTATCGGCACTCAGACACTTCAGTCAAAATAATTTACAGGGGGCACATTTGGCTTCAGGGACAATTAAAAATTTTGAGGAATGACTCCTGCATGGTGGAAAATGAGTCAGAGGGTGTGGCATGGGGGTGGGTGTTTTGTAAAACTGAAGGGGGGGTTAGCTATACCTGACTGCGTCCCACACACACACACACACACACACACACACACACACCTACCTTTCTTAGCTCTGGGGTGCATTTCCTACCACAGCTATCAGCCAGCACTAATCCCTAACCAACAAGGGGCAGTCACTGGTGGGGAGGTTTATCTGAAGGCACCAGGTTGGAATAAATCGTTGTTTCTGTCTCCTGATGCTTTGGCATATTCACTCGAACCTCACACTCTCTGAACTCAGATCAGCGGCCTTGTTCGTGTGGCAAATTGTGGGAGAAAAACAAGCGACAGTTGGGCTTTGTCTGTGAAGCCACGTCGCCTCTACTTGTATGGTCATAGCTCAGGTTTAAGCTAGCAGAGCACATGCACGGCATGAAAGCAGACAATACGTGTTAGTTCAAGACCTGGGATGGCAAGCAGGGCTTAGCCTGAAACACTCAGACATGGACCTGAATGAACTGGTGGTTCATTGTGTGGAGGTCTGATGGGTCACTCTTGTTGTCGTTCCAGCACAAGTTCCGGTCGGACTCTCAGTTTGGACCTGGACTCCACGGATGCTACCAGCACCTCTGGGTCAGCCACCACGAGTGTGTCTTATGACTTCCGGTAGGGTCCTTTTCCTGCCTGTTGGTGACCCTCATCGGCAACACATAGCCTTTCCCTCAGCTCGACAGGTGATGGGAAATGTACTCGAATGCTCAAATAAAATAAAGCCGCTCAAATGTCACCAAACTTGTGACCTGTAGGTGGGCGAAAATGCGACGTTGATGAGATGAGCAGACACGGGGACCTGGGGGATCAAGGGACTCCTATGCTCGGGAGCTAAGAGAAGCCCCCCCTTGGCTGGCCACTTGCTTCTCTCTCATTTACCCTGCTGCCTGCAATTGTATTGCATGTAATCAATAAACCAGCAGATGGCAAGGCTGTCAGTAGTAGCAGTTGGAGGTGATTTTCCCCTTTGCTGCCCTTTTTCAGACAAGATCTCCATTCAGGTGCAGAAAGGGGGGAAATTGGTTCGTGTGCCATGAGTGAAGCACTCCAGACTTCCATCAGCTACCAGGAGGAAGCACTATGATGGCTTATAGGTTTCTCCTTGCAGTGGGCGGTGCATGTTTTTCTGCTGCTTGCTTGACTTGCGTTAAAGCTAGTTTATGCTGGTGTGTGCTCTGGAACAAGAAACAATTCGGTGCTTTAATGGACATGCATGCAATGCAGGTTGCAGCTTTATATGCCCTGATGAATGATGCTGGAGGATGAATCACTTTCCTAAGACCTATAAGCAATAGAGCGATTTATAGCATGATCACGACTGGAGAGATGGATACCTACATGGTCTTTGCTGCATCCGTAAACGATCAGGGTCATCCTCGAGATTCCGGTCACCAAAATATTCAAAAAATGCGTAAATGTCTGTCTTAGCTTGCAGTAAACCTGATAAATAGTTAACCTGATTTTATGAAGTTCAAATAACCACTATTGATCAAAATAAAAATATTTTCTTTGTGTAAACATTAGCTGATACACAGCATATCACAATTCCAGCCTGAATGTAATGATTAATATGCCACTCCCATTATATATGTTGTCTCTTCCATCCACCTTTGAATCTCCTATCTAGTACTGGGTCAGTCCAGGTAGTGGGGTGCTGGTTAGAGACTCCAGTTAACTTGACTGCGTGTTTTTTGACAGTCTGAGGAAAGCCACACATTACCAGGAGAATGTGCAGCTATCGGGATTCGAACCCCAAATTGTGTACTTCTGACTCGATTGTGCTAGACACTGTGACGGCCTTTGTAATTACTGCCGGGCTTCATGTATATATTGTGTTCCCGTTGTGCTCTATTACTGCACTTACAGCAGCCTTAAAAAATAATTAAGCAAAAATATATTTTGAGAAACATACGGCATGTAGAGAAAATGATGTGTTGCGACACCGATGTGCCTGAATTGCCCCTTCCTGTTTTATGCCGGAGCCCCTCTTGGCGGACTACTGTGGGAATTTAAAGAGCGGGTAGCCATCGTTCACCTCTCCCCTTTCAGGTTTTATTTTTAGCTTTGCACTCTCATTATCCCTCCTTACTCTGGAGAGCTTGCCACGCACAGCGCCGTTGAGGGGGTGCATGTGGGTATAGAGATTCTGGGGGAGGGTGACGCGGTCCCATGGTAACCAAGGAAGCATCCCTACTGTGCGCGCCATCACTAAGGAGCAGATCAAACGGGCCACTTAAAGTAACCCCCTGTCCCCTTACTTTGCTTTCATGTTCCAACATTATGCCAGAAGTGTCTCTGCCTGGGGCCTCTGATAAATTCTCATATTAGTACTCCCAACACAGGAGATTTCAGGGCTTGTTTTAGATGAAGGCTCCTGTGGCACCCCCTGCTGGGGGGTATGAGATGGAAATCCTCTAAAGGCAAGACAGTGTTGCAAATGAGCATCCTGAAGTTAGTTAAATTTTTCTGGGTGTTGTTTTTTCATAAAATAAATCCCATAAGGGCTTGTAGGCAGAATTCCAACAGATTCAGATTCAGTAACTACTTCACTTCTCCCTTTTGAAAACAATTTAGATTTCTTTTTGATAGGCGGATTGATTTTTACTGATACTGTAGCAGAATTATGCTAATGCTCACTCTCTTTCACACCTAGCAGGGTATAATTTCCCAGTTTTAATTGTGCTTGACTGTTTCAAGATCCATTGTTTAAGTTTGTTTATTTCTGTGTACCGCAGAAAGAGCATGGCAGTGATTCCCTGTGAATTAAGGTAGCAGCATAAAAAAATTCTAGGCAGTCGTTCAGTGATTAGCATCCACTTGGTGACTCTGTGTCTGTGCTTGTCTTTGACTCTTATTACATACCTTGCGAGGTTCTGATATTGAACTCCAGATTCCAGTTTGCATATTAGGGCAGCATGTGGCTCGACAGGTTAGGTGAGCGTGCCTATCACTGGAAGGTTGTCAGCTCAAATTTCTTGGACAGCAAAAGAGCTCCTATCACTTGGACCTGTGAGCCAAGGCCCATGACACACAGACGCTGCTCCACATACTCTGATTTATCTGTCTCATTGTAAGTCACTTAGGGCAAATATAATGTTTAAAATAAAATGCTGTAATGGCACCTAAGGTATGTAAGGCCATGTGTGATCTGAGGTTCATCTTCACAGGAAGAATGTGGGCAGTCGCAAGAGAAAGCTGCGGACCTCCAGCTACACGATGTTGGCCCCAAGAAAGGCAGCGGCTGAGAGTGAGCTGGGCCAGACGGCCCTGGAGTCTGAGGAAGGTCCCGAGGTGCTTGACAGCACCATTGACAGTGAGGATGACTCCTCCCTGTCCCATCTCAAGTCCTCTATCACCAGCTACTTCGGGGCTGCCGGGCGGTTCACCTGTGGAGAGAAGTACCAGGTGCTGGCTCGCCGTGTCACCCCAGAGGGCAAGGTCCAGTACCTTGTGGAGTGGGAGGGCACCACTCCCTACTGACCCAGCTGGAGAAACTGCTCATAGATGATCAAAGAAAGCTTAAAAACCCCCAGGGCTGTGCTATCAGACTGGCTGCCCCTTTTTTCATTCTTCCCTCCTTTCTTTTTTCTTCTGTCTTAAAACCTTGTCACCTTTGAGCATGAGGTCTCCGGGCACATCTGTAATGTATTCACTGAAAGCATTGCAGCCACTCCTCTTCATATCCTGTTAGAGAAACCCAAATGTTAAAACAGAGGTGAAGCATGTGAGGGGAACTGCTGCCCCCTAGTGGGCAGAAGGAGCACTCTGCAACATGCCAGTTTGTGATTCCAACTGACTGTGTGACTGTATCCCAGTATCACCAAACTGGAAGTCCTCACACGGTGTGAATGGGCAAACTGCCCAATGATAGCTGCTTCAGCAGACCCAAGCAGATAGGGAAACCCATGTGCTTGCATTTTTTATCTATAATTGTATGATACCGTTCTTTAATTTGCTGTGACTGCTCTTTTGCTTACATGAATGCCTTTGAGAAATGGCCTCTTAAAGCAACAATGCAATTTGTGATTGGTGAATTTAAACTGAGCCTTTGAAATGATATTTCAGAAGTGTGTGGGACTTCTTATACATTTTCCAGTCTGTAAGACCTACACCAGAACAGTCAGATTAATATATATTCTACCCCCCAAGAGAATCAACATGATGGAAATTGAAAAATGCTTTGTATTTGAAAATTAAAAACTGACGATCAAAACTTTAGAATTACGCATAGCCGTTGTACTGACAGCCAGAGCAAAGCTGCCCTTTAAAGCAGAGGAATAAAAATTGGCATCAATGTTTTAAAGTACGGGCAAGTTGGAGCAAAGTGCTTGGGGTTTGAACTGCAGCCCTTCAGCATTGCATCACCGTCAGGCTAGTGGCAGTGCAGCTGGTTTATGCCGCCTTGCTCAGCAGTGACACTGCACTCCTCTCTGGGGTACGTTATACAGAAGTGGGAGGGTCCTGTACCAAGCACCTGGCTGAAATCCTGATCCCTGAGGCCCCCGGGGGATGAACCTTGATGTTCGGGGCCTCAGATGAAGCTGAAAGAGCATAATAAAGCAGGACATCTGGTTAGTCATGTTTAACAGCAGACTGTCAGACGTCTGACGTTACACCCCATATTCGTCGGGGCCGGCCAGTTCGGACTGTCTATGGTAAACCCCTCATTGGCTCTTCTCTTGGTTTCCTTGACATGCTGTTGTCTTGTAAGTCTGCTAAGATTTGGTGTTTGTTTCGGTTGCTATTCAATTCAGACCTTCTCCTGAAAGGAACTTCTGTTCTTGTGTCCTCAGCTGTCAGAGGTATGATGATTGCATAAAGTGATAAAGGCAATTCTTGGAACAGGGAGACCAAAGGAAGAGTGGATTTTGTGTGGAGAAGCCTTGTTTTAGTGTTTCCTTATCATTACTACTATTTTGATTTTTTATTTTATTTTTTTTTGGCTGAGCCACACTGTCACGCCCTTAAAGGACCTAATGACTTGTCTGAAAGACTAATTGTAGAGAGTTTTTCTGTATAAATAAAGACTTCCTCACCAAAATTAAAAATACATGTTGACTTCAAGGTAGGGCAATGGTTTTAGTCTCATTTATTTTAGAGGATAAAAGACATATTTTGCAATAGCTTGTTTAGTGCTTTCGTATTTGAAATCTTTTGAAAGACCATCAGAAGAAAGCTTAACTCTTTTCCACCCTCCCCATTTCCATTGAGAGATTCCTCTCCTTCATTTTTTTGCATCAGATTTGCTTGTCTCTTGCATGTTTTTCTGAATTCCCCTCTGGATTCTTAGTTATTTCACAAAGGGCTGAAAGGTAAACAAATACACAAGCCTCTAGCTGCACATTTCCGCACATTCTAGACTGGCGGTGACATCAGCAAAGTGGCCGTTTAGCCATGGTACTGTGCTGTTACATGGTATTGGTGCATGGTGACTCGTAGTGTGTCCGCGCCTTTCTAAAAAGCTACACTATAACATGAGGAGAAAACCTGATGTCCTGCCCCATTATGTTTGTTGCACTATTAAAGACGCTTAGCTTCATCTATGCAATCAGGATTAAAGGTACTTGTATGACCAAAGCAACAAAAATTGTTTTTATTCATTGCAAAAATTACACTGACAAAAATCATTGTATACCCCCAGCCTGTCAGATTTCTTGTATAATGTACGCGGTATATACAGTTTCTCCCATATTTTGTCTTTTAAGCACCTATTTTGCTGAAAATTACAGTGTGACTGTAAATTTAAGTAAAGCAAAATCTAAAAATTTTGTCTATCCTGAACTTTTTCGAAAACCTCATGCTTTCTCTTAGTTTCAGTATTTCAATTTCTAAAGTTCTAATATTTCATTGCCAGATACAGTAAACCATGATTATTTTACAAGGCATAAACAGCATGCAGTTTATGTTTGATATAGGTGGTATTTAAATTAAGGCCAGAGGATGTTAAACAGTATTAACTGTCTAACAGGTTTTTTTTATTCATGTAACAAACTAAACCTGTATATGAAAAACTTGCTGTGTTTCTATGCTTTTGCTACTTTGCTTGTTAGAACAAGTTTGAACCATATCTTTTGTTTTTTTTTATTTTTATTTTAAACGAGGCTGTATTTTATGGTTGGTAATTTTGTTCGATGTGCGATGGTGTTGAAAGCACAGTAAATTAACCATGTTGGAATGTTCTTTATCAGTTTGCGATCTAAATATTTTTGTGTGAACACTCCTTAAGCACTCGTTTTTGAATGTTATATTGCATGTGTGGCCCATTCTGTGAAATGTATATTTAATGCATAAAAACACATTTGTGGATTTTTTTTTCTTTTTTTTTTTGGAGGGTGGGGGGAGTCGAAAAAATCAGTAATTAGATGTAATTCATTACATGAAAATTTGTAGTTTGGAGCAACAAAAACCTGTATCATATGACAGAATGGCCAGCAGAGGGAGCCAGAAAGCAAAATGGCTACGTGACATCAAATGGCACAGAAAACGGCTTGTCAGAAGGTGCACTTAGGTGCTTTGAGAGTCTTATTTTATCTCCTGAAAGCTTCTTAGTGATAATTTACAGTAGCAGTTGATTTGGAGAGAAGAGTAGTGTTCAAGATAGGCTAAGGGAAACTGCAGCCTAGCTGGAAAGAAAAGCTTTAAAGATACATTTTCACTTACCTAAAATAAGATCTCACGTCTATAGTCTATCCTTTTGTGTACTATCTGATAGCAGCACAAAATTTGACATGCCTGTCAGAATCTCTCTGACCCAATCCTGCATGTTTGCACAAGCATTTGTATTGTGGTTGCAAGGTGCAAATTTTGTGTGACCCCTTGTGTTGTTGTATGGTGCTAAATGTGACTTGTTAGAAACAAAGTGCTCAAAGAGCTCTGTACTCTTAACAGCATGTTTGCAAGGTGCATCTTTTCAGGAAGGGCTAGTTAGATTTCGCTTAGAGAAATCTAGCATGTGTTTGTAGAATAATCACCCAAACAATGTCATTTGACTTCAGTAGCTGTTCATTTCTCTTTTGAGAACCACGAGAAAAGGAAAAGTAACGAAAGTGTGCTTAATGTTAATTTTTTCTTACAGAAAGAAAAGAAAGAACCATAATTGTCAAAGTTGTGTTGAACTTGCATTGTTCTGTTAGGCCACTAATAAAATACAGCTTTTGAAAACTTTGACTGCACCTGTCCTTTTCTCATACTAGTTATGACCACCTACAGGCTAAAGTGTGCTGCTGTAGTAACCTTAGTGACTCCCTGGCAGCAGTATGCCTACATTCTTGTCTGATTGCTGCTGAGAGTCCGAGTCAGCCTCTGTAAACTTGTAACGAGACCCACTGCTTTGTGAGTGCATCTTTCTTTTCATTACTTAACCTAAATGTGACATCTGATTTAAGAATAGAGCAATGCAGTATGGAAAAGGGTCACAGTCATGGAAGACAGCAATTTAGCTGGAGATATTATTAAATTATACATATTTGTTTGAAAAAAGTCCTATATTATCATATTATTTCACATTTTAAAAATTCTAAAATGCAATAAAAAAATTTGTGTCATAGAGGAAATGTCAATACCAAACCAAAATAATGTAAACTTGAGTCACTCACTGTGGCCAGAACAGCTCCATAGTTCATTAAAATCTCAAACACATCCATTCAGACCTTCAAGAATAACCACAAAGGGTAAATAACTGTCCACAATTGCTTAAAAAACTTTCCCTTGCATAAATAAAAGTAATGTTCTACAGGTTGCTGTTTGAAAAGGTCAAGGTAACAGGTAACTCTGGAGTGTTCAGGGTTATAACATCCTTTCTATACCCGAACTCTCAGAAAAGCTGATAGCAGAATTAACCATTTTATTAGCAAAATGTTTTATAATTGATCTTACAATTTGCATAAAACAAGAGTTCTATGTAGGGTTTCAACCATTCTATGGTGGTTGTATGGGAATTTTGATATTATAAACACCTGCTGCATGGTAAAGTACTGGGTGTGACAGTCATACAGTTTATCTGCAGATATGATTAACACAAACGCAGGAGGGCAGAGATAATAAATGTGCATATCTTTTAACATTATAAGAGCTTTTAAATGTTGCTGCCACTCCCATAGGTAGTGATGGAACAAATGAAGCTTTAAAACCTATGGTGGGTGGGAGTATCCCAAACTACCAATCAATACTATTGATTGGTAGTTTGAGATGTTCTCATCCACCTTGGGTTTGGAAGCCTCGTTTAGCACCAGCTTTGATTGGTTAGTTCCAGATAATCCTGCCCACCATGGGTTTTGAAGCTTCATATGTCCCATCACTAGTTCAGTGCATTGATTTAGATAAAAACGAGTATTTAAGAAGATTTTGCAGTCCCGCATTATGGGTAATAACTCCCTCATCACGTAACAGCTTGTGGGAGGTTCACAAAAAACCCTGCGTTTTTGAATTAAGTGACTAGTAGACGTTCTCCTCCAAGGTGACTCACCTAAGTAAAGAGGGTTAAGTGTGCCGGGTGGATTGTCACAGGATGTGTGGTCATTGCATGGAACACCCATGACTGTGCACCAATTCCAGATGGCACACATATGTCAGACCAAGGTTGGCCTGTTATCGGCCGCCACTGTCACGCCACTAGTGTGGTGACCAGCTTACCAGCATCAGGCCAACGTCAGCCAGCTGACTTCAACATCTCTGAGCATCTGTACTGTAAGTCAACATTGCAAGTGGAAATCTATAACAGTTAGATGATGTGGGGATAGTGAATCAGGAAGTGCAACAGATTAGCAAGGAGGAAGCAAGGACAGCTATGAAGAGGATAAAGAATGGAAAGGCTGTTGGTCCAGATGACATACCTGTAGAAGCATGGAGGTGTTTAGGAGAGAGGGCAGTGGAGTTTCTAACCAGATTGTTTAATGCAATCTTGGAAAGTCGGAGGATGCCTGATGAGTGGAGAAGAAGTGTACTGGTACTGATTTTTAAGAATAAGGGTCATGTGCAGAACTTTAGTAACTACAGAGGGATAAAATTGATTAGCCACAGCATGAAGTTATGGGAAAGAGTAGTGGAAGCTAGGTTAAGAAAGGAGGTGATGATGAGGTAGTGAGCTGCAGCATGGTTTCATGCCGGGAAAGAGCACTACAGATGCGATGTTTGCTCTGAGGGTGTTGATGAAGAAGTATGTAGAAGGTCAGAAGGAGCTGCATTGTGTCTTTGTGGACTTAGAGAAAGCATATGACAGCATGCCTAGAGAGGAGTTGTGGTATTGTAGGAGGAAGGTGGGAGTGACAGAAGTATGTAAGAGTGGTACAGGATATGTACGAGGGTAGTGTGACAGTGGTGAGGTCTGCGGTAGGAGTGACAGATGTGTTCAAGGTAGATTTGGGATTACATCAAGGATCAGCTCTCAGCCTTTTCTTATTTGCAATGGTGATGGACAGGTTGACAGATGAGATTAGAGGGTCAGCTCAGTTTGGACGGTTTGGAAACAAAGTCAGAGAGGCGAGATTGAGTTAGTTTGGACATGTACAGAGGAGAGATGCTGGGTATATTGGGAGAACGATGCTCAGGATGAAGCTGCCAGGGAAGAGGAAAAGAGGAAGGCCAAAGAGGAGGTTTATCGATGGGGTGAGAGAGGACATGCAGGTGGTTGGTATGACAGAGCAGGATGCGGAGGACAGGAGGAGATGGCGACAGTTGATCGGCTGTGGCGACCCCTAACAGGAGTAGCCGAAAGAGGATGATGATAATTATGGGCAAATGCTGAGATTAAAAACCTCAAGTACACAGTTAGACAGCTGACTTCAATGTTATTATTTGGAAAATGACACTTCATATGAAATGTCTACTACTTTAAAGGAACTCCCCAAAGCTGTCACTATCATTGAATAAATATTTATCTGCTTAAGGCACTCAATGTATATTATGCTTGTTACATTACACTTAAAATGGTTTAATATAAAGTTTTTCTTGTATCTATAGATCATGTTTATATTAATGTATGAAAAAATAAGCTGCGGAAAAAAAATCCATCCGAGTACAGGTTAATTTGCTGTTTTTGCAGTTTTAGCAGTAGATGGCGCTCAAACCAGTGAAATATATAAATACTCCACTTGAAATAAACAATGAAATGCCTCCTTGAAAGAATTTTAAGAGAAATCTTTCAAAGTAGTTTTCCATGTTATTTGAAGAAGTGTTCATTTTGAGGTTTTGTTGCTGATTTTTTTTTTAAATTATATTTATCCAGAGTTGTTCTAGAGCAAGTCACCTGAACGTGTGGATTTTGTGAGATGTAATACAGAAATGTGAAATCCTTGAAGGTCACATCATGTTCAGGAGAATGCAACTTTCCTACTGCAGAGACAAACACAAGTGATATGCATGCAGTAATTCAAGATTATAATAATACAAGGTTTGTTGTTCATTTATGACATAGTATCGTTACAGTTTCGGTCGTTTTTCACTTGAGGACCCCAGTGTTAGCAAGCAGAATGGCTGAATCCTGGTCAGCAACCTTCACTTCTCCACAAATTTCAGTTTCCTGTCTTTAAGAATGAAGGCATGAAATTCCGCAAGAAATGAAGGTTTGGAAATGCACTGAACACTTGCGGCTATATCCCTGGTAATCTGAAGCCACGCAGCCTTGTCCCGCGTGAACCTGCCTTGCATTATCATCAAACCCACATCTGTACAATGTCACAAGGAGGTGAGAGCTAACATTTTAGCACTTGAATACAGTCCCAGGCCCCCAGCTTATGGAAACGCCTCATGAATGGATTGAGTGATATCTGTCTCCATCTCATCCGTCAAAGAGAGTGCCGGTGGATGATCGGCAGATAGGAACTCTTTGAACCTCAGAGGGCATGTAGCCGCTCTCTGCTGAAGGGGGGTGGTTTCAATGTGTTTATAAGTGGGAAGAGCTGGTACAGGGTTTTTTTTTTTTTTGGAAGGATGAAGGGTATGTTACTTTTATGTGCAGAGTGTCAAATAACTCCATGGAACAGACAGATAATAAGCCACATAGCATTAGGACCAACGGTAGGTACGTTAATGCTGGGTACAGCTAGGAGTGTTAATGTAGCTGAGGTTTACCTTTAATAAGGCTTCAACCTAGAATGAACACATCAACAACGAGTGGTTTCCGTTTTTTTGGTGGGATGGTTGTCTTGTCTAAGTCATTGAAGGAACCGGTGTGGTGAAATTTTATGAGGAGAAATAGAAATTTCCCTCTTGTAGCTTGTAGACTTGTAGGCTTTGCTGTGTTATTTGTTACGTTGTCTCCTTTCACCTTCAGGACATTTGCAAACAAGTTTTATCTAGTACCTGTGTCTGATGGTGATTATCTTTGCTTCCAGTAAACATTTAGCATTTATGGCATCCTGTAGTTGAGGCACAGTTTGTTAACCTGCAATGTAAGGTGCAGAGACGAGCTCAGGCAACATCTTTAAGACGGACAGCAAGCAAACCTACATAAGATACGGAGCCAGATTCACAGATGAATAAATGAATCTAAACTCGTATAAAAATCATCTTGTATGTTTATGATTTATTTATTGTATGATTAATGTATTTTGCTTGTATGTGACTCCCTTGGAAAAGTTTCATGGTTGTTTTGCATTTTCCCAACTAAGATGTTGTAAATGTTGGTAATTTCATTTTAATATACTTGTATACTTGAAATCTTTCAGCCATTCAAGGCATTGAAAGTCCTTTCCTGTACAAATGTAAGGTAGTTAACGCTGTTTTCCATTAATGTCCACCTCTTTATTGACCCTTATTTATATTTACTGAACCCCATTTCAAGTTTCAGTTAAACTTCACATCCTATTTTTCCTGTGGACAATTAAGCTAATGTCAGAAAGCTGCCATTAAGTAGGTTGCTGTCATTTGGGCATGATGGCATACCACAAAGTATATATGAAAGATACAGGTGTGTTTTGGGAATGTTGCAAAAATGTATTATCTCACCTAAACCATAAAACCTGTGTAATTCTCCCTGGACAAATGCATATACTAAGCTAATAATAAGTGCAAGTCATACAGACTAATTTTTGAATTAAGCAACTTAGTAGGATTCAAGCCAGAAAGACCCTTCTTAATACAGTGAGCAGCAAAAAAAAAAAAGGGTAAAAATATCTGAATTGTAAAGTATTTTTTTATGTTGAATCTGAATATGTTTTTAGAATCTCTCTGTTCATTTTAGAATTCTCTCTGCAAATATTAAATTAATTTAAAAAATTACTTCTATAAAAAAAATAACTCGATCTTTTATTTTTTCCTGTACTTCTCCTCAGGAGCGACTCTCTTAAAAGTTCAACAGTGTTCAACCAGCATACTGAGACTCCACTTGCATAGATAGTCCAACTGAGAGTCCAAGAAATGACTCTTCAATGACACAATGGACCCATTTGAGAAGGTCATTCTATTTCAAGATGGTTTTCAGCCATATACCATTTCCCAAAAATGTATGCAGACACTTACAATCCTTTGCCAAGCATCTTTCTCAACGTCATTCAACTGTTCTTCCAATCTCTTGTGATTTAACATTACTCTGACCCGTGGACCTATAAAAATGCTTTGCTTAATCTTGGAATCGTTGATCTGGGGAGATTTATTTCTCAAGAACATGATTAACCGAGCCAGTCTTGTTCCCTATTAGCTTGGATAACTGACATTCTACTGTATTTCATAGAGCAGATGTGTTAATTCCTGCATTACAGCCAAATTCCAGATATCCTCCACCCTAGCTTTGTATCTCTAAGTCAGTCGACTGAAGAAGCTTCCAGTCTCTGCATTTGAGGAAAGCATTTGATTTTCCCCCTTAAAAGTTTACATCTCATTATGTTAGTCTCATTATTAATCTCCTGCATGTACCACATTTAATAGGACTCACAGAATGCTTCGGGTGTAATTCGTCTCCTGTATCCTGGATTCTAACTGATGTATTAGATTCAAAAAAGTTGCTGGAAGAGCAACTAACAGATACAACGAGAAAGTATAAAGCCATCAGACATCTAATATGCAATGCATGAAGCTCTTCATAGCCTGTGGTTCATGACATTAATTCTCACCATTATCATTTAGGATATTGTTGAGTCACGCTCTAAATGGAGAATTGCAAGCAGCTGATAATATGAAGCATGATGGAAGGTCACAAACAAAGGACAGAGTTCCTTCTGACTCATCATTGTCTATTAAAAGGAATCTCTTTTGATTACAGGAGCCGTTCCTTTCATTGGGGCATTTTGCTTTGACTTTCTCTGCTAGCAACGTTGCCAGATTGCCTTGAAAGTCAACATGCAAAAAATGGGAGTCAAAATTTTCAGTTACGTGGCCTCTTGAAAGAGGTTGCATTAAGTGTCACCTTACGAGTATATTTTCGCTTAACCATTGTCAAATAAATTTCAACATCTGGGAAATCTGAACATATGTCCACACCCCTCCTACAAGATGCACAGAATGCAAATAGTTTGATTTCAAGCTCAGCACAGAGCACTGCAAACAATGAATTCAGCTTGTGTTAGTGAATATATTTGATTAATATCCAATGGTTGTATTATGGAAGCAGCCTTTGGCAAAAAGGCTTGCAGACCCTTTGATGTGTGCAGGTGGGATTCTGAAATAGGGATACTATTACTAGGGCTACACAAAGGCCTGGTTAAAACTTACCATTGAGAAAGTGAATATCCTTGTGTACATTTAACATTCTGGCTTGAATCCTACTAAGTTGCAGACAGATTTGATATCTGCTTTCTGTACATATTGCCCGAGAACTGGCCTGTTGCTTCTACTTCATTGACTTCAAAAGTATGGATGATGATTAGAAAAATTACAGGGTGGGTGGGACTGCGGCCAGCTGTTCAGGAGTACACAGCATGCCCTCCATCTGACCAGGAGTACACAGCACACCTTCCAGCTGATCACGAGTACACAGCACACCTTCCAGCTGATCACGAGTACACAGCACATCTTCCAGATTATCAGGAGCACACAGTACACCGTCCAGCTGATCAGGAGCATGCAGCATGCCCTCCATGGGACACAATAACACCTGAAACACTTCATCGCTTGGTATCCTCAGTGCCAGAATGTCTTTTAAGTGTTGCGAGAAGGAATGGCAACATTACAAAGTGGTAAATGTTTTACTGTCCCAACTTTTTTTGGAATGTGTTGCAGGCCTGAAATGCAGGAATGGATGTGTATTAACAAATTAAATGAAGTTGACCAGACAAAACATGAAATATCTTGGGTTCATGCTGCCTGCAATGAAATAAAAGTCAAAATAAATTTCAGAATCACTGCATTTCGTAATTTGCATTTTTCATACCATCCCAACTTTTTCTGATTTGGGGTTCTATCTATCTATCTATCTATCTATCTTAAGGTTATGGCTAGGTAAGGGTTAGGGTTGTCATAGGATTAGGGTTAGGCCCATAGAAATGGGAAATGGAAGGTCCCCACAAGGTTAGAAATACAAACATTTTAGTGTGTGTGTCTTTGTTTGAAGGCTTCAGTACAGGCTTCTTGGCTTAAGAAGATGCAACATGACCTGTGAGGATAGTAGGCTTAAGGTCAGCAGCATCACTCTTCATGATGACAGTGCATCATTTATTTTTTATCCTTAATTTTATTGTTTATATTTATTTTTTATTCTATAAGCCTGTTGTATCAGAGCAGGGCAGCTCTCTGTAAGGACTAGAACTTGAAGTACTCATGAAGTACTTGTTTATTAGCTGAATAGTCATGTGCTAATTTTACGTCAAGTAACCAGGTAACTAGCTATAAATAATATAATGGAAGCGTTGCATCTAGCTTTGCATTTATATCTGTCTTTAAGAATGTGTATTAATTCGGAAAACTGTTTCATTTGTACTCCCACTAAGGGAGTACTGCACAACTAGGGAAGGATTCCAATAATCTTTTATTTAAGCTTATCTGCCTTTTTAATTTCTTCTGAATTGGTGGACTATGCTTATTTGTCTTGCTAAGTGATGGGCGTCCCCTGGTAGAGTGTCTGTTCTTCACCCCTGTAGGCCAAATTTTATTACACAGATCTAGAGCAATGGGGAGAAGGAACAGTTTTTTCATGTGGAGTTCATTTAATGATTGTTTATTATTTGTTTTTCACATTCAAGTATATGAAAGCAATATATTAAGAACATTTGCAAATAATACCCTTATAATTCATTAATTGGAATAACAGCACGTGTGGTATCCAACTTACTAGGTATGGAAATTTTTTATGAATAATTATTTTTCAGATGTCTGTGGTGAATGGGTATTTGATTATTTTGCTGAGATGTTTTTCTATGAAACACTGCATATAGCTGTAAACTGCTGCATAGCTCCTTATATTGAACTAAGAACCTTTCACAAGGGTCAAACCGCAAACTGCCTTGGTTTAAAGCTGCTACATTTGTATTCCTAGCCACTAGTTTACCTGCCCCTTGAAAAATACTCCTAGCTGTACCTGCCTTACAAAAAATAAACACATTCAGTCCCACCAAGCATTGCCTTGTTCCCTGCTACCATATCCACACACTGGGAAAAGAAAAAAAAAGGCGTTTTTAGCGTTTTCTGTGATGTATGATCATTTGAACTGTCATTCCTTTTTGGTGACCAACAATGTATATGACCACAACAAATGTTCTTCTGTTGCCTAAAGGCAGTGTGAAAGGCCTTTCAGTATGCATGACTAAAGTTCTTCACCCTTTTACCTCTGACCCTTGTCCCAGGCTTTACAAATTCAACTAGAAAACATAGCGACGTGCTTCAATGCCACCATATATGGTGTGATAACCTCTGGAAGAGCAGGACTGTTTAGTTTAGCCTGTTTTACATGTAAATCCTGTACCGTTGCTGTGTGCTGAATTATTTGCCCTTGTCTCCAGTTAGCCTGAATTGATATATTGTATGATGCTGTCCTGAATTATTCTCTCTGGCATTTGCAGAACTTACCTTCAAGCCATGCAATAAAAACAAGAGCAGAAACGTTATGTTCGCAAACAGGCAGTTAAGTGCAATTTACACACTGTAAATTTTGCAATTATCCTCTGTTTCCAAAGTAAAATAAAGTAAATTAGTGTGATAGTAATGACCTGTGCTTTACATTCAGTAAAATACAGTTGTAATTGCAATGAGCACATTTCTGTTGTGCTTTCTGTCAGGGCTTTACTCATTGTTTCGTTTAATACATCTGTTTAAAATTAATTGTTGGCGCAACACATAACAAGAACAAAAGGATGTAGTTTATTGCAGACAAGGGGTTTTTTTTAAGTCTAGTGGAGACTTTTATAGATAACAACAAACATGTAATACAATCCTGCAAAAAGATGGGTCTAAGATAAATTGTAAGGTCCCAGTTTACCTTGCTTAATAAGTATCCTATCGTGATTTGGATGGATAGATGCATGGATGGATGGATGGATGGATGAATTAATGGATGTGTGTGTGCCCTACAAACGAATAGAAAATTATGCCCTGTGCCATGTTCTGAAAGTTTTTACAGCTGGGTTCTGTGTTTACATACTGCAAAAAGACTTGATACTTTAAAACACCAAATAAAAAATGTAATGAATGTTTTTAGTGCATCTCAAAACAGATTTTTTTCTCTAATCTATATTTGATGGCTTCTTGAAAGCAATATAAAATCTCTGCACATTTCATAATTTAAAATCTTTTTCCAAATACGCTTTTTTTCCACTGGCCTGCTAGATTCTTTTAATAAGTGCATTTGATGGACAAATTGATTACGTATAATCCTCCGAATTCATATATCTACATTCATTTCCTACATTCAGTTTTTCTGTTACTTGGCCCCCTTACTTAAAGGGGTCAGAAAATACCTATTTTCCTAACGTCAAGAAATTTGGCGTTTTTGTATTCCTTGTGGAAAAGATTTTTTATGACAACTTGTCATATGCATTGTACAGAATCAAGTTTGATTACCTGATCCTCTACTGGTAAAGTGTTAGTAAATTGTCGCCATTTTCAAAAGCACAATTTTACAGCTCACATCCATTACAATCATTTATCATAATGTGATTTGTTTTGAATCATTATTAGAAATTGTCCGGCCTTCTGCAAGTCAAAGAATTACCAGGGCCAGTTCTCAATTTATGTTGTTCAGTTATCTGTTACACCCCACTTACAGAGAATGCATGATCTCCATATGTTTATCAGCTCTGCTATAAATTTCTAACTAGGATCGGTTCTCATGATCCTGAGCTTCTGTATAGACAAGGGCTCCTATTTAATGACTCATCTCAGAAATAAATGTACAGTCACTGGCAACATTGTGTTCTGAACCAAATCCGCTCTACAATTAAATCTTTCAGAACTTCCTGTATTTTGATGGGTCATGATGTAACAGCACTGCACATCAACTTGACATTCTTTCTGAATGAAAAGCACTATTTGAAGTTCCTTCCTCAGCCCCCCCGACTCCTGCCCGCAACATAAAAAGATTCAGTGTCCCTGAAAGAAGGTCTGCATGGAAACTGCAGTTTGGTGTGGCATTATGCTGCAGAACTGAGCACATTTTCATCACGTTTTCTGCCTCCCTCTAAAAATACAGCATGGTGACTGCTCTGTATTATTATGTAGAGACTTCATGGAAGCTATTTCTTCAGGATATGTAAATGATCAAAGTTTCATGCCAACATTATGGCCTTAAAATGCTACAGTAACTGGAAATGGTTGCTTGGGAAAAACATTTTTAGCCCAGTTATTCATGATGCTTTAGATATATAATATGTATATATAATAACATATATAATATTATATGCATATAACAACTTCAGCCTGCTTTTAGTTTGCCACCTCTTTTCAAACGTCTGAAATCCACGGCTAGTCTTCTGTGTGATTCATGATTGAACAGGTAATGGGGAAGGACTTACGTAATCAGGCAGAGAGTTCCACCAGCTCTGAGACAGAGCTGCTATACTCAGAATGCTGTCTTCTTCTGGTTAATGAAGCAGGATGAAATGTATTCAATTAGCCAGAGCTGCTCAGCAGCTGGGTCTGTGTGGGCCGGACACGAATGTATCATTGTTCAAGGGAAACTGAGGGATGGATCCAAAGAGCAGACACAGCTGCATTTGTGCGGACTTTCACATTTACTGTCTGCCTAGGCTTGATCAATGGATCATCGATCACAGTCTTTTGAATTAAAATAACAGCACATGCTCCTGTGGTATGGTTCACAGTGATCTCATTATAGCCCTCATGATGTTCCTGTCACAGCTGAAACAAAATATCATACCATTAAGAGGACTAAGATGTTGATCTGCCTGTTTTACATTAGAGAAAAACAACCAAGATAGAAGGTATTTTGGCTGTGTGAGATTTGTACCTCATTTACATGTTAGTGATCAATAAATTTTCAAGGATATAAAATATTCATTTATCTTATAGAATTTTTCTTTTAACTGGATCAATTATGAGCTGGTGGACTGCTGCCATTAGCTATTACAGTGAAGTTCCTGCTTCTGAAGGGTATTTAAGCATGATACGATATTTAATGGATGACAAGATCTGAAAAGGGTTGTAGTTTTCATTGCCATTCCGACAGTATATGGATATGGAAAATGTTTTCTTTGAGTCAGCATCCAGTAACAGCTGTGAGGTCACCTGTACCTGGATTCTCCCAGTTGTCATACTTAGAAGGGTAAATATTCCAGGCAGAAAACCTGTTTTTGTAACAATGTGCTGGAGATCTGCAATTAATCCTGACACAGCTGGTTGTTCAGAATAAGCCTATTTCCTTCTCATGAGCAGGTTAGGAATGAAATAACGCATCCTACCACACAATGTGCCATATCAGATACACTAGTCATTTCATACTGAGTTTCCGTTTCGTTACGGTTTTCCAATTTTCAGATATGAAGAAAATTGAGATGGAAACTATTGCTACATAAGTCGGGACTTCTGCGATCAATGACATCAAAGCAAGTCTTCTCATTCTGCCCATTAAGTGTAAATTGGTATCTTTTGGGGCTTTACCTTATCTCAATTGATTTATTTGTTTACACTGGAAGTGCATCCAATTTAAAGTAACTATTATCAACAGAAGCTTTCTTTCCATGCAGTGCACTAGGCAGCACACCAATCATTCACTCAAACCTTCCATAAATCGCTATAAGGGAACTGAGTGCCCAATGAACTACTCTTAGAAATTTACAAACCTGGTTTGAAATATGTCAGCCATTTCCATCTACATTTCTCCCAAAAATTCCCACCTGATTTCTGCCTTTTCTCTGAACATTATTTTTTATGCATTAGGTTTGGTTCTTGAAAAAGGTCAAATTCCGGTCTCCTGCAAGGGACAGAGTCCTTAGCACTTAAACCCTTATAAAAGAAAAGATGTCAAATAATACTTACAAAAGATAGTTGAATGTTTTGGGGATTTTTTTACAACTATTATGCTCCATGCAGATTTCATGATGTGTTTCCTCTTCCTCTGATGTGTTGGACCTTGGTAAATCTGTATCAGCCCCATACCTAGGAATTCTGGTACCTCTAAAAGAATACTGCTCTGGGCTAACAAATATTTGCAGTTGTGTGCAATATACCATACAGCATATAATTTAGGGGCCCTCTCCAGGTGTGGGCTCTAGAATCATCACCACCCTTCACCCCACTGCTTAGGGCCCTGATTTGTATGCAGTTGTTGGTATCCATTAACAGGTTAAGTCCATTAGCTTATTCAGTCCAAACAAACCAAAACATTATCTCCCTGCCATAGCTCCCACTGTCCATTGCCCTCCATCAGCTACATTACGCCTGTCACCCATTTTCCTTCTGCCCCGTTTGGCATCCCATCTATAGTCTGTTGCAGACATGTAATTGAGTCAAGGGAGGGATCTGTTTTAAGGATGTATGCTCAGGAACAGAGCAACTGGAAAGCCAACTGTGCAAAATTCGTTGGTAATTCTAGATACACACCAAAAAAATGACTTTGCCTGAGGTGTTTTAGACCTTTTTATGGGATTTTGAGTATGTGTACTACAGGGTTCTACAAATTAATTTGGCAAGCCAGAGAGTGTTGGGAAAAATCAAAAGGATCAAGGTCTGAAGGGAAAGTATTACCTTAGTAACATTTCCTCCAAAATAAAAATGGCACTACTTGTTGCACCCAAGATAAAATGAGAATAAATCAGAATTGTTTCAGCAGTGGGACTAAGGAAACCACAAAGAAGTTTTTAAAATGCACACTTCCTAACTGTTTAGGTGCTTACCATCGCTTGAGGTGCACACTGATCTGGAGTCATTTGATGGATGGTGAAACCGTGCTCTGTCTTTAAGTGCAGTTTTCCATTGAATAACTTATCTATGTGAGGTAGCATTATATATAAATCTTGTATGTCACATGAGTTCTAAAATGCATTAATGCATGCCTGTGGGGTGGTGGCTCAGTGGATAACACTGTCACTTCATACCTTCTTCATTAGAGGGTTTGATTCCTGTGTGTTAATTGCATGTTCTCCCTGGTATTGTATGGGCTTTTTCCTTCACTCCAAAAACATGTGGGTAGGCATATTTGAGTCTCAAAATTGGTATTAGTATGTTGTGTCTTTCTGCTGTGATGGTCTGGCATCATGTTAAGGGTGTTTCCTGCATCCTGTGCTTATTGGGATAGTCTGCAGGCTCACTATGAACGTGCAGTGGCTAAAACATTATTTTTGGCCCATTTACATTAATTGAGCCAGCAGGTTTAAATTTAGGGAAATATCTGGGATGCTGGAGTTGATTAGGTTATCAAACATTTGGCATTTTGGTTCTGGGTTGAATGATTGTGAGATCCAAGCCAGCCAAGCCAGTGAAGCCAGCTCAGCCTGCGACAGCCAAACCAGTCAAACCAGTTTAACCAGCCACACCCAACCGACTCTCAGCCGTGTCTCATTTAGCCGTCTACTTAAACCCTATAGTTTCTGTTGTCTCACTGCAAGTGTTGTGCTTCTAACCATTACTGAGTAGTTTGCCAGTTCAAAAGCTGGCCTGTGCTTGGCCCTTGATGTATTTGTTGGCTTTGTCCTTTTGCCTGTTTGGATTTGTTTACTGTGCTGATAGCCTTTCTGGATTTTGACTGCTTCTGCCTGTGGCCTTGACTACATTTTTGATTATTCCACTGGCTTCTGGAAATCTTGCCTGTTTTGACTGTGTCTTTGGATATCTCTTTAGCTTCTGGAAATCCCATTGATTCTGGTTTTGACCCCACCTGTCCTTTGGCTTCAGATAAACAACCTGGCTTTGAATTTTGGTCCAGCCTGTGTATTCATCTTGGTAATGATTGATATTAATAGCAGGTGCACTATCAATGCTCGGCTTCCTTTTGCAGAAGCTGTCCTCCATCATTATGCTCAGGATGGTGAGTTTGATCAAACCTGTTTTGTGTATCTCTTGAAATTCTTGTATGAAGGCTTTTAGCAAATATGGCACAGACAGTGACTTGCATTTCAAGGTATGCTTGCATTAAAAGGCTTGTGAAAGTTCAAATGAGGCTGTGGTTTGCCTTGCCTCATGAAGGTGAGCATTGCGGCTATATGGGGGGGGGGAATAATTCCCAATGATCAATTTCCTCTCAGGGTATTAAGAATGCATACTTTGCTTACTAAAGTACTTTGCTGCAGAAAATAAAAAGCCACTTTGTTGGATGGTTTAACAGTAATATCTAGTTACTGTAATAACTAATGCCAGGGACAGACAGATGCTTTGGGTTTAAGGTGGGGGGGAATCTATTGGATTCCTTGGTAGTTTTGAGCGCTGATACCCACTCTGTTTTCAGAAAGATGGTTTCAGTCTCTTCCACCTTGGTTCCTAGTTCTCACCCCATTCGTAGATTCACACTGTGGAAGTGATTCACTTTTTAATCTGAAGGTCTTCCAGTGCTGAACCCCAGAAATAGTTTGGTTTCTTTTATTTTTGACTTGCTTCCTCTCCTTTTGTCCCAGCCGCAACATGAACTTTGTAGCACGAGGTATTAGCTTTGCTTTCTAATATCTGTTTCTAACAGATCACTGGATAGCTGCTGATCGTCCACTGTCTAACTTGATTTTTTTTTTTTTTGTGTAAAGAGAATCTCAAAATTACAGACCAATAAATGTTTAGGGGTTCATTTGTGGTGTGAACTGAGGATTTGTGTGAAATGATTCTGTCCTCTCACCTTGGTGCTGGTGCCTTGCAGCTGTGGACATTTTTGCTACACTTTCAATAAACTTGGGTTGGCATTCAGCAATGCAGGATTGATGTATTGTCAGTGTAAAATCATCCACACCAATTGTGAATTTACAAGACATCAACTTGCTCTGTGTCCTGCTTCGACTGACATGTCTGAAATCCAGTCTGCAGGTGCTCATAATTTCTAATGTTTTCATATTGCAGCAGTGGTGCTATGATACATGGTAATGGCCAGGCTTCACAAGATGTTCAACAGAACAAGCATTTACTAACCACTCCCCCCACCAAACCCATACACATGGTGACATAAATACATGATCTATACTGGTCGCAATTGGCAATGTGGCAGCTCGGATTCCCTGCCTTTTGGTTCTAACGTCGCAGTATATATAGTGTGGGGTTTTTTTTGTTTTTTTTTTACCCGTTTTAAAGTTTATTCTTACTGAAAGAATGTGCCTTGCTTGAAAGCTACCACTGCAGCCGTATTCTAAACTCTGCTGGGATTCGTCTCCCTAAAGGTGACAAACTAATACCATCGGCTGCTTGAAGACTTGACATTATAGGGTTGGAGAGATGCGAGCGTCGCTAAGCAGCGGCCACAGGGATAGGGGGCGTGCAGAGTAAAAAGCCGCTGTGTCTTTAAGAGCTGAGGGAGCGTAAGGCTAGAGCGGGGCCGGCTTACAGCTCCAGTCGGCCGTCTCTCTGGTGGAGGAACCAGATGTAGCGCAGCTCCCTGCAGAGCATCGGCCGTCAGGTGAAGACCTCTGGAGCATGCCCCATCCCCTCAGCACGCAGAAGTTATGGAGTCCGGCATAGTGGAGCAGGACCCCCGTGATGGTGAGACCAGGGGAAGGGCTTGTCTGTTCTTTGAAAAGAATATCAGGGGTACAAGCAAGCAGTTTAAAAGGCAGTTGAGCAGACTGCTGCTCCTGGCTGGTACGTCTTGTTAGGGGCTGTCAGCGGGTGAGAGGTACCCGGCCGGGCTGACCAACATGTCCTTCTCCACTCAGGGTTCGTCAGTCTGGCCTTTAATGTGAGCATGAGAGAGGAAGACGCTTATCCGTCTAGACGTGCTCTGCGAATTTAGGAAGGAAAGTAATCAGCAGTCACCCAAAAAGGGAGAAACATTCATGTTGGTTTTTTTTTGGTCTTTACAAAAGACCTACAGGGAAAAAAAAAAATTTTTTTTGACGGATCCACAGAAAGTAGATTAAGTCCATGTAATCCTCTGCTTGTAAGGCTTGACAGAGAGTAACGGAGTTCAAATTTGATTCAGGAGGGATGTATAATTAAGTGTAATATAACTGAATGTGTTGGACTCCTGATCAGAAAGTCAGTCATTTTCTGCAGTTTAACATTTTTACTCCAGCTGATTACTTTAGAATAATTAATCAGTATCTGCCTTGCCTAAAATAGACAATCTTAACTGAAGGCTTTCTTTTAAATACTTTGAGTTTGTGAAACACTCCACAAGCCTTAGTTTCACTAAATCAATGACCACAAACAAGCTTTCCGAAACTGAGCCTTTTTTTTTTTTTTTTTTTTTTTTATTATTGAGGAAGAGTGGGGTTAATTGAAAGAGTCAACGTCTAAAATATTTTAGAAGGCCCATCTTGTGTGTAGCTGTACTAGTTTTTACTGGCTAGGCTCTGTGCCATTTGTGAACTGGCCAAAAAAAAAAACACAACACAATAGGTCTTGTCCAAAACAGGCATGTACATTTCCATCAGCATCCTTGTTTGATAAGTGGCACATAATTTCTAATTGAATTTTGCTTTCCTTCACAATTTAATCATTTTATTGTTTTTCAAATCAGCTCTTGAAAATTGCTACTATACTTCAACTGAGTTTTACGTGTTATGGATTTGCACAAGTTGAGCTGCTACATTCACTTTAGTTGTAATTAACACCATAATCATTACTCAGCAGGAGTAAAAGCAGTCTTGAAATACCCATATCATTACCTGTGACTGTAGAAATGCACGAGACACTAACCCAAAAAGATGGAACTAGCCTTCTAACACACATTTTCCTTCAGTACACCGGGTGGGGATTTCTGATCCTTCAGCTAATGCCAAACGCCCTCTTCTGCAGCTGTGTTTTTCAAAGTGCTGTCATCATTAATCTAATGTTACCACCAGCAGACCATGATCAATGGAATGTTTTTTGGTAGTTCAGTCTGTGGACGTGTATCACTAAAAACATAGTTGTGCCTTTATAACATTACAGGGACATTTCATACATTTGTATTGGCCTAATCCTAACCGTGGCAACCCTAATCCTTACCCAGCCCTAACCTTAAGTAACCCAATGAAATACAAGACTTTTGGCTTTTTTAGTTTTTATGATTCGATTCACAGAATTTTATAAAATTGAGCTTTCCCTTTGTCATGGGGCCATGGCAAATGTCCCTATGAGGTAAAAAGTAACAGGTTTTCATTCCTTCAGGAAATGTCCATACACACACACACACACACACACACAGCCACCTCTTTCTGCTAACAGCTCAGCAACATGGGCTCTTCATTCAAATGTAGTCTAAAAAGTGACCTTGGTCTCATATGTCTGTGATGGACCCTCGGAGAAGAAAGTGTCACAGGCATAACAGATCTAACACTGTTTCTCCTGCCATTATGTCCTTTTAGTTTTGCTCGGCAGGACCCTTCCACAGAACTCTGGAAGCCTGCGTGCTTCGGGGCCCCCCGTGCCGCGTCTCGGCGTGGCCATAGTGGTCACTCACGGTGAAAATTTCTTTCACAGAGTGCACCGGCTGATTTTGTTTTTGGATGAGTTCACCGCTGGATGAGCCGGCATTTAACTGCTGTTTGCTATTTGTGAAAGCAGCCGATCGCTGACAAGCTAGTGCCAGTTTGAACAGTTAGCGACTGACAGAAAAGGCTGCAGGGTTTCTCTCAAAGTGGTGCAATTGGCACAGCAAATGCTTTAATTAGACACTGTAGCCTTTCAAATTGCATTTTGTTTCCAAACAGTGCATTGTCCTTGCATTGTTTAAGTAGTGACAGGCACAAAATATTTCGACCCCAATTATGGTGCACGTAGCTCACTTCAAAGATGATGGTATACCGTTCAATAATCACAGCAGAAACATTTTTCCCTAAGGTCTAGGTTTCTGGCAGACATCCCTCTTTGTTATGGAACACATCATTGCTGAGGTTCTCGCCTCATTTTCCTGGTCCTCAGCAGAGAAAAAAAAAAAAAAAAAAATGGAACAATGCTCGTCTAGCGTGGAAAACGGGAGGAGACTCTGTAATGACCGGAAACTCTCCACAACGGCCAGACCGGCTGACCTGGCCTCTCACCTGATTTCAGATAGACAGCTTCCCTGACTGAATACAGCAGGCATGGAGGCTTCCAAACAATTCTGAGCCAGAACAAGGCCAATGAGCGCTGGTTATTAAAATCCCAAGAAAAACTGTAAAATGTTGTGTACTTTACGTAAATTCACAGAAGGAGACTAGCAGGTCGTCCACGCATGCTTGTCATCTACCTCTTCAGGTACACCTATTAGTAATAAATCACAAAAGCTCTCTGTTTGCTTACTCACAACACTGGACCTGATTTCTGTGCGCAATTTGCGGTTGCTGACTGTACTGATCAGAGGGAATCTGAACCCGAGGGGACAATGCTTAATCTTCTAAATGACGGATTGAAGCTTTCTGGATCTCTGTCAGATCTCATAAGCTGTGTATGTGCTTGTTAAGAACAGTATGTTCTTTCACATTTTGTGGTGTCATCCTGTTCGTTTTCTACAAATATCACCCCTTTCAGGCAGCTGTGGAGTCGACAGCAAAAACCTTGTAGATTTTAATTTTTTTGCTGGAAATTTCACTCTACTCATCTAATGTCTTGAAAAGCCAAATTAAATGAAGATTGAATTGAGAAAATTCCCTGGCAGTGCTGGAAATATGTGATAAGTTAGCTGTCTGTTTCTTGTGTTTTCATGGCTGTCATTTTTTGCTAGTTGACTATAGTTTTGTTGCCTTTGTCACTTTTCATATTTATATGATCTTTGTGGTGCTAATTTTTTTAGGTCAGAACATATGCAGAAACGCGGTCTTCAGGATTATGGTGCCAACTGTTTAAAATGCACTTCTGAGAATATCTTTTTCAAAACTATTGTCACTGAATTCTGATTTGTGACATGAAACTGTACAGGGTATGGGACAGTGCCACTGTGACCTGAGACAGGGGTTTCAGGATCACTGCATGAGCGTGGGGTGTGCAATTTGAATATTCTCATGTTCCCTTCTGATCTGGTGGTTTCCCCTGGAGATCCAGAAATATGATTTTGCACCCGTCGTGTTGGGGGTCTCCTTGCCTTGTACTCTATGCTTCCTGGGAAAATCTCCAAGCTCACCGTAAACCCTGTATTGAATAAGCAGTTATGGATAGATGGATGAATATTAAACATAATAAAACCCATTTTAAATTGATACTTTCTGATCTCCTGCAGTTTACAAGCATATTTTACTGGTCAGTTGGCTACAAGGTGACAGAATTTATGTCCGGGTTGTTTTGCCAAATGGCACTGTGCCAAATAATATAATGCCTTGCCCTTTTATATACATGTCTCTCTCCAAGCCTGCCATTTGTCAAGCCAGAAATAAACTTGCCTGACTCCATTATTTTTTGTGAATTTTCTTACGATGTCGGATGTAAATTGGAATGCCGTTATAAATGCAGCTGCATTTGAAAAACATTTAACTATGTGACAGAATGTTCTTGCTAAGTTCTCACGGCTTCCTCCCATTTACTTTCTGTGCCGTGCTACGAAGACTGTTTACATAAAGGATGTCCCTATTTTTATCTGTATAGCTTGTGATCTGTCTTTGCGCATTTTTGCCGTTATGAGCTAACTGAGAAGATCTTGGATATAGTAGCCATAAAGTGATACTAACCAGTTAATTCAGCTGCTTGCTATGTTTGACAAAGTGTTGACAGCCTGTGACCTGGCCTGGCCTGATCACGGACAGCACCTGGTACTTACATGGAGAGAGGAGGTCTGGAAGTCTGTTTCACTTCACTCCCTGTCACCTGACTTCGTGCCCAGCTGGGGGGGGGGGTTCTTGGTGCTGTATGTGTGAGTAGCAGCTCTAAATGTGAACGCAGCATTTCAAAAAATGCCAAATTAATTTTAACTGAATAGAAGGAATATTTATTTAGTCAGTGGGTGCAAATTGCCTATTTAAAGAGACCGTAAACATCGGAATCTGTTTCTTTTTGGTGTGTTGGCTGTCGACATGTCAAATCAAAATGTCTGCCTAGCTAATACAGAATTACATGTCCGCTATGCGGCTGACCTGGACATTTGTGTTAATGTTAAAGGTAGTTATTAAAGTATGAAGGACCGTACCTCTCTGCTGGACGTGGTGTAATTACTGATTAGGAATCGTGCTCAGCTTCTGCTGGAATAGTTAGTCAACACATGTCCTGATTATTTCTTGTGCTGTCTTCTGGGGATGCATGACTGAATGCGATTTGTATGAGTCATCGTGGGGGATGGTGACTGCAGCCAGGATTTTTATATTTCTGAAAAGTGGCAATGGCATAATTTAGCATCTAATAGTCAACAGCGGATTGCTGTCTTAGCTTTCGGCACTCTGATTAAAACCACTGGAGAACAAGCCGTGCGTGAATCTGGCAACTCAGTTAAGTGCATTTTTCAAATTTCTTTTAGCCAACTTTCTGTACATCTTGCAAAAATTTACAATCAACCTGTTACCCAGTGTGTCCTGTTGGTTCTATTAATTTACAGCTGTAGTAAACATCTGAGACGCTACCAATTTGAATATTAACACGTGACGTATTATAAATGAGAATGCATCATTGTCCTTGGCCAAAAGCGGGTGTCATTTTAACATATCCCCAGTCCATCTGCGCATGTCTTTCGGAATATACTGTGATTACAAGCATAACCCCCGTCCCGTAATGAACAGATCCCCTGCTATGCCCCCCAGCACATTTGCACTGCGTTAACCCCTTTATACTACGCAGTCAGTGTCACCAGGCCTCCATGATGGGAGCCCTTTCCAAAACAGAGCCTCTTTCTTTTTCTATTAATAGCTTCATTAGTCCTTTGCTCAATCCATGGCAACACTTTAACTCTTCACCCAATCCATCGTGTCCAAGTTCAAGGTGGCGTGCCTCTTAATTGGGTTGTGTCAGATCTTTGGGAAGAGACACATTATTATGTGTAATTAATAAATTGTTATGTCACTGATAATTTTCCTGACAAAGTGCCATTGGAAGCTGTTGGTGTGTACCTAAAGGTTTGGACAGAGAGCTGAGCCTGCCTGTGAGTGGGATCCAGACCTCCCATCATCTCACAAGCCACCCACAGTTATGGAGGAGGTTCCCCTAGTCTTTGGTTCAGCATTGATTATTCTGAGTTGACAAACTGACAGCCTTTATCCTTGTGGGTGGTGTTACCCAGCGGTTTATTTTAGTGCTCTAGAAATGGTGCTCTATTACCAGAATGCTCTTAGTGTCAAGAGACCATAATTCAGCATATTTTCTTTGCGTATCAGTATACTCAAGGCCTTCAGAATTTTTATTTTTTTGCAGTTTTTACAGTCAGACTGTTACAGAAGCAACTTTGGCAAAATACTCAACACAAAGCTTCAAAAACATTGTCATGTATAATGCAGGATTTTGGCCGATCTTAAGATTGTTTGTTATTCTAGATTTTAACATTTATGTTCATTTGCAGAAATGCAAGTAAACTCCTCAGCTTTGTCTCCAGCAGATATCTGTCACCTGGGCTTGCCATGCCAGTTTTTGGAGTAGAGGTAGCCGAATGAGTTGGGAGGGGGGTTGCTGGTTCCAGGTGACAGGGAGATAAATGTTTTTTGAATGTAAGATGTTACTAGACCCACAGAGTTCACACCCCATTGCATTCTAGCCTAAAGCTTGGCCAGCTTCCACACTAATACTCTCTTCTCGTCCCACTTAATGACTGGTTTTCTTCTGCCCCCTCTTACTCTGCCCTCATCCTCCCCCTGGTGTCAGATTTCAGGCCATGTCTACTCATCCTGTGCACAGGATGGACCAGTTCATTCTCAACAATAGCGGGTTGAACGAGCAACCCCCCCACCATAAGAATGGCTTTGTTTGTTAAACACCAGCCCCTCCAGACCGGGTTGAATAATTCAACTTTTTTTTTTTGTGTGGGTCACCTAATTTAGAGGTTTCTTTAATCAGAGCTCTGTCTTCAGTTGTGTTGAGCTCGATGTGCAGTATATAAGCTGGATCCTTGAGTGCACTTTTAGTTTCAGGGGGTCATTTTTCAGATGTGCATAGCAGCAGGAAAAGGAGGCTGGCTTAAACTTTTCTTTGGTTTTGCTCTGCATTTTCTCCATCAACAAAACGGGGCCTTGTACAGCAGCCCACAGTGGACAGATCATCCTCGCTGATGAACCTTAACGTGAAAAACTAGGTCAGTTTCGAGGAAAAATAAAGCATGACGCTCCAGCTGTCTTGGAAAAACATCTTAGCATGCGTGACATCCTGCTAACTGAGGCACCTTTATGGATTCTAGACAGCTGCACATAGGCATGTATTAGAGCGATTTAGCACTGAAGGATACTGCTACTCTGACCCTATTAGCAGACAGGCTAATCTAGAAACTTGAAGTCACTCTTTTTCCTGATGGACTGTCAACATTCACCTTATGGGAGCCCGTATTAAAAAACAAAAACCAGTATTTGCTCTCTTAATCTGCTTCTCGGATTTATTTTCGGTTAGTGGCTGGAGCGCAGTGCTTTTTGAGGGAAAATCTTACAGTGCCATGAAGCCAGTCTAAACAATGAGCAAAACTCATTGGTGTGCCATCATCACAGATGGATTTTGCCCACAAAGCCAGGCTGAAAATTAAAGGGCGACACAGACCTCGAGAGGCCAGAGCACTGGAACACCAGAACTGTAGGAACAAAAAAACCACAACAGCCGTTTGCCTTTCATTTACTGTATGTCATAAGTAATTTCTAGTTTGCATAAATTGTGCGTGAGATTTTGGAATGATGTTTAAAAAAAGAAAAAATGGCACGCTGGCCTGGAGCCCTGGTGTGTATGATGTCCGTTGTCAGCACACGGACAGTATATTGGCTCACTCATTTGTGATTGTGATGGCTGACTGTCAGCATAACTAATTTTCTACTTCTAAGTACACAGTGTTCTTAAGTTGCCAGCTGCACAGAAGCGCAGCGAGTATGTATGTTGCATTCATTTAGAGCTGCCACGTAAATATCTGGTTTACACAGCAATGTAAAAGACATTCTCATATGTTTGTATTGCATGTAAATGCCTCTGCTAATTCATTTGATTGCAGGGGATCTTGGGGTAAGCGCTACCTTTATTTTGATTTGAGTTTCTGAAAGAGGGATTCTTGAAGTTCTGTAAAATGGTAAATGCAGTGCACTGGACTGGAGGGGATGGAGCCCAGCATACAGTGCATTCATCCATTCTCCTTTTAAACAGCTGGAGTGTTTCCAGGCAGCACAAGATGCCACTCCATCATAGGGAACATGCAGACAGATTACAATCTGGGGGTTTTGAGACATTATTTAGCCTAACTGCATGTCTTTGGCACTACCAACTAAGCCATCATTCCACCCCTTAGCTAATAGTCACTGTGTGGAATTTCGAACCTGATTCTCTGCTCAGCTTGCCGGGAGGATCCTTGCTTCTTCCCTCATGCCGCACAAGAGTCTTTGAAAACAGCAGTCATTATCCACCCTTCTCTGCCCGCGCCCCCCCCCCCCCCCCCCCCACCCCCCAGTCCTCCCCACGGCACGAACCCCCCCCACCGCCGCATCTGAGGCACGACGGGGGTGGTTACACCATGAACGAAAACCTT
>JAACJT020000034.1:14630641-14644032 GCA_009936485.2 Gymnarchus niloticus
CCATTCCACAGCTGTGGAGCTCTGTAGGAGAATGCTCTGCAGCCCAGCGTAGCTTTGTTTACTCTTGGAACTAATAATATGACCTCAATAGTCTAATATACATCTTAAGACTAGTATGAAATAGCTATTTTTGTAATATAATTAAAACTTAATGAATTTTTTAATCTTTGACAATAAGTGTCAAGAAAAAGAATGAGAATATTTAATCATTTGATTATCTTTAGTTTTTAATTGCATTGAGTTTACCCTTGCATTTCTCGGTAATGAGAAGATGGCACTAGACCTTGACAAATGAGAGATGGAGAGAGACAGGTACAGAATTCAGCAAAGATCTGCAACGGAAACAATGTCCCGTTAATATTATAGCTGCCGGATCGATTGAAAACAATGTGATTTAATTATGAGAGCTACTGTCCATCTGACTATTGACCATTTCAGGAAAATTCAGCTATCATGAGGAATATTCTGGATTATCCATCAAAGAACAAGTTTAATTTGAGGTATTGTGGTAGTTTAATGTTCCACATAAAAAGAAATCATTGTGGACCATATGGGGGACAAGTCCTGTGAGTCCTGCCGATTTCAGTAGTTTGAGTTACGATTGAGTAAACGTAGACTTCGGAGCTTTTCAGCCTGACTGTGGGTCTTTCCCTGAAGGTGAATTCATCAAAGCGCTGTACGAGTCAGATGAGAACTGTGAAGTGGACCCCTCAAAGTGCTCCTCGGGAGACCTGGCCGAACACCAGAGCAACCTGAAGATGTGCTGTGAGCTGGCTTTCTGCAAGATCATCAACTCCTACTGGTAACTACGGCAATGCCAACGGTGACAAATAACACGGGCTGCTAATGCAGGGCTTGTGAAATGGCCTCGCCGTCTTCATTCGAGCGGCTCTCAGCCGAGGCCAGAGTGTGCTCATTGGGGGGTGGGCTTATGAGCTTGTGCGCAAAGACCACTTAGCAACATATCATATCCAAGAGGACTGTCTCTCCTCTCACATTCCCCCACCGAAATTAAATCCATCAGTGCAAATCGATGGCTTTCAGGGAGCAGCACTACTTCCTGAGATGTTTTCATTTCGAGTTTGTTATCAGCTTACTGTCTGAGTGCCGCTTCCTGTGGTAATTCGCATGCTGTCTCGGGAGAGGGGTTCTTAACCCCACGGACTCTGATGTGCACATTCTTTCTGTTTAAAGTACTGCATGAATGTTTAAACCTGGCTTGGAATTGCAGGCAGACATCACACGGAAGTGCACGTCATTTTCATTTCACCATTGAAAATGAGAATATCATTCTGTGGTCTCTCCCCTTTTTTCGACAGCGTATTTCCTCGGGAGCTGAAGGAGGTGTTTGCATCCTGGCGGCAGGAATGCGGTAACCGGGGGCGACCAGACATCAGCGAGCGACTGATCAGCGCCTCGCTGTTCCTGCGCTTCCTGTGCCCAGCAATCATGTCGCCTTCGCTCTTCAGCCTGATGCAGGAGTACCCGGACGACCGCACAGCCCGCACGCTCACGCTCATCGCCAAGGTCACGCAGAACCTGGCCAACTTCACCAAGTGAGCCCATGTACAATTCTGCAGCCGGATCCCCGACATTATTCCAGTTATTGCATCAGCTGGCGAGCTCACCCCTCTCGCGACTTCCTCTGCGGGACAGGTTTGGCAGTAAAGAGGAGTACATGTCCTTCATGAACCAGTTCCTGGAGCATGAGTGGACGAACATGCAGCGATTCCTGCTGGAGATCTCCAACCCTGAGACAATCTCCAACACGGCCGGGTTCGAGGGCTACGTCGACCTGGGCCGTGAACTGTCCACCCTTCACTCCCTGCTGTCAGAGGTGGTCTCTCAGATGGAGCAGGTACGTTAGTCGAATGTACCTCAGACATGTTCAGGGGCCAGCAATGGATGCCATTTCCTGGGCTGCTCAGGGATAAGCATGCACCTTAAGCTATCCCAATCTGTCTGTTCTTTTCTTTTTGAGCTTGGTTTGGCATCTTCCTTGGGAAAAAAAACAGAGGGAAAAAAATTAAAAGAATAGGATAAACAAGATAAGCAGGAGTAAGCTGAGAAAGTAATATGCTCACAGATCCCAGTGGCTTTTGAAAGTCTGAGAGCTTTGAGGCTTGACTGGCAGATGTACAATATCTGAGATTGGCTGCCTTCCCTCAGAGTCCCGCTGCCAAGCTGGGTCCGTTACCCCGGATCCTGAGGGATGTGAACATGGCGCTGACCAACCCTAGCGGACCCCCCATGTCCGTCACCTCCGAACGGATGGCCTCACCGCCTCCCATCGGCTGCAACATTTCAACCGGCCTGCCAAAAATGGTCCTTGACAATGACCTGTCAGGGTAAGGGGGAGCGTTCTGGAGACAGCTAAGCCCACAAGGGCATCAGTCGCTTCTTTGGGATTTTAACCGAGAAATAAAAACAAAATGGAGTTTCCACTGTATTCTCGGCTAAAATATTAACTTATGGGTGCTGAGGCCAAGTGTCACAATGCATGAACAACAAACCACTAAGATATTGTTATTAATGTTGAAGTGAGGTGTGTCCCTCTAATATCACAAAAGAAAAGGTTGTCTTCCTTTGAGCACCTAAGGGGATCATACCCCCGGTACAAGGAGGGTCTCCGACCACTCCTTCGGGGGCAGCCTGTCAGGCCGTTACCCCAGTCCTGTCTAGCTGGTTCTACCTAACGGCCTTCTCCTGGATCAGTATCGGAACCCCAGCCTACACAGAACAGCATACACTGGTTTCCCTTTATGAGGAGCCCTCGCCCGGTCATTCTCTTTAATTTCTAGTGAGGGATTTAAAATCATTTAGTGAGTTACTTTGACTAAAATGTCCAGCCCTCTGACTGGATGAAGTGGAAAAGTGCATGGTCAGCAAATATGTAGTGTACTTGGTTTGGGTTAGTATTCCTGAGAGATAGATAAGAGCATCTGATTCTCAAATTTAAAATGTAGCCATAAATCCCAGCTGCAAAATGTGAGTTAAGCTCTCTATCATGAGGGGCAATATGACCTATTAATGTTATCAAAGCCAAATCGATATTGTGATATTAGATAATGCACAGCAGGACACAGCAGCTAGGTCTTCTGTCTGCGATCTGCTGTCTGGGGTGCAGTTTGTGCACAGGCGCCTACACAAATATATACACATACTGTGACTGTGCTGGTAAGGTAAACAGTAGAGGAATATACAAATAAGTACATGTGTAAGCTGAGTAAAACTGGTCTTAATCACCATAAATGTCAAATACAATTGTGCAATATATCATCAATAAATAATGCAATTTGGCACATATCAGTGAATTTCTTAAACATAATCCATGTAAAGCATTATAATTTATAATGTTTTTTTTTTAATGGCAAGCTAATAGCTAATGATAGAGCAGAGTGCAGTAGGCCTGCCCGTAAGGGATCAGATTATGGGAAAATAAATCTAAATAACTGAAATAAGTGAAATACTTCTGATAATATCATAGAGATGCTATGGCCTCTATTTCTCTGGTCAGGTTAGACAAATGAGAAAGTTTAACTGGAGTTTGAAAAATTCTCTTTAGCTGCCATTTTCATTAGGAAATACATTCCTAGAACTGATTGTGGGAGTGACTGGTTTTTCTGTAATGTCTAGATGTAGATGAATTTAGGGATAAAATAAGATTACATCGTGGTGTCAATTTCCACCCTGGCTGGGATTGTGGCCCACACTCTCCCTGTGCTCCAGGTCTTGTTGTAGGTGAATTAGTGTCTCTAAATTAGGTTAGTGTTTGGTTCTTTTTCTGCTGTGTGGGGGCACCTTCCTGGTGCCCTGTACTTCCTGAAATCCTGGCTCATCATTACTCTACACTGGATATATGTTAGAGGAGATGAATAGCTGGATTAAAAAGTTTAAAATAGTCTCCAAAGTAACTAAGGGACAAGCTAACTTAAGTACTCATGTTCTCCAATTTCCGGTCCCTCAGGCTAGTTGACTTCACGCGCTTGCCCTCACCCACCCCCGAGAACAAGGACTTGTTTTTCGTGACGCGGACCTCGGGAGTGCAGGCATCGCCAGCACGCAGCTCCAGCTACTCGGAGGCCAACGAAGCCGACGTGCAGGTGTCCAATGGCAACAAGAGCCTGTCCATGGTGGACCTGCAGGACAGCCGCAGCCTGGAGAATGGTCCCAATGCTCCGTCTAGTGACGCCCTCAATGACCAGGTGGGCGGCGCTGCGTGGTCTGCACGCACTTCTCAGGGCAACTCCAGCGGGCATACCTTGAGGAGGGCAGGGCAAACCCCCACCACTCCTTGCTCGGAGGGCACACCCGGGCGGCCGCAGCTACTGGCCCCGTTATCCTTCCAGAACCCAGTGTACCAAATGGCGGCCGGCCTACCAGTGTCACCACGTGGCATGGGTGACTCTGGGTCTGAGTGCCACAGCTCCGTCAGCTCTCAGGGCAACAACGATGACGCCACGGCAGGAAAGCATGCCTTCCTCAACCACGCAGCCAGCGTTGTCACCGCCAGTGGGGATGACTTTGTGCACCGTTCCAGCGAGTTTAACCGCCGCCAGCTGTCGCTCAATGAATCCCAGACCCAGCCCAACGTCCCACGGCAGAATAGTGCTGGGCCCCAGCGCCGCATAGATCAGCCACCGCCGCCCGTCACCAGGGGGCGCACTCCACCCAACCTGCTCAACACGTCTCCTTACCCTCGGCCCTCCAGTGGCAGCATGATGTCATCGTCACCCGATTGGCCAGGCAGTGGAGCTCGGCTACGCCAGCAGTCCTCCTCCTCTAAAGGAGACAGCCCAGAAAACAAGCAACGTACCCAACACAAGCAGGTTAGTGCAGCTAAAGGGTTAAAAGTATGTTCTTTACACTTCCCACTGCCATTTTCTCTTTTCCACTTCTTAAGCTCACTTAAAATTTTTTACGATTTACAAAGGGTAAAATGGGTGATGGTTATAAAATGGGATCATTATCATAGTTGTACTGGAATACCGACAAATCTATCTTTCTGCATAGGTAGAGAGAAATTTCAAAGGGCATTTGGAAATTTTACTGCAGCAGGATCTGGGAATTTAGTGGACAAGCCAAATTTAATTACTTACAGTAGAATACTGATCAGTGGCCCCCATCCCGTGTTCAAATGGTTCTTCAAGAGGCTTTTGAAATAAATCTTCATTAAAAATGACTGAAAAATCACATCACATGTTTACTACAGCAGGCTGAGATTCTCTGCCTGTCCTCATTGTCTCTGTGACATAAGAAGGTCACGGAGACACTGACTGCATGTACGTCAAGTTAAAACCTGTGCTGAAACGTAGGCTGTCCTCAGCAGGAGGCAGTGTAGTGCGGTAGACTCGAACCCATGAACTGAACTGGATGGCTGACCTCTGCGTGTGTTTGTGCGATATGATAACGTGCAGCTGTGTGTCACTAGTCTCTGAGTGGAGGAGCAGCAGCTCCACCTTATTCCCCATAATAATTTATGAAGACACGAGACAAAAAACTGAATTGAGCAGAATGTCCACATGCATCAGGTTATTATGATTGGAAAGAGGGGAGCTTTAAATATAGATTGTAAATATTCTACTATTGCCTGTATAAAGCAGGCAGTTTCAAATTTATATATATTTGTGTCTGCAGACCAATTCGTCACTTAATTACCTTTAATCTCTTTCAGCCTGCAATCTCTTTAGGAATCTTTATAGTTCATTCCATGTCGGTTGGTCCCACCCTTGTGCCCTATGCTGCCTCAGTTAGGCCCCACCATGACCCTGTAGTGGGTGGGTGGGTGGGTTGGATGGATGGATGAATGGATTGATTTTTATCCAGTTTTACAGGTCTTGTGAAATTTATCAGTCCTTCAAACGAGTCACATAGGTTAATAAAATTTTAGCTATGATAAAAAAAAATTCACTTCTGACTGTTATTTGTTTAAAATTCGAACACTGTCCTTGGGATTGCAGCTGGCTAAAGCTAGCAGACTTCCTGTTTGTGAAGATCCTAAGTCTGATGCTTTCACCTGATTGCTATATCTGCATGTTGCCCAGGCCCCGTCCCCCGTGAACCCCAACGCCCTGGACCGCACAGCAGCCTGGCTGCTCAATATGAATGCACAGTATTTGGAACATGAGGGAATCGAGCCTGATCCAAAGCACAGGGATGACCTCAGAAACAGGGAGGATCTCTCTCAGGCTGAAAAGGTAGCGTCTCCACAACCCCACCCCCTACCCACAGCTTCCAACCATGAAATCGTCGTAGTCATCCCCCACCCGCAGCCTCTGCCCATAAAATCATACCAGGTAATAGTCCCCACTTTCAGTATAAAATTGCTACTAAGAGAAATTTAAGTCATTGGAATAAACTGACTGTGTGACTAACTGAATGCTTAATGCTTAACACTTAATGAAAGATGCTTTTTTGCCATATAAAGAAGTGGTGGAATCTAACATAGACCTTTCAATAAGTGGCTCCAGTTGTGAGTCTATGGTGTATCCAGATGAGATCCTGTATTTGTATGATTAATTGGTGATTCTTTATACTGCAACATACACAGAGCACTGCCTCTTCATGAATACCACATTAAAAGATCGTCACTAAACACTAAAGTGATTCAGTGATTACGGTCTTGTCACCCATGAGAAGCCCACCCAGATGTGTGCCACACTGATCGTGTTGTGCAAAACTCAGCTCCTCCACAGTCACCATCAAGCTGTGATGTCTGTTCTCCTAACATCCACTGTAACCTCCTCACTTTACGTCCCCGGGGCTTCTGTTAAGCTCTTTGTGCACGGGTGGTGGATTTACTGGTCTAGTTTGCATCAGATGTCCCGGTGGTTTTGCTGCTGGTTGGTTAATTAAGTGAACTAGCATCACACGCATGCTAAGTGTTCAGTGCTGCACAACAGCAGCAGAGTCAGGACTAGGAGTCTAGTCGGAGGGCTGTTTTGCTGATATTAATTATTGATCTGTGAGGCATCTGACTGCAGTGTCGGAGGCGGCAAATTACATGGGCCCGGTGCTAATACAATTTCACATCAGTAGCAAGGGTTTCTCACTAATTATGTTATTAAAAGTGGTAAAAAGAGCTTCATACATAACAGCTTTAGATAGAGCTTTTAAGCTACTTGGCCATTTTCTTCTTGCGGATAAGTAGGTGCATTTTACATAATCATTTTTATTTTTGCTGTGGCTATTTAAAGTGGCCCCGCATATGAAATAGCAGGAGCTTTGGGATGAGTTGTAGAATGAAATCAGCAAGAGTCAAGTTTAGACTACGCAGGGACATAAGACATTATATGTATTCTAAAAGTACCTTATTACTTGTTCCTATTGACAAACAACCATCATTTTTGTCACAGTATGTCACACATCCGCTGTATTAGCCAAAATAAACATCTTCTTTGCATACTGTGAGTGTCCCAACTTTCCTGCATAGTGCATATTTCACACAGCTGGAAATTTGCAGCAGAACTGTCTCTCTCTTGGGAAATGCCACAACAATGGAAGCACTTTATTAAAAACGGTTAAAGCTGCTGTGTTTTCCGTTTTATCTGTTTATTAGAAATAACTAGACGAAGTGCCTTCACGTTTCTTTAAGTTGTGACCTACATTTAAGGAGACACGAACATCTCCTGACAGAATGTGTTCTGACCTGCAGATACCTTGAGGGTCCTTGCCTGGTAAATATAGCAAGAACTTAAAGGCCAGTGGCCAAGGCTATAGACTTAGCAACCATGAAATCATGAAGAGGAGGAAGATTCCCAGCTTGAACATTAGCCTTCCAGTTCCATGCTTTTAAATGTAATTAAGAAGCGATAAATGCTTCAGACAGGGGATGCTGATTTTACTGTACTTCATTAGTACTCATTGCGTAGGCCTATATAAAATGGAAGGATCAGGTTGAGAGGGTTTATAAAGAGGTAAAGGTGTCTGATGAGGGGCATTGTGTGACAAGTGTTAGTGAGGTCCTCCCGCTATCCCGCTGGAGAGCGACCATACCCCCTCCACCATCCTCCAACTCCCTTCTTCAATTTTTGTCAAAACTAGCACCTACGTGTGTTCTTTTTAAAGCCTGTCATCTTAGGTCCCGCGGAGCAAATCATCGTCGAGCAGATTGCAGTCTCTTCAGGCCGCGTCTTCACTTTCAGCACTGGGCCGAGAAACAACAAAAAAAAAAAAAAAAGCATATCTTTGATTTGGCTAGGATTTTTTGGCAGCTTATAGGTAAACGATTACTTGTGGGAGGAAGATAGAATGTCCTGTTTTTCTTAAATGAATTGTCCTGCGTTTAATGTCCAGAATTTTTAATTGCTGGTTCACATGGCCATACAATAAACCTTCACTATGACAAATCTGTGAATCATCTCCTGGTAACGAAACCCACCCTTAAAGTATTTTGTCCATGTAGGGTAAGCTGCACCTTGGATGAAATTTAGCTTTAAAAAGAATTCAGGTTGTCCTTTGGAAGTTTTCACATGTGCTTGTAAAGATATTTCACAGTCAACCTCTATGAAAGAGGCTGGACACCCAGGTATACATTCTTATAAATCCATTAGGCATGGATTTATATGTGCTTTCTAACTAAAAAGGATTCTAGGATCCAGAAGTTGAGGTGGTGAGCTAACTATAGAGTGGGAACAGGATTATGTAAGCTGCATCCTCCTTTGCCGTACACTCCCTAAACACAGATATATTTAACTGGAAAGTTGAGGGGTGTCATCTGGAAGACTATAAAGATGACTATATGCACAAAAGATAAATATTAAGGAAGAAGAAAAACATCAGCTAATTATTCAAATTAGTGGCTCCTGGGTGCATAGTCATTAAGGAAAATGAGAGAGAAGCAACATAGAGTTTCAACAATAGGATATTTAAAGCATGGAGTTTACAAAGGTCATAATTAACTGCTCTGTATCTCTTGGCCCGTTTGGTTATTTTCATCATTGTTAGTAGGAGTGTGTATCTGCCCTCTGATCCCTGCGATTGTCCCGCCCTAGTACCAGCAGGAGATCGCCATCCTGCAGGAGAAACTCCGCATCTCCGCCAAGAAGCTGGAGGAGTACGAGTCGCGGTTGAAGGACCAGGACGAGCACGCCCAGAAGATGCTGATGGAGTACCAGGCCCGGCTGGAGGAGTCCGAGGAACGCCTGCGCAGGCAGCAGGATGATAAGGACCTGCAGATGAAAGGGATCATCAGCAGGTGGGAGTGCAGGGCCTGGGATTGTATGGAAGGTCTGCGATGTGTTGAGCTTGACTGATAGGATTCAGAGACACACGTCAGTAACCGGCATTGACAGCTGACAAGATTCTCCACAGTGAAGCATCACAGAGACTTTTACCCCATTGATGATAAGAGGAGTCCTTAGTCAGGTTGACCTGTTTAGTCTACTACATGTTTTACCCTGAAATAGCTCACATAATTCACAACACAACGGATGTATCTCACTGCTCAATTATTTTTGTATTCTCGTAAACACAAAGTTCAAGTACACAAATTCATACTACACAAATTTGAGGTCAAGTCTCTTTTATTGGGCTGTTTTCTAAAGTGATTCTTAGTAATTATTGTGCCCATAGTAGTTCATAATGCACATAAATAAAAAAAGACATTTTTCCATAAAAATGTATTATATTGGTTAATATGACAGCAGGAAATGAAATTGTATTTACATGCACTTTGTTGGTGTGAAGCAAGCATTTGTGTTGCGCTCTCCTGAGGTGTGGTGTCAAGTGATGCTCCGACTCCCGTGTTTGGTCCAGTTTCACGTAGGACAGCTCCAGGAAAGAGGAGTAACACACACTGAGGCTGTGGTACCGTCACCGTCTCGCTTTGCAGGTGCCCCCACGGAGCCCTACCTTACCGACTGCCATCAAGTGCTTCGCCCTCGTTGTCACTGATGGCACGTCCCCTCATTGGGTTGTTTCACCATCGCTCGGCACTTCCAGCCATTACTGCTAGCCTCATTGCCAATGCTGTCCACTGGCAGTTGGCCTCAATGACCTCATTCCCTTTATGACTTCACATCGTGCAGCCCGTTTTGGGAGCGATGTTTGCTTCACGCACTTTGTCCGACGGCACTAATGAGTATGAAAATACCGGCATTATAAAAAGAGGTGCAAGCACTGTGTAGGACAGTGGTGAAGTGCCATTAAAATTTCCCTAAAAAATTCTTCCAGGTTAATGTCCGTCGAGGAGGAGCTGAAAAAGGATCATTCGGATATGCAGGCTGTCGTAGACTCCAAGCAGAAGATCATCGAGGCGCAGGTGAGGGTCAGGTGTATCTTTTTAAATACCAGGCCGTCGTCCTGGGCTCCAGAAGTCTTATCACATAACTACCAAAAGAGTGTGAACTCAGACTTCAGTAAGCATGCTATCTGCGTCACCCCCCAGGCAGTGTCACAACTCAAATAACTGGCACGATTACCAACGGCATGATTTCAGGAGAAATACCTGGTGGCTCTTGTGTACATGTGCGAGATTTTCAGACAGCCCTGCACATTTTCTCCCACATCGAGATGAAGGCTCGAATGCCCCAGCACCTGCTCACATCAGCACACGACTGCCTCCTCTTGCAGGCATGCATGGACAACCACAGTACCAGCTGTGTCCTCTGATAATCATGTTCTAAATCTAAAGCATCACTGTCATTCTCTCTTTGCTCTTCCCATCCTGGGAATTCGTTTATTCTGGTGTAGCATTTTAAGAGGTCTTGATAGTGGGTGTCTGCAGGAGCCTTGTGCAGCATAAGGAATGTAGCTGTGCTTATGTTAAAATGAATCTTCTCAATACACTCAGGAGTTGAAGCTCGCAGTGATCAGAGGTGTTCTTTCACATTTTGGCCTATAAATCCTCCTAAATCCTACCTCTGAAACTTTCAACAGCTATGGAGCACAATTCAGTAAATGATACGCCAAATGTTGACTTTTTTTTTCCACAAACGTTTGTCCCAAGATCCTACATTTTCTTTTAGCGTGCCGATGCCTCATCTACTGAAGACAGTATTGTTTTTTTTCTGGAGGTTAGTTACTAGATCCAGAAGAACACAATCTTCAAATGAAGTTGTATTATATCAGGATCTAAACAGGGTCAAAGCAAGTCTTTTCACAGCATTCATAATGACTAAAGTCATTACAGTTACAGTATAGTTCGGTGAATTGGTTTCTCTTAATTGGGTGTAGTATATGGTGTGTGTGTGTGTCCTCCAATGGACTGGCCTTCAGTGTGTGTTCACTTGCCTTGTCCACAATGCTACTTGGTATCCAGACCCCCCTCGCAAGCCTGGATGCATAAACAGTATGACGTGAATAACAGTAATAAATCGGTTTGTATGTGGTACGACATATGAGGTTTCACCCAGTACTCGCTCTCTGTCTGTCTGGGTATCCGTCTGCCTGCCCTGTAGGAAAAACGTATCGCATCCCTGGATGCAGCCAATGCACGCCTGATGAGTGCCCTAACGCAGCTGAAGGAGCGCTACAGCATGCAGACCCGCAACGGCATCTCCCCCACCAACCCCACCAAGCTTCAGATCACCGAGAATGGAGAGTTCCGGAACAGCAGCAACTGCTAGGATGGGCCGGGCTACGCCAGGTCACTTGGGACTGCATGAAAAGCTGCCGATCATCAGGATTACGGGTGGGACGGCGAATCAATCAGGGCACAACGGGCTTTAGCAGTGCAGGCAACACTGCATGTCGACAATGCTGGTGGCAGAATTCCATTATTTTCAATGGATGTTCAGTTCCATTGGGAGCAGGGAGTATTTTCTTCTTTTTTTTTTAATTTCTCACTGTAATTTATGGCACTTTGGCTTAAAACTGAGGCCTGGATCTGCTGTCCCAGACTCTCAACCACTGGAGGGTAACCAGGACTGTGCTGAGCTAAGGCCCCTCCCTCTGTAGGAGAGACACCCTCTAAAATCTGTGGTCAACCTTGCAAGAAACCACTGTGTAATGAGTGTTTACCAGTGAAATCCACCGGTCTCTGCTTTGAACCATTCAACTACATTTCTCTCTGGTCAAGACATGATTGTGCTTATTTAAATGCAAAACTAGAAAAAGTCGGTCTTGTTAAAAGTCTGTATTTCAGAGGTTTTTTTTCTACTGAGCAGAAGCCTCAAAATTTTGTGGTATCTCTCTCACGTTGGTCTTTTTATGTCACTGTGCCAGGTCTCAGCGACCAGGGCTGTTTAAGCTAAAAATGTTTTGAAATGCACGTTTTTAACATTAATATGGAATTGAAATAGGTTTAGTTTGTATTATAAATGCTCAGCCAGTTTTACTCAGAGTCAGCTCCCAGGTTAACTCATCAAACTATGAGTATGTCAGGTTCTAGCATGTGAATAACAGACCCGAGTGCGCACTATGAGTGGCACTCCAGCTGAGTCAAAGCGCCCTGTTGCTGTGCTCTTGTCAGTTACCCTGATCATTTTTTTTTTTATTTTAATTGCATGTCATTCACAGCCTGACTCATATGTGTGCCATAGAGTGTTGTTTTGGATATCAGTCAAGGTTGAGGGAGCTAAAGGCAGCATTTGGACATCCTAAAATCAGGGCTAATGTGGAGCAATGCCATTTATTCACAAAATTCGCTATCGTTTCGCCTTGTTTTTGGCTTTCTTTCACACAGCACATTGTTTCACTGCGAGAGCCGGAGGGACGGGTAACCTTGGAGGTGTGAAGTGAACTTTGCACCCTTGTATGGGGTACGTAAGCTTGCACAGCACCAAGTCAGGAACCTCGCAGACTTTTACTGTGTGCTGAAATGTGAAAGTGGTTCTTGCTAAATATGCATATTGTCAGCTTATCGCAGTAATATTTGCATAAATACAGTAAATATATACATGTAATCAGCAAACATAATGTACGTAATTTTAAATATGCTTAATTTGTCCATTGAAACACATCCACCTAATGTCATATCTGTTTCACTGATATTGATTATGCTGTATACTCTTAAACAGAATCTGTGATCATACACATCAGTTCATTATTATATTTGTGTTATGCCAAAACAGCCTATATTTAGCATCTGCTAAGCTAATAAATGTAAATGTAATTTGTAAAACACCTAATCGCAATATAATTGTCATTATTGGAACAAATTGAAACAAATGGATGTGAGTAGAAAATAAATATTCAGTCCTTGCAAGATAACGAAACCTTTTTGTGTAACATTAGCTGGTCATGTATCTTACAATCAGCAGTTCTTTGAAAGTGTTGCCCCTTAAATATGTAGTGGGTTGTCAGGAAAGAGAATTGTAATCATCAATGTCCATCTCTCTCTCTCTCTCTCTCTCTCTCTCTCTCTCTCTCTCTCTCTCTCTCTCTCTCTCCCTCTCTCTTCTTTTCCCCCTTCCCTTTCTATTCTCTCTTGTTCTCTTCAGTGCAGTCTT
>JAACJT020000034.1:14662365-14723571 GCA_009936485.2 Gymnarchus niloticus
GACTACATCCAGTTTGCCTTGATTCATAGATCGTACATTCCAGGTTCCTATGCAGTGCTGTTCTTTGCAGCATCGGATTTTCCCTTCGCTACCAGACGCATCCACAACTGAGCGTCCTTTCAGCTTTGGCCCAGCCGCTTCACTCTGTCTGGCGCTCCTTGTACTTGCCCTCCGCTCTTCCCCAGTAGCATTTTGGACACCTTCCGACCTGAGGGGCTCATGTTCCAGTGTCATATCTTGTAGCCTTTTGAAACTGTCCATGGAGTTTTCTTGGCAAGGATACTGGAATGGGTTGCCATTTTCTTCTCCAGGGATCACCTTGGTCTGTGTTCTCCACTACGACCTGTCCATCCTGGGTGGCCCTACACGACTTAGCTCATAGTTTCACTGAACTGCCCAAATCCCCTTCACCACGTCAAGGCAGTGATCCATTGAAGGAGTAGAGCTCATTAGCAGGATCCATATTTTTGTGTAATACATGGAGTAGGGACACCTGAGAGAGAATTTCTGTTGGTCTCCCAGCTGCTCTCTCTACCCCATTCCAAATGAAATCTGTATCCTTGTTATGTAAAAATATCTTATAATCAGTACTGCACAAAACGCTTAGGCAAGCAAGGAAAATGTTCAAGGTCATTTATTCACACAGAAAGTGAAATCAATGCTCAGAAAGAGTGTATATATAAACATAAATTAAGCATAATTTTCTTTGCCTGCCTAAGACTTTTGCACAAGAGTTAATGAAATATTTAGAAATATTCAAAACCAGATGGGTAAGCATTTAGTCTAAAACATCTAAAAATTTCATTCAATGGAAGGTCGGTCAGTATGCTTTCCTTTTTAAGCGGCATGTGCACCTCAGAGCTCCTTGTGACACCTGTGTACGTAACTCATCATGCCCAGTGAGTGGGTTTGCCATGCAGAGTTTCCAGACTTCTAACTGCTGAAAAGTCACTTGTCTGGAGCAACAGGCCCTAAAGAAAGAGTAAACAGCAAGCGTGAAAAATTGGTCTCAGGAGCCTGGGGGGAAACACTTAGAAGCAGCAGGTATGACACATCTCTAACGCCTGTAAGCATTAAAGACAAAGCTGAGAGATCAGAGGGACCATTCAGGTGACAGCATCTCTGACAGCATCTCTGCATCCTGTTATCAATCCTGTCACATAATGTCTGCAATCACTCTTCCGGACACTTTTCTTGTCTGTCCATCCTGCTCACCGTCATCTGCCCTCGTAAATAGGGTACATGCCTCTCTGTGTTTTTCTCCTGTGTTGTAGAATGAATTTAAAGCAAAGTGCATTAAGAAGAAAAAGGTGAACATTGTGATCTCTGTGGATGGAGTGAAGGTGGTCCTCTGGAAAAAACAAAAGGTAAAGCCTCATCAGTCAGGCTGCCAGGACTGAATGACATAATAGCTCATTTCACAGTGTTTTATGCTGGTAGAATTACTTGGAGGGCCTCTGTGACAAGGGACAATGTGTCTTTTTCTATGTGTGGTTTTTGCCTTTTGCTACATGGTTAAAAATGAAATACATATTCATTTTCATAGGCTTCAGATGTACGTATACAACTGAACATCCGTCTTTCTTTGTAGAGGAAGGACTGGACTTGGGATGACAGTAAAATGCTGGTGATGCAGGACCCAATTTACAGGTTAGTCTTGGTCCTAGCACTCTTATAAGTGTTAGGGCAGGACTGATAGAAATCTTGCCTGGATTGAATCATGGGTTACATTTTCGCCACCATTTTTTAAAATACGGTGATGATAGCAGTATGAGCTCTGGGATTCATATATTCTGTGCAGACCTCTGTATTTGGCTGACAGAGTCCTGTCACCGGGTTCATGATTTTTGTTTTGCCAGTGTCCTGCCCCAAGATCAGTGTTTCTGTCTCTTCGAGTCTCATTTCTGGGTTTGTAATTTTGTTCTCTGTCCTGGTTGTCCGTGCTTGCGTGTCCTGGTTCCAGGCCCCTCACCGTGTCCTCCTTTCCAGTCAGCAGCCTCCGGTTCCAGCGGTTGCCTGTTTCCTATTGTGTTTTGTCCAGTAGACTCAAGGACCATCAGCACGAAAACTTGGCCGTGGGGGTGGGATGGCCCAGTTTGGAGTGTTGCCTCTGTTTTTGGAGTTACTAATGCGAGTTTTATTGAGCACCTTGGGTGTGGTCATAACCGCATGATTCAGTGAGCTGTAGTGGGGCTTAATGCAAGCTTGTAGCCCACAAACTGGTCCTTGTCTCTGTTGGATAGCAAGTATTGTAGGGATGGACTGAACTGGTACTGAATAGGGTAAAGAGGCCAAGTTATGTTGCAGCTGTATTCTTCTGTTTCTTTTAGCATATTGACAAAGACGTTCTAATGTGTAAGCTGAAAACTAGCTGGTATTGTGGAAATGAGCTCAGCAAATTAAAATAGATTTGTTTCTGAGTAAGACTGCTGGAATTTCTTAAATTCTGTTGAAGGATTTTCTATGTGTCCCATGATTCTCGGGAGCTGAAGGTCTTCAGTTACATTTCTCGAGACGGATCCACCAATTCCTTCCGATGCAACGTGTTCAAAACTAAGAAAAAGGTAGGGGGCGCTGTGCAGGTTACGAATAGTACTCCCTACCCTGGAGCAAACAGGTCGGGACGTGAGTGTTTGTGGGTGCATGTGCCTTCCCCAGGCCCAGGCCGTGTGCGTTGTGCGGACACTGGGCCAGGCTTTCGAGGTGTGCCACCAGCTGAGTCTGCAGCAAACCCCACAGCAGGATGACAGCCACGCTAACGGAGAAAGAGAGAGGTGGAAGGAGGAGGCATTGCCAGAGGGTGAGAGACCCTTCTCTGCTGCTTCTCTACCACCCAAGAAAAACACTCCAGTTACCACTAGGAAGGGAATATGATCTGGAATAATCCTGAGCTGATACTTGAATGATATTGATGAAAAACTGTTCCTTAGAGGCAGGGATGTGCTCTCCTTTTAAAATGACCAGCTCAACATAATCTACCAACCCCAAAAAAGTCCCTTTGCTTAAAGATTAGGGATATAAACCTGTAGCTAGTCATTTTGGTAACTTTAGCGCCCACAGACTGGCCACATTTTATCTCAATCAAGTGTAACTACTGACATAAAACAGATGCATTTTGAAGTGATCTGTGATCTACCAGCATGGATGTTGCAACTGACTGAGCAATTACGATCAATGTACTGGTCACCCCTGCTTATGGGTATATTGGCCTTTTGGAATGGCAGTTCCTTAATTAGATTTTTTTCTCGCTAATCACAGCAAAATGTTCTTTTGATTTTTGTAAATATGTATAACATTACACGTAGCTCCTTTACAAAATTATATGGAGATACTCTTGGTCAAAGGTTATCATCAGCCTGGAGTGGACGAGCATGAACAGGGTGGAACAGAGCTGAAACTAATCAATGTGGTGATTGGAGAGGATCCTGGGGCTTTAGAGGCTGAGTCCAGCTATGCCCTTAAAGACTGGCAGTCACAGGTACAGGTAAGGTCTCTCCTTTATGGAGAAATAACATGGTTTCAAAGTTTTCAAAATTTAAGTTCATAAAATGTCTTATTTTTTACTTTCAGGTTTTAAATGTTGAAATTAAGACAGACTGAGTAATACAGGTAGACTATTTTCACCCAGTTTAATCCTGATTAAGTTTTTTTGTGTGTGTTTGTTTATTCTTGTTTCATTTGCTTATTTACGCAAGTTCTGCTTGCATGCAGATTGAGCAACAGAAGAGCATAGGCTGATGGAAATGGGAAGATACATGTTCAGTCAAAAGTGGTGGGGCAATGAAAGATACAACGGTTGGTTGGCCTTAACAGGCAATTGCTTAGGTGCTAAATTTGCCAAAAGACATTTTAAACTAGGTACAATTGGAATTAAAGCACTCAATTCCCACATGAAGTCAGAAAAACACCAACCTTACGCCTTCACTCAAAGAAGTATCGCGTCAATGGAATCTTATTGTATCTTGGATTATTAGCATCTGTCAGTTCATCTTCTGAACGAAGCCCCAGTTAAGGCTAACGACACAGCAGCAATCTACTGCTCAAACGAGTTCGGCATTCAGTAGTTTATCGGTCATATAAATCCAATGATGAGATCCACGTGGTTTTTAAGGAAATGTTCCCTGATTCAGAGTATGCCAACTCGTTTGTCGGTGGGAAGGATAAAAACTGCAAACTTGACGAGATTTGGTATGGCACCATTCATTATATGAGAGCTGTTGTCCAAAGTAAGGGCTGTGTTATGGGATTACTTTATTTTTGCCCCAATCTGTTTAAAGAAACAATTAACCTTTGTCACATTTCAGATTGTATTTGTTCTGTTGTGGAAATAGTATTATTTATTTTATTTTTTTTTATTGTACAGTAACCCTGGGGTCATATCTGTGTAACATGTTATACAAGAGAGTATGAAAATGTGTTGACAAAATCTTCAGTGTCCTAATTACCTATGTTTTGAGTTGTGGTCTTAATTCAAAGAGGAAGGAAAAATGAATCCATCCAATTATGTTTCAGTACAGGGTCATGGAGGGTCTGAATCCCATTATAAGAACCTTACTGAAAATGGGCAATACTTTTTTTTAATTTAAGAAACAGGGAAACTTATGGTGCTTTTCTGCTTCTCGTGAGGAGTTGAATTTTATTTGAGTTGAATTAGGCCCCAGACATGGGTACAAAGCTCAAGCCCTGAATATTACCCCCACCATTATCATATATGTATGTCTTCTTACAAATGTATAAAAGTGTATACAGTTTGTGTTATTGAAGCTCCAGTATTCCATCATTATTTATATTTTTACACTGCTTTGGCTGTACTTGTGTTGTGAGGTTCTTTTAATAGTTCAGTAAAATAACCCTGGTATATACGGGTGGATGTCAGGTGAGTTGGAGACCCTTGAGGGATCTTTCAGCCTGCTGCGGAATGAGCCTTCCCTCATTCTAATATTGTAAATTAAGACATTAATTTAATACATTTAAAGTGCCCCTCCAGCAGCTGAGACAGCATTAGAGGTGTGTGGTAGTTCACGAGCTGGCCTGCTCTGGAATAGTGCTGATTCTGGACGAGTTCCAGAAAGCATTTTTAATCCACTTGCAAAAGTAGGGAGATATGAAAGTTGCTGATGGTATTTAGTCAACCTTTCCATTTTTTAGGGTACTCCTCCCTTAAAGCCTGCTGTAAAAATATTTTAACATTTTTCAGTGTTCAGTCTGATGTCAGGAACAGCCTGTTATTTTCCAATGGGTGTCCGCACTGTATCTGGACAACATCGCAGCTCTCTGGGCCAGATGAATAACTTACGGATAACTTATTATAGCGGTCTTGATAGGCTTTCCATAATTCCAGTGTAATGAGTCCATCACACAGTATATGCATAAACATGTATAAACATGCAAGCTGCTAATGTTGTCAAGGATTATGATTCAGAAGTTGGACTTTGCAGAATCACTCTCATATATTCACACATTTTTTCCTATTTATTTTTAGGCCTAGTTGAATATATTTCTGTCATATACAGTACAGTTAATAGTGATGAATGTAAATAGAATTTAAGATCAGTATTCACAGTTTTATCTTCCTTCATGTCAGATATCAGAACCTATAGATCATGTCTCAAAAACCATCTCTGTTGTACCACATTAGGATTAAATACAATGTTACATCGCCATCTAGTGTTTTTTTATGGTAAGCACAGTTTCCCCACTGTAGCCAGATTCACAGCCATGCTTATGCTACACATTTCATATTATTGTTGTTTTCCAGAGGGGCTCAGTAGGCAGCACTACTGCCTCATACTTCTGTGGTTGGGGGTTCAGATCTTGAGATTTCAGTGTGTGTGTGGAGTTTGCATGTTCTCTCCATGTCACACAGGTTTCCTCCTGCTACTTCTGTTTCGAACCCTAGTCCAAATGCATACAATTAGGCTATCCGATGTCTCCAGATAGGCTGTAGTGTATGTGCCCTGTGCTGGACTGTCACTCTGTCTACAATATACCCCAGCATTGTACCTTGTTCATTGTGCGATAGGCTCCACGTCCCTTGCAACCCTGACCAGGGGGAGCATTAAGAAGATGAATGGATGGATGGATGGATCCTCTATGAGTAATGACTGGTCTGAAGCAACATATGGGATAAATGGTTATATCACTACAGCCCTGTACTGATAAGAGATGTGGACAATGGATGGATTTTTTTTGTGCTAGTGGCATCCTTTTCTGGGTGTACCTTCAACATGGAATATGCTTTGCACAGAATCTTTAGGTATTTTTACAGTGCAGGTGATCAATAACTTGTATCCTGCATAAATTCTTAAAAACTTTAATTTCTTTGTAGTACTAGGTCAGAGTTAGCCTGCAGCCGTACACAGGAGACCCAGGTCACTGGATGTGGTGGCAGATCATCGCAAGGTACACAGATATCACAAAATTAAAAAACACCAGTTAATCCAGCTGTGGGTTTTGCAGATATTGTCCCAGGCCAGCAGAGGGCACGTGTAAATTTCCAGCACAAAGTACAGTTCACATGAATAGCATGGTGAACTGTGAGATGAACACAGAAATAGGGATTCTCATGACACAACACTGCCTCACAGATGGAGCTGGTTCCCTGGAGGGAGGAAGTAACGGGACTGTCTGCCTTTGTCCGCTGATCATTTAAGATGAAGGGATGATTTTAAACTGACACGCAGTATTTCTGGAGATAGACAGAACTTTGGGGTGTGTTTCCACCTCTTCCCTGATGTTAAAATCAAGCTTTTAGTACAACCCTTTATATCCACTTAAGCCCTGTGTCTCATGCGTCTGTTTGAAGTATTTACGGGAGTTTTTCAGTGTTAGAGCAATAATAGGTACTGACAAGTGTACCAGTTGTTGATAATCATGGGTATAGCAGCAGATATACACCACATCGCCAAAAATATGTTGGCACCTGCACAGGTTTTCCATTAGATGTTGGAATATTGATGGTGGGATTTGGTGCCTTTCAGCCATAACAGCATCAGTGAGGTTGTGTATTGATGTTGGGTAATGGGGTCCCTTTCTGTTTGTGCAGTCTACCACATTACAACTGAACTCTTGTTGCTTCTAGAAGTTTCCACATCACTCTTACTTCACTTGCAGTTATTCATGGCCAAAGTATGACAAACACACTTGTTGGAAAATTGACATCCTTTTATGATGCCATGTTGAAGGTCACTAACTTTCTCAGCATGACCCCTTTTGTCACTGTTGTTCATTGCTAGAGCGTGCATGGCTGTGTGCCTAATTACACACTTGTGTCAGCTATGAGCATGACTTAATTAGCCAAGTCCAAAAGTATGTGAACACCCCTATTAAATGGTGTCCACATATTTTTGGCCATATGATATACTTGTACCAGTTGTTTTCAACAATTATCAGAAGTAGTTTAAAGGTCCATTTCTTTTTTACAGGATTAGTTTCTTTAGACTGTAAGCTTAGTAACTATAAAGTGTAAAGAGAAGCAGTCATACAACCTTAAACGTTGTCTCATTTCGTTCCCTCGGATTCATATCCATGTCTGAAAGCCAAGCTGAGATTTGCTGCCCTGTTTCATAGGATGTCTTCAAGCAATATTTTTAGCATGAAAGGAGCTGTGATTCAGTTCAGAGAAAAAAAACGACTGCCACACACACGCTGTCAAAATGCTCCGAGAGGCGAGGAGCCACCAAGAGAAAATCCCATTGTGCCGGAGAACATTATTGTTACAGAACTGGTGGAAATGACCTGTCATCCGGCAGACAGGACTTGCAGACCCTGTGAATTCTCACCACGACGCATACTGTCTAACATTCACAGGCCGCTGTCTCATCTCTACACCTTTGAAGTACTGATCAGACTGTGAACCTGAAGAACCATGCTTCTTATCTGTGTCTCTTTGTTCAAGGAGCTGGAGAGAGGAAATCCAGATGGACTCCTTCCCTTATATCTTGTAGGAAACCTGTTCTGCATGATTTAAACTTCACATCAGGTTTACTGTCCACACGGCGGTCACCATCACGACTGCTACTTCCAGTCACTTTGTGTCTTTTAGCCTGTGGCGCCGTGTGAAGAATCTTCTGATGACGTTACTCTCTCTCTGTTTTCCCGAGCTGGATCTGCTGAGCACAGTGGGTGCACCGTGTTGTCCATCTCCCAGTGGAGCCTCCGACTCACCGTCCGGCCAGCACCTCCTGCAGCTCCTCCAGCACCAGCTTCTCCAACAGCAGACACAGACGCAGGTGGCCCTCACACAGGTGGGCAGATGGGTGGGGAAGAGTGTGAGTCTTAATGGCTTTGCGAAAACTAAGCGACGGATGAGTCACATGATATGGGCGGGTGTGGCCTAACAGAGCTCAAAATCAAGATCTGTTAGTTGACACAAGCGGAAATGAGCCTTAGTATGTTTTTCAGTCTGCACTTTCTGTAAGTGTAATAATAGTATGTTTGAGGTAATAATCTAATGAACTACAGATGAAATGTGAGAGTGAGATCTAATAGGGCGGCACTAGATAAAACCAAGTTTGCTCATTACCTGTGAATTTATTGTTGGTCATTTTAAAAAGTACTGGTAACTTAGAACCTTTGCATGTACCATGTGATAGACAAAAACAATACAAGAACATTACACAAAATTTAATAATATTTGTTGCTTATTAAGTTGAATTAATAAACTTTGGCATGGTTTAAAAATGCCATACATCATAAATCAGCACACAAAATGAGCGTTGCCTGCCCTGGTATGTACTGTCAAGCCGTGCCAGACCCTGCAGCTGTAAAGGAATGAGGAGAGACCAAATGCTATTAGCAAGACCAATCTGCTATGTTGGAGTAGTGGTCTCTCAACTGATATACAGTTAAAAACAATGCACAATTGACTCTGTGTGTGGATTCAGTCAATGACCATTCACTGCCAGTAGAGGGAGCACCCACCCTGAAAGTCTCAGGGAAAAAAAAGAAAACAGCCTAATAAGAATCTCTCAAATAAGGTTCAGAAATCATGAAGTGGCAGGGAAACAACATTCTCCTTACAGTGTGTGTGTAATTCAAATATAATTTTTTTGGCTATTAAAGGCTTTCCATCAATGGTTATAGAGAGTGGCACTTGTCAAACCGGTTGGTCTATGGCTAGATGTTCAGATGGCCAAGATCTAGGAGGACAAAAACGTGAGCATTTAATTTTGTATACCAATCGTATGAACTTACAGCCTCGGCTGTCACAGCCACCCAGGTTCGCGGTTTCTCGGTCGAATGTACCCCAAAGTGCACAGACATGCACGCTATTTCAGCTGGTGAGTGGTCTCCTCTGCTCTTCTCCAGGCACCCCAGTATAATCCACTCTGTCTCCCTCACCTCAGGTGCAGCTCCTCCAAGGTCAGCTGACTGCCGAGGCTGCCGCTCGCATGGAGGCTGAGGGCCAGGTGCACCAGCTCCTGCTCCATAACAGGGAGCTGCTCCAGCACGCCACACTGCTGGTCAAACAGCTCAAAGACCTGGAGGACAGACTCACCATCCATGGTGAGGCCCACAAGCCCTCGGTTGAAGCAGGCAGGCTTTTATCACGCTGTTTCTGAAGCTGTTACTGTGACTGTGGCTGGTCTTTCGGTATGTTGCCTTTTGTCAGGTGGACAGGTTTCCAGGTGGGGTTCTGCAGGCTCTCTTATCCTAAAGAACCATGGCCTGGAGAGCAATGAGCCCCGGCCCTCTGACCCAGCAGGGGGTGCTGCCAACTCTTCAGCACCAGCCGCTCTGGCAGAGTCTTACCTCAGCCTTCTCAGTCTGGAGAACAAGGTGCAGCCGGAAGCCAGGAGAGTGGATGTTGCATCGGTCAGTTCGGGAGGCAAGCAGGATGCAGACGTCTCAGGCACTTCAGGAAACGAGACTGTCAGGATTAACTCCCGCACCATTAGAAGGGTGGCTGAATGGTAAGAGACTCCATCCACAACTTGTTATAGTGAGGTTTCCTAAAAAGCCCCATCACAGCTGACCAGAGCAAAATGAATAGAAAAGCAACAGCTGTTATATCAAATGTGCATTTTGTTGGAGTTTGACTTTAGCTCATGCACAACCTTGACACTTTCAGAGTTACACATCAGGATGAGTATTGCTTTTGAATTAAAAATACAATGCATTTGACATTTTTGCTTTCCTCATAAACATTAAATGAGAGACATATTGTGTGAGAGACAGACAGATGAAGGAATTTAGACACTCAGCTACCTGCATTTCTTCATTCAGCTTCCACATGTCGTTGATACACATTAGAAGCTGTCGGTCATGGAGCATTGCAGTTTCTCTTAATACTTCATTATCCCCCTTCAAGAGCAGAATAGCATATTAGTCTCTGTCAGAGACCACTTCAGAACTCACCCCAGTCCCTGTAAATGTAAAAAAAAAATTGGCTTGTAATTTACCATCATTCTTTGGCATGTCTGTTTCTTGGCATTGTGTGCTGGATTATTAAGCTCTATTACAGTTGATATCATCTAGTCCAGACCCCCAAATATCACTGCTGGTAGCAGAACACATGTATAACAAACTAGTGAAAGAAGTGAAAACAGCCATTTTTCTTGTCTTTCTGTCTTTGCCTTGTGAACGACTGCTGCCAAGTTGGGTTGACCAAGCACACATTCAGCATGTTTGTCCTCTATAGTGAAGAGGCAGGCCATTGAAGGCAGTGTCTCGGGTCAGCTGGTTCCACTGCCGGTACCAATTTAGAGTATTCTGTATTTTCAGTGTAGGAGTGTAGAGGGGGAAGACGTTCACTAACACATCCCAGCTGTGTCCACTGAGGGGGAAAAAAACAAAAAAATCATATTCATTACCCCCACAGCTACCCACCCACTCCCGCGAGTTGGCTTGTGTTTCTGTGTCCACGTGGTCCAAAAGCCTGTGGAAGCCACAGCTGTCCACAACACTCGCAACTCCCTCTGGCATGGACCTTGGCATGCAGTTCTCACGATCTGCCCGTGTGCAAAAGGGCAGCCCCAAGGTTGCTGGAGCAGCTCCAGTGAGCTCATGGGCTCAGGCAGTGAATATTCCAGAATGTGTCCTGGACAAGACTGACTGACACCAGATTTACAGAGTGGTTCCACCCACTGGCTGCTGGTTGGTCCAGGTCATACTTAGAGCCGTTCCAAGTAACTAACCAGATGTCTGATGCGGGTTAGAATGCAAATGAAGAAGATTCCCAGGGTCTCCTCCACTTTCCAGGTGACACCGGGAAAGCACTCTTCACTGCTCAAAACTTTGAATGCATATAATTCAATTTTCCTAGCCATACATCTTTATTTCTTTGTAAATGGCTTCTTGTAACACTACTTGTTTCTCTTAATTTCCATCCATGTGACAATAAATTCATGTATTTTTCCTGAGCTCTCATGAGGGAAGTGTGCAGTAGATAATGGAATTGCAGTGATTCATAGGATTAAAACCATGACCTTCTGGGCAGAGATTTAGAATCTTAAATGTTTCCCTGCAGTGTTTGCTTTGTGCATTTGAGCTGGTTTTGCTTGTTTTCTCTTAGAAATGAGTGTTGAGTCATTGCAGATTCAGTTCAATACCAGAATGGCTTATTTTTCTGCTTTGAAGCATACTTAAAGTCTCTTCAAACAACAAGACACAGGTTTAACATAATTCTCTAGCAGGATATTCTTCCAGATTACAAATATATGTGTCATACTGTAACTTGCTGGACACTGTTTCACTTGCTCTAAGAGAAGGGATATCATATAGAAAAATGTCCATTCATACATCAGTTTTCCAGTCATTTATCCTGGAATATGCTGTGGGGTAGCCTGGAACCAGTCCCAGGTAGATTAGGGCACAGGGCATGGTAACACCCAAGGTAGGATGCCAGTCCATCACAACCTTCTACTGGAGAAATGGCTTTGGAAAATGAATGAATGGATGGATATTTGTTGAAGTCAATTATGCTATTATGATGTACATACAATGCAACATTAATACTATTGATACAATTCTTTACCCTTATGTCAGTTTAGTATCCATCCATCCACCCACACATCCATCTTCTAACTGCTTAACTTGGTAAGAGTTACAGGGTTATGTCGGCTTTGCTTTTAGTAAACTTGAGAAATCACTGTTGTTCTTACATTTCAGGTTTTGGACTTTAGATATGGTGTATCACAGATATTCTCTCAGTAATAACATGCCACTATATACTTCACATATTTTCGATTCCTTTGGAAATGATTGCTTTATGGCTCATGAGGAGACCTAAATACAACTCCAGTGATAAAGCAAACATCAGAATCAGTCCTTACAAGCTCTTGTCCTTAAAAGCCTCTTCTGTTTATTGCAAGACCCTTTTAAATAATAAAATGAGCTGGCTGCAATCTGCTTTACAGGTTGGCTAAGTAAGGAAGGGAATGTTACTCTTTGAATTTAGAACTCCAAAAGACAGAAAATAGATTGAGAATGTTTATTTGCATTGGGGTTGATTTCAGCCAAAAGGAAGTACTTGTTCCAGCCATCGCAAGGAGGATAGACCGAGGATAGAATGGATGCAGAATGTGACAGAGGCAGTCATGGAGGATGTTCTTATAACAGGAACAGTCAAGAGCCCATACTTCCTCCAAGCTGGTCTCTAGCTCTTTTAACAATGTAAAAAGCTAGTATTTACCTTGTCCAGAAGATAGTCCAGCTGTCATTTTGGCAAAAGGTAGTTCTTGCAAATACTAATGTGTAGGGGATGGATATTTATTTACATTTAACTACACTTTTCAGTCTTTTTATTTTCTTTAAAATATTTTATTCTCACAAATTGATATAGCCTTTGAAAATTTACTGTAGGAAACTACGATTTTGCAATAAAAATACTGACAATAATAAAATGTGTAATTATCTTTTGTAATTCTGGCTGAACATTTTACAGGGACTTGCATACTTTTGCAAGCCACTGTACATGTGTTTATATTCCAATCATCCATCCAACTTCTAATGGCTTATTTTGATCAGAGTTGGGGGCCTGTGCCCCATCCCAGGGAGGGATAAACCCTGCAGGGGAATCTGGTCCTGTCTGCATTTGCTGTATTTGAAGGCTGCATTTTCTCCCAGTTTCACCTAGGTTTTCTCCAGATACTCCAGTTTCCTACTAGGGATCAAACCCATGTATCTGGGATAATTGCTGTCTCTGAATTACCCATAGATTACGATTGTGTGTGTACATTTATATTCATTGGCTTAAATCTGTTGTCTTGACAATAGAATTTCTTATCAGGATGACATATTGATTTAGCTTGATATGACCTTTGGGACATCGCATTTGGGTGGATTTTAAGATGGCAGCCTGAATACTTGTATTCAGAAACAGGATTTCTGAGGGACTTTGAAATCTCATGGTTTTCTTTTGTGCTCGTTCCCTGGCAAGCTTTGTGGTACACATTCAGCTGGCAGATATTCATGTGCAAGTGTCATTTTCTGTCTCAAGATTGTTTTTTAAGGGATACGTGATTTGTGTTAGATTTAGTCTGTTTTGAATTATGACTCTGGAAAGAGCTGGACAGTTCTTAGGATGTGTCATCCTGTGACATTTAGGGGTCAAGGATTTCTTAGTTTCCTGAACTTTGCAAAGAGCTAAATCAGCTTGACAGTGAAAAATGTGAGGCACGGGAGTGATAGTCAAATCCACTGTGGAAATAAAAGCATTGGAATTTAAGGGAAAAAAATGCTTTCCACCCAAAGTCTTTTGTTTTCATATTCAGATCAGAAAAATGCAAATTGTCTCCCAAAAATCATGAAATCTAATTTGTAATTAAATAATAATAATAAAAAAAAAAAAACAATATAGACAAAAGATGGATTTGACATCAGTGAAAAGAGTTGAGGCTTGGTTTGAATGAATCACGTTTGATTTACTGGGCGTATAGCATATTAGACAAAGACATTAGTTTTGAGGTCAAAATGTTTTTCCAACCCTTACTAAACCTTTTATAAAAGAAGACTGAAGTCCACTGGGTTAAAGTTTTGTGTAAATCCGCAAAAACTCATCTCATTTTGCTTGCCTATATTCAAACCAACAATTTATTTAAATACGCAAAAATATGTATGTGTGATTTTTCAACCACCTTTATCTGTCCAGCCATCCAACTTCCAACTGCTTATCCAGTACAGCATCACAGGCAGACTGGAGTCTATCCCAGGAAGCACAGGGCACAAAGCAGGGGCACCCTGGAGAGAATGCCAGTCCTTCACTGGGCATGAACAGCAGTTTAATTTCTGATTTGTTTTGAACTGTGTATTCGTATAGTTTTTTGCTTGTCAAATTAGCAGCAATGCTGCCACGCTCCTACATTCCAAAACACAGTTCAGGTGCACTAGTGCCTCTTCTCCATCTGTGCAAGCGCAGGTGTGTAGGTGACCTGACCGTATGTGATTTCAATATTTGCATTATGTGCATGGTCCTTAAATTGTGAACTTCAAGACAGTGACTTTTAACAACCACAACTTTATAGAAATAAGTAGGATAATTTGTCTGCGTCAGTATGCATGCACAATTTGTTGGTACCCTTACAGCTCATTGTAGAAGTGCTTTATGCCTTCAGAAAATTGATTAAATGAAAATCATTATCCCGTGTATATCTGCATGTCTTTGATATGTCATTGAGTAAAGCAAAGCAAGTGTGAAAAGAGAGAAATTCTACAAAGTGCTAATTCTACAAAGATATTCTAAAATGGCCCAGGCAGATAATTGGATTATAGTGAGTCAAACTAGCTGTATTCTTTAATTACTGTCATACATGTCTTAAATTGTGCAATCAGTCATTCAGCCTATTCCAATGGAAAAAAGTAGTCACTCTGCTATTTGGTGTCATCGTGTGTCCCACACTGAGCACGGAGCAGAGAAAGCAAAGGAGAGAGTTGTCTGAGGAGATGAGAAAGAAAATTATAGACAAGCATGTTAAAGGCAAAGGATATAAGAATATCTCCAGGCTGCTTGATATTCCTGTGACAACACCTGCAAATATTATTAATAATTATTAAGGTCCACGGGACTGTAGCCAGCCGCCCCGGACGCGGCCGCAAGACAAAAATCGACCCAAGAATGGGCAGAAGGGTAGTGAAAATGGTAGACAAAAAGCCAAGGACAACTTCCTAAGAGATACACGCTGAACTCCAAGGTCAAGGACCATCAGTGTCTGATCTCACCATCTATCGCTTTTTGAGTGACAGTGGGCTCAATGGAAGAAGGCCCTGAGGACTCCACTGCTGAAAGAAAAGCATAAAAGAGCCGGACTGTGATTTGTTAAAATGCATATTGACGAGCCACAGTGCATCTGGGAGAATGTCCTTCAAACATGAGACAAAACTGGAGTTTTTGGGTAAGTCACATCAGCTCTATGTCCACAGATGAAAAAATGTAGCCTTCAGAGAAAAGAACACCATACCTACCGTGAAACGTGGAGGAGGCTCGGTTATGTTTTGGGGCTACTTTGCTGTGTCTGGCATCGGGTGCCTTGGGTCTGTGCAGGGAACCGTGAAATCTCAAGATTATCAAGACATTCTGGAGCAAAATGTACTGCCCAGTGTCAGAAAGCTCTGTCTTAGACGCAGGTCATGGATCCTCCAACAGGATAATGGCCCAAAACACACCTAAAGGCGCCCAGGAATGGCTAAGAACAAAACACTGGAAAGAACTGAAACATGCAGTGTGGAGAAGGCACCCTTCAAACCTTACACAGCATTAGCAGTTTTATCAAGAAGAGTGAGCCAAGCTACCTGTTGACAGGTGTAGGAGTCTCATTAAGAGCTACAGGAATCTCTTGTTTGCAGTGATTGCCTCTAAAGGTTATGCAACAAAATATTAGGTTAAGGGTCCCAACAATTTTGTCCATAACATTTTCATTTGTGTTATTTGAAATATTCTGTTGAATCAAAAATCTAAAGCAAAGTCTGATTTTTGTTAAATACAGAATAAACAATGATGGGTGCAAATTACTTTAGTCAGTTTCAAGTTATTTCAGAAACAATTGCGGTTTTTTTTCCATGGAGGGGTACCAACAAATTTGTCTACATCTGTATGTGTCTGTGTTTATGTAGATTATACTATAGGTATACGCAAATGAAAGCAGAAAACAAGTTTTAAAACAGTTGAAAAATATACATATTAGACATACATGTCATAGAGTGGCACAGAGAAACATTCTTGAGGAATTGTCTCTAAAAATACTTTTATGCAATGTACAATTATCAGTAATATGGACTTGTGGAGGGTATTTTTCTTTTAAAAATAAGCTCTGAAAAGACCACAAAATTTTTATTTTATTTGCATTGTTCTCTCGGTGTCATGCTAGCTCTGTTTGAGTTTAAATCCTCCCCTCTCGCCGAAGTGTTTTCAGGCCCTCGCTGTGTTGCCTGGGTTTCCTCTGAGTACTCCAGTTTACAAAGACACACAGCAGAGTGGCATCTTTAAATTACCCATAGTGCAGTGGTTTTGCATCCCATCTGGAGTATTCCTCTGTCTTGTGCCTTGTGTCCTGTTCTTGCTGAGAGGGCACGCCTGTATGTCGCACATTTAAGCTTCAAAACGGTGGGTAATGTGTATACTGTTAATTCAAGTCCTGCAGCTGGTACAGTAGTCATATCACCATTTGGCCCTTGAGCAAGCCCCTTAAACCCCACTGTGCTAGTGACACTGGCTGACCCTGCTTTCTGACCACCGGCTTCCCTTAGTTCTCCATTGCATCATTCAAAGGCATCTGCTAAATAATGGCACATTAAATAATCAGCTGCTCTGAAGCATAAATCCAATGATATGTTCTTCTAAGCACATACTCTGTCTGTGACTAACTATCGATTGTAAATATAAGTTAATGACATGCCACTGATGTTTATTTGTTTTATTTTTAGGTTTCAAAACACTGTCCCTAAGCTAAATCCTCCTCCTCCCATCATCAACCGCAAGCGGGTTAGCAAATTCCATTTTCTGGGCCAAGCAAAACCTACTCCAAAGACCACAGTGATTGAAATGGAGAATGGGCCATTTCTTGGTGACAGAGTGTGCCTCCAGTACATCAAGCCCTGCGATGCCTACTCCCTTGGTAACAGCGAAAGCGAATCCTGCTCAGCCAGTGAGGATTCTGGGGTAGTGAGAAGTGAGAAGTGCCCACTCTCACCTCAACACGATGGTCCATTTGAGAACCAGGTCCAACGCCTGTCCGCCTCCAGCAGCTGCAGTAGCCAGCTGGAAGACCCTGGTGGATTCAGAAGTGCCTCCGTCCCACTTCTTCCTCCAAACCCTGCTGGCACCCCTGGAAGCTATGCAAGCCCATCTTCATTCTGTTCCCTGGCTCATAAAACCTGTCTCCACATCAGCTTGCCTGAGGATGAGCTGCTGCATGCCAAGGCCCTGGACTTCAGTGTCACCAGCTGTAAGTAGGAGGCATGGAGAGATCAGCCATCTATGGCCCAGTTAGCTTTTTAGTACTCCTGCCATGTTGTTCCAGTTATCACCCATTCAGCTATGGAATACAATTCTTGCATGCGTAAAAAACTCCCCTCATACAATACATTTTTTGAACTTTTATATCTAAATCTCTTCATTTTTTGTCATTAATATGCTAAATATTTATAGAGTAAGGTAGGATTGAAATGTGCACTGACACCCACCAGTGCCCGGACTATTTCTCTACAGCAGCCTTTCATGTAATCTTTTTGGCTGTTTGTGGAGATGATGGTCTGGAGTCTAACTGTAAAATGGACATTATTATTTAAAAAAACAAGTAACACACTACATGAGCAATGCCTCCGTAACTAATTCTTTGAATTTAATTCATTTGTAGCTAGCTTTCAATAATATGTCATATGAGAAAAGACAATAGCGTATATCCAATCTTTCAAAGCAGGCTGTTAGCATAGTGGCTACTAAATGCTGTCATCACTTAATTCAATAACACAATTTTATATGAATGGATGTTGCTATTTGAAGAATGCTATTGGTCTGCGATGGACCTGACCCTGCGTCCAGGGTTTACCCTAGCTTTGTGTCCTTTGCTGTTTGGGATTGACTTCAGTCCCCACTGAGACTGTGACCAGTACTAGTCTGTAGAATTTGGCTAGATATGGATTAGTAATGGTGAAGAAGTCAAGGCAATGATATGGTGGTCCACAAGTGCAAAGCACAACAGATTAAGAGAACACAAAAAAGACACAAAATTTTCAGAAAATGGAAAAAAAAAAAATTCTAATGATTTAATTTGTGTTTTTTGTATTGTGTTGTGTTTTGCACTTTGCTGACTGCTTAGAAACAAAAGTGGTCCAGGCTACAGGACAGTATATTGGAGTTGATTTAGGGACATACTACTTTTTCAGGCAAACAGATAGACTTAATGATTATTAAGTAGCTAGCTAGTGAAAATAGTTTGATTAGCAGGTATTGACTTTAATCAAACACTGTTACCCATCTGTAGTCCACATCAAATTTACCTGAACGGATCGCAAACTAAAACAAAATTCCCACAAAACTATCTAACAATAAACTTTTCCTTGCCCTTTAATTAGAACGCTAGGTAGCTGTAGTCATACAATTAGTATGCCAAACCCTCTCAAGGGTTGCAAATCACAGCATATCATTTTACTCCCTTATAAACTCACGGTGCAGGCTACCACCCAGCTAAAATTACGGCTTTGATTTGTTCAATTCTTAAATAAAAGTCCAGACTAGCATTTTTCCCACTTAATTCACACCAAATGTATTTATAATTAAAGGTCAAGTATAGTGTCATCTACTGCTCTGTGAATATAACTGCTTTTGTCCTGCAGTGTGCACAGTGAGGTATGTCAGACTTATTCTGTTTTGCATTATTTATTTATTTTTGGCTGTCTTATTGTGTTGTCAATTAACATTGCAAGCTATACCAAAAATTTTTTCACTGGCTATGGTCATGTGGCAATAACATTTCTAATTCTAGCTGTCCACTTTTAAAACATCTATATATCTATAAATTAATCCCAACATATTCTGTTCCCTGGAGCAATTATGTTTTGAAAAAGTCAGCAAAGTGCTAAACACAGCACATAAAGGAAACAAGAAAATTCAAAACAAGGAAGAAAAAATTTGAAACACAAAATAGATAACACATTGAGAAGATTGCTTGCTTTATTTTTTGTGTTCTCTGAACTTTTTGTGTTTTCCAATAGCTTGCGTAGCGCAGTGTTTCAATGTTTTTGTAATTTTTTTTTTTTGCATTTCCTTAATGTGCTGTGTATTGTGTACCGCAGGGTTACAAGACAAAGCTGCATCATGGTCAGCAAATAAGAAAGAGGAAAATAAAGTCAGAGAATGTAGTTAATGAAAGAAACGTGAATAGGGCCGTAGGAATTGGTACTTTGAAATTCAGAGAAGAAAGGTAAAGTTAAATTTGTGGAGGGAATCCGTATTCATGGTAGGAAGCCAAAATAACACAGAATTTATGTCTTAATGCGGTTTCAGTCTGAATCTGTTGACACTGGCAATAAGGATGACCTTCATAGTTCAATTATATGTGCTAAACTAAACGAAATATCATTATGGTCTAAAGACAATAATTCATATTGCCAAAACATCAGAAGAGACAAAACAATATGTAGTAAAAGAGGGAGAATTAATGAGAAGGTGAAGTTTAATCACTATCACCAATGTGGAACTGAAGAACAGATCTGGTTTGTGGTTGACATTTTTCTCTGACATCACATAGAATGGGCAGAATAACACAGCTCCATAATTGAAGCAATAATTGAAGGCAAAAAAGGTTTGTGGAAAAAAATACAAACTGACAATTCTTTCTCCCTTTGAATACTGCAATCTTCATTCCAGCCTAATTTCAGAAAATTGCTTCCTGTCAGAGGCGATTATGGTGAGTGTTGGTGAAGGAAAGGCTGTGTTTATAATGAGTTTGACAGGCATAAGATGTGTTCCCCATAACGGCTAGTGAGTTTCTGTCTCCCGGTGGCACCTTCTTCCAAATCGATTCCCAGCAGAAACAAACAGCTGCAGGCTGAAACATCATTTCACACAGGTATTAAATTCATTCTTTGCCAGCGGCAAAAGTGCAGCAGTCCTGACGATGGGCATCTGGTCTTAAATGCTGGTTTCACTTGCGTTTTTCCTCATGCAGGATGCAGGCATATGGGATGTTGAACCTGGGGCAGTAGAGGGGTGACATGACTGTAACTGGAAATACTGAGGGTTCTACCTTAGCATGTGAAATGTCTGGCAATAAAAAAACGCAGCAATAAAGTAACTGTCAGTCCTGTGCTCATTTTCTTGTCCTGGTATAACTCTTGTATATGCAACATAAACACCGCATCTAATGTGCACTGCAATCCTTATTTTCAAACTAAACTGAGCCAAAAGGGGACACAAATTCACACAGGAGGGGGTGAGGATCTGCCAGATGCCGGTATTTATCATATTCCTGCCAGTGGCTGTGATGTGATGAACTGTGAAGCATAGCACCTGTGCTGCCAACTTTCAGGATTGCTATTCTTCATGGGAACCAAAGCTCGATGTGAGTCAGCCCCCAACGTCAAAGCGGCCCACCGACAGGAGACTGACCCAGTATGGGAGCAGGTTGCCTTGCTTCTCTCTGCATCACCTACTTGTCTCAGACACCACTTCACTCACTGCTGCCATGTGGCTGATTGTGAGAATGCAGAAATTGGTAGTGTACATTCAGCTTTCTGGACAGCTCACAAGGGTACAGTTCATCTGACATCTGTCTTGTCTTCATTTCCCAAAGTGTGAAACATTACCTTTGACACCTGGTGTGTTCGATAGTGAAAAATATTTCTCCTTAATATTTTCTTACAGATTTTATCAGAACCTGTTAACCAAATAAGCTTTTGGTCATCCTATCATTTATATGAGCCTGCCACAGGAGGAAGCAGGCACACTTTAACAAGGGAACCTAGAATAGGGGAAGGCATGTCCATCTGTAGGCATCAAGTATCCATAGAGCTGGGTACCCCTACCTCCATAGGCTGGGTCACTCTTGGGTTATCCACTGGTGCATAGTAATACCAGCCACTCAGGCATAATGTGGTGGAGCCTAATCATCTGAGGAAGCAGAGAGCTGGCTAGCACCACCAAGTAAGGCAGTATGATCAAGCAGGACCCCCCGCCCCCCAGCACCCTCCATATCACGATTGCTAAACCACTTGGGGTGACTCTGGGACATAGCCTAGGGTAACCAGGCAACCATGTCCTTAATGAAGAAATAGACACCAGGTGTGCAATGAGGCAATTAGGATCATCTTGGCAATGAGGGGCAACACGAGGAAACAAGCAGCAGGGGGAGGAGCCAGGGAACGAGGGTGTGACAGTACCAGAATTATAGGTTTAAGGTAAACCTTTGGATATCCTGCTGCAGGCTTTATAATTTTTGGGCTTCACTGAGGTATTGAAACAAAAAAAAGAATGTCTTGGAGTTTTATATATATAGACACTTTATTTTCATTAGGTAAAATGTTCAGCCATCTATATTCTTGTACTACTAAGGTATCAGTTAGCCTTTAAGGTGAATTTCTGCAAACAGCAAAGAATCTGATGATTGAGTGCTGAAACCGGTGATTGGGTTACTCTGAAATTCCATGTGAGACAGACAGCTGGGGTGGGCAGAGTGAGGGGGGCAATAGAACAGGGGCTGTGCAATTTGGAGAGCACATCTGGGCGACTTGGCTGAGCCACTCCATTAAAAGGCCACTGAATGCACCGCAATCACTGATTGGCACTGACCTCAGTGATTACTGAGTGGCAGCACTGATTAAAGGCTGTGTCCCCCTCTTGCAGGAAGATAAAACAAGCAGGTAATTTGAGTTACTGAGTCCATCCTTTCTACTTCATTTCCAGTGAAGTAGGGTGTTTATGTGAGTGCTCATCTAAGAGGTGGTCTGATGCCTTTTTTTTTTTTATTTTAATTTAGTCTGGTGCATTTAATGTCTGGTCCAACTGTCTGGTTCCTTTGAAATTTTTGGCAGGCAGCCACTGTGATGAACTGGCACCCCATTCAGAGAGTAGCCAAACTTTGTGCTCTGTGCTACCTGGGAGAGAGTACACCCAGGATAGGGTTCCAGTTTGACAGATTACCCATCTGTCCATCTACTTACCCCTCCGTGGTCAGGGTCACAGTGTTCTCTATAGCCTATCCCAGGCAGCGTTTGTAGGAGCCCAAATACGCTTAATTGACCAGTGTTGGATTATTTGCGAGCGGAGGGAAGAGAGTGAAGCGTCAACCATACGACTTCCTCAGAAGGACCTACAGCGTTTATCTGGGCTACACCCTGGATGGGATTCCAGTTGGATTGGTTATAATGTTAATAAATATAACCTCACTTAAAACATCATCTAATAATAAGATTAAGTTTCTATAAATTCATGTTGTTCTCAAACAGCTTTTCCACTTGACTGTTTCTCTGGGAGTTTACTTGGCTGCTGTTGACTTCATACACTTTGCTCTTTGGTATTGTTAATACTGAAAAACCATATGATGAAAAAATTACAATTATCTTTTGCTATGTAGAGCTAGAATTTGCTACTCATCATTTCTACTATAAAGTCAACCATGTGACGTGATCCAAGAAGTATTCAGGCTAAAAGCCTAAAAAGCCCTAAATTAATGTGTCGATAAAATTTTGTTGTGAAATTGAGTGGAGAGTGTTTTCCATCAACCTCTGCCAAAGGAATTTCTAGTGCAGATTAGGATGTCACTGCTTTTCTCTGCCTTGAACTACTGTTGTTCCAGCTCCACATACACCCTTGGTCATGACACTTGGACGTGTTGACTGTGTGAAAAGCAGTGATTGAACATTAGCATGATCTCAAGGTGGGGGGGTTATGAATTGTGCTTCTTTTTCATTCAGTTCTGCAAAAATGAAGGCAGTGCCACCAATGCCTCCTTTAGTAAAAGATATAGTACATTTACATCTGTTTCTCTCTACATAATTTAGCTCCTGTCATGCCCACACCAAGTAAGCTATGCCCAACTCCTACCCGGTCAGAACCTAGCTACCAATGCCCCATATACCAGCAGTCCTCATCACCAGAATATTGACCACAGCTGTTTCCAGTCGAGCTTCTTTATATCACCTCCAGTTCCCTTACCTCATTGTGAGGTGTTGTGTTTTTACTAATTGTCTTATTAGCGCTGTCTGTGCATGATCTTTGCTAATTCTTGGTTTTTGCCTCTCATTTTTTTAAATTGTTTGCCATGCTGATGGCCTAGTTCTGGAATTTGACTATCTTTGCCTGTGACCATGACTACATTGTTGGATATCCCTCTGGCTTTGAAATTCTGTTTGATCTGGTTTTCACACTGACTGATCTGACCCCGATTAAAAGGCCCTACTCTACACTAGGGTCCTGTCTGTGTATTCATTACAGCTCCATTCAATTTCATTTATAATAGTGCCTTTAAAAAGGAGCATAATCACAAACCACTTTACATAGTGCTGGGCCCAAGGTCCTCAGAGAGTAAGCCATGGGTGACAAGAGGAAGAAACCTTCAGAGAAACCAGATTAAAGGTGGAAGCCCATCTCACCAGCACCGGGCAGGTCAGGTTCATTAATGCAATATGGTGAACAACAGTGAGGTAGAACAATCAAATTGACAACAGTGTATTGGAGGAGGCAGTCAGGTTGATTGAGCTGAAGAGCAGGTGTGATGACTCAGATAATGGCAAGCCAGTCAGGATGGACAAGTGACGGTGATGGAGGACATGGTAGACCAGCAGAGAAATAGGGTGATCTCTTGAATCGACTTGTAAAAGGAACACCCCAGAAAAATAAGAAGGGTGGAGGCAGAGAGAAAACTGCATAAGCAGAGCAGCAACTTAAAGCAGCCGAGTGAATACAATGCAACAGCAGGAGCTCCATTAGGACTGTATATTGCAGCATAACTCTAAGGGAGATTGCAGTGGGAATGCAGGCATGAGGAATTCCTGAAGGCCAGCCCTCCAACAACACAGAGTGACGTGCACTGACAGAACAGTTCACCCAGAGTCAATGGTACTCATCCCCATCCAGCTCTACACCTCAGAATGTAGCCTAGCTGGGGGGTGAATAACTACACCATATCTCTGTGAGCCAAATAAGTGGGTTTTAAGCCTAGACATAATTATAGAGAGTGAGCCAGAGTCCCAGACTACTGTTGGGTTGGGGAGGACTAGTATGGAACAAAAAGATCAGACATATTTTGAAGCCAAGCCATGAAAGGTTTTATAGGTTAGTAATAATAATATCTTAAAGTCAGCACGAGACATAACAGGAACCCAAAGTAATGATGACATACAGGACAAATATGATCAACCTTCTTGGTTCCAGATAGAACTCTGGCTGCAGCATTTTGCATCAGCTGAAGTCTGTGTAACAACCCAGTTTCATCCAGAGAACAGGTTGTTACAGTAGTCCAGTCAGGAACTGATGAGTTAGCTTTTCAGCATAATCGAAAGACAGCATCTTCCAAACCTTAGCTATATTTCTCAGATAGATGAACGCTGTTCTAGTGATATTCCTAATGTGAGCATCAAAGGATGGGACTGGGTCCACTAAGTCACCAAGATTTCTAATCAGTGTGCTGAGGTTAAGTAAGCATCCATTAAATTTTACATCAATAAACTGATCTCAAACTGTTCAAGAACCAAGCAGCATCACCTCTGTTTTATCTTGATTTAGGAGTAGAAAATTGCTGGCCATCCAGCTCTTAATTTCTAATAGACAATCTTCAATCTTTGACAACTGTGACAATTCCCCAAGTTTAAATTATATGTATAGTTGTGTATCTTCAACATAACAGTGGAAATCAATACCATATTTTCTAACTATGTCACCAAATGGTAGCATTTACAAAAGAATGTCATGGTCAATGGTATCAAATACTGCACTAAGATCTAAAAGCACCTGCAAGGAAAAACAGCCATAATTAGAGGCTGTGGGTCAGGTCATTTTTCACTTTCACTAATGCAGTTTCAGTAATGTGATGTTGTCTAAACCCAGACTGAAATGTTATTACTTTATAGAAAGGAGTACAATTGTTTAACTACTGTTTTCGCCACATTTTTTAAAAAGGGGGGAAGGTTGGAGATAGGCCTATACTTTGCTAAGTAAAAAGGATCAAGTTTGGGTTTTTAAAAACAGGTTTGACAACAGCCACTTCAAGAGATTTTGGTATATATCCAAGACTTAGTGATGAGTTTATCATGTTTAGTAAGTTACTACTAATAGATGGAGCAATCTCTTTAATGAACCTTGCAGGAATAGGATCTAACATAGAGCTAGCTGCTTTAGAGGAGGATAACAGGTTCAAAATTTTAGATTCTTCAATAAGGGTAAAGGAATCCAACCTTACTGTGTTGCTTCTAACCACTACAGCTGGACCCAGAGAAGACTGGCAGCAATCTTAGACAGAAGTACTTCTTTGGATTACCTCTCTAATGTTAGTTATTCTTCCATTGAAGAAGGTCATATGGTTGTTGCTTCTAAGAGAAGTTGGAATCTGTGGGTATAACTGAATGATTCTTAGTTGTTTTTGACACGGAATTAAACATAAACCTAGCATTCTTTTTTATTATTATTTTCTATTAGCCTGAAGAGATGTGGATCTAGCTATGAGTAGGGCTTGCTCGCACTTATTTTTTTCCTTGCAACTTTGAAAACCTCTAAGTTAGAAGAATGCCAGTCTTTGCTTCAATTTTCTTGAAGCTTCTTTAAGTTTACTGGCATGGTCAGTACACAAATGAACACATTTCTTACCTTTAAACATTTTCTTCCTAAGAGGAGCAACCAGATCAAGACTGCTACAAAGTGAGTGATCAATATTTATTGATATCTGTTCAAGTTGAGATTTGTTAGTGGTCTTACCAATCTGCGAGACCACCTGGGGAAGCTTGTTACCAATGCAGCTGCGGTTGAGGAAGTAATACGACAACTAACACTCGATTAGGAAACTAGCGGAGTAGCAGATGTAAGCTGTACCTCAAATATTAAGAGAGACTGATCTGAGACTGCAGGATTTAGAGGAAGCCTCAGATTTAGATGCATGCTCCACAGAGATACCATGACTAGGAATCAAGAGAACAGTAGGGTTCTCTGAGTGAGTAAGCCCCACTACATTCTGCAGAACACCAACAGATTCAAGAAGAAAGGTGAATGCCATTCTACAAGGATCACAGTCATTTTCCATATTGATATTGAAAGCTTTGACAATTACAGCTTTGTGTGCAGTAACAACTATATCAGATAGGAAGTCAGAAAACTACTCAATAAAACTGCTATATGGAAACAGAAGGTATATAAATAAGAAGAGTAAATGATGGCAGGGAATTATGAGTACATGAGCTAACAACAGTAAGGACCAGGATTTAAAATGTGCTAATTTAAAATATTCTCAGACACAGCCAGACTAGAATTAAATATGGCACAATGCCACCACCTTGATGATTTGTACGAGGGTTATGTTTTATGTAGACTCATTTAATGCCACATAGCCGTTATGTTTAAGCCATGATTCTGTCACGCAAAGCATATTAAGATTTTAGTCAGTTATGGTATTGTTTATATACCTTAGCAGTCGAAGATCTCACATTCTGAATCCCCAACCTCATAGATACCTTGTGGCAAAAGTTCTAACTTAATACTTATCAAGCTATTGTAGGAGACATTGTTGTGGAACAGATCTCTATGATTAAAGGTGCAGGAAACAGACACAGTTTCAATATAATGAACCTTAAGTGACAACTTTAAACAGCTAGCAGAGAGTCAGTTAAGCCGGGTCTGCAACCTGGACTTGGCTCTGGTTAGTCAACATTTTCCATTAAGACTATTAGCTATGCTTTTTAATAAGAGATCAGCATCTGGCTACGTAGGATGAATTCCACCTTTCTTCAAAAATCCAGGCTTGCCTCAAAAAGTCTGCCAATTATCTATAAAACCCACATCATTTATTGAGCGCCATTCAGACAGCCAAGAATGCAGCAACAGTAATCTGCCGTATCTAGTGGGGATCGTCTTTGCAAGCTTACACACTTCTACAAAATTCATTTCATGATTTCTGATTGCCACAACTTGACAACAAGAGCGCAGACACGAATAATAATATGAGAATTTACTTTTACTTTTAGCCAGTAGTTTTAGATTGGCAGTGATATCGGTTGCCCTGGCACCCAGAATGCTATTAAGTATGGTTGTTGGAGTTGCTGTTTTCATGTTTCATGAAATAGTCACTTACCAGATTTCCAGAGCCTTTTCAACAGGAGAATCAGTGGGTGGTTCACTGAGAGTGGAGAACCTGTTGGAACCGTGAGCGGGCAAATGATGCCAATGAGGGCTAGGCTTACGTGTACAACTGTTCTGCTGAGTCATCACCCATTCGTCTTGCTACAAAGGCTCTAATGTTTGAGCAGGGGGAGAGAGGCTACCTGAGATGGACTTATCCAGAGCTGCCTACACTGAGCTCTCACTTTCCTGAATCTGATGCAACGTTTGGATATGTCCCTCTAACACTGGAATATCCATCAGTCTAGCAACTAACCTGCATTTCTCACAGGTAAACATACCAGTAACAACAGGAGAATAACTAAACATATTACGCTCCACACACAGGACAGAAACCATAGTATCCTACTTACGTTTTGTATTAGAGCACTCTGATCTTGGGGTATTTGCTTGATGTTAAGTTTAGCAAATGAAGATTTTTAGCTTAATCGGCACAGATTTCCATTAATTATTCCAAAAGAAGGGGACACGTGGCAAGCACCGTCGCCTTGCACCACCAATGTTGGGGGTTCAAACCCAGCATCCTCCACTCTGTTTCTGGAGTTTACATGTTGCCTCTATGCTTTGTGGCTTTTTTTCCCAGGGACATGCAATTTAGGCTGACTAGTGTTTCTAATTTGCTTACAGTGTATGACCCTGCACAGGATAAGCAGTTTGGAAATGAATGGATAAATATTCCAAAAATGCCTCTCATTTCATGTAAAGATTACTGTAATATATGCAAGTTGTCTTAAACAGTTTGCACTACCATGCTGAATACATTTATGCATATTTTCCAGTAGAAAAGGGAATAATAGATGAAAGAGAATGAGAGGATTAGCAGGTTATCTCCTGGTAATTCGTCCATCCATGTCATTTTACTGGTTTTTCAGTACTATTAATATTAACAGTAATTAGTAATGTATATAAAGTTAGCATCTTGCTTCACACAGCTTCTTAGTTAAACATGGTAAATCTGGTGTCCCATACCCTTCCTTGATTAAATTGCACTGTCCGTTTTCAGTGTGCTGGAAATAAATGTAGAAATATCTTTATTCCAGGCTCTTCAAAAAATGCTTCCACGCATCACAGGAAGCTGTATATTGGAATAATATTCCACAGATATGAACAACCCACACTAAGTGATGACTTAAAAGTACTCTTATAATTTCACAAATCTTTGGCATTTATTTTTTCCCCCTGAGGATGCAGTATATTTATGTACAAAATTCTAGGTATTCTAGGTTAATGTTTGGATGCTGGTTAGTACTAATTGAAGAAGTTACCTAAATAACTGTCAACCCTGAAATGTTTCCTTTTATACAATTGGACTAATATGACCATTAAGGGAGTGTAAGAAATGCTAACAGAGTGTTAACAAAAAAGACCATTGTAATGTTTAGACACATGATAGGATCCAAGTGTAGAAACACTGGGTTTATTACAAAAGGGTTTGGCAATAATTGTAATCCTGAAACAGGAAAATATCAGTGAATCAACAAATTGATCCAAATATGATCCAAAATTCCTAGTCAAAACAAGCCAAGGTACAACTAAGCTGAAAGAGCAAAACAGGCAAGAGAACAAATCCAGAATTCTAGACTGGAATCAAGAAATTGAAAAGCAAAAACAAGTGTTACACTAGGAGTTAGTAGAAACAAATATTGAGCATTGAGTAGACTCACAATACTGCACAATGAACTAATAAACACTGTGCTGTATTAAATAGGGACAATAACGAAGTTCAGGTGTGTTAAATCTCCAGGGAGGCGGATCATGAGCAGGCTGGGCATGGCTGACTAAGTGTGGGTGTGAAAGCCATTCTACAATAAACACAGTTTAGTAAATGGTGGCATTCTATTTACCTACAAGCAATAGTTGTACTATTTTTAGATCAGAGTATTCCCAGCTTAACAGTATAGGCAATATATTGCTCTGTAGGTTAGGAGTCTGTGCCTGTGTCTGGTAGGTCAGCACTTCAAATCTCATGGCTGGCAGAATAAACATATTACTGCTAGGTCCCTGAGCAAGGCCCTTAACCCAAATACTGGATAACAGCCGACCTTGCACTCTAACCTCAAGTTTCACTCTCGCATGTATGTGTGAGTCTGCATGGGAAATGTGAAAATTAATTTTCCTCTGCTTGTACATATGGGCAGTAGAGTATCATTTCATTTCAGTTGTGATGGTTCAACATTGCATTTGCTGGGTGACCCATTAGTTTTGTGAAGTGTTTAACAGGTAAGTCAAACACCCTCAAATGGGTGCCATTTTTCAAAACTGAATTGAACATCGGAAATGACATAATTATCTAGTTTTTCCCTTAAAGGGGCATTAAATCACCTGACGTTATGCAAATATAATTGTGGTGTTTTTTTTTGTTGATTTGAAGTTGTCTGTGTTCTTGGAGCTTCTGAGGGACATTGAAACCCCTCACTAGGAACAGTAGAGAAATCCCGTAAACCAAAAACATGATGAACAATATTCTTTTATGGGTGCTTCACGTGGTGTATTGAGGAAATAGATTTTATCATGTGAGGTAATACAAGCTGGAGTTGGTAATCTGTCATGAAAACTGTGACGTTTATTCGTAAGTTACAAAAAGGAATTTGAGCCCTTAAGCAAAACCACTGTCTTTCCATTATTTATTTCTATGATCTAATAATTTTTCATTTTGAGACTTTAATTTCAACATTCAATTAGCTATGAAGATGTTAGTAAGAAGTTCCTCGACTAGTTTCAATAAATTTGACGAGCTGAGTTCATCAGTAACGACGTTCAGTATAGGTGACCATTGCCATTAAGTTAGGTGGTGGATTAGAATATTAATATTGCTGACATATTTTAACTCAACACCACCAGAGGTGCAGATTGCCCAGAAGTGAACAGATTTATCTATGGCCTATATCAGCACTCCTATACGAGTGCAGAGATGAAGCTTACAGTCATTCAGGCCGGCTGTCACCACTGACATCTGCAGAGAACATTATATTTGTGAGCATATCGGTCAATTCTCAGTGTTACCAGGGCACCAGGCTACACCACATACGTAATCCAGTTAACCCAGTTAATGGTACAGGCCCTCGGATGCTGGGTGTCATCGTGTTGTGCTTTGCTGGCTTTTAGCTTGCACAGATATTGTACTGTTGACTTATTTTTGCCTGGATTTCATTTACCTGAAGCTTATATGATGATCTGTCAACCTCATCAAATATCTATAGGAAGAATCAAACATTAGACAAAGTGTCATAACTAAATTTCGAGTTTAAATATTTGTTTACTTAAAACAACAATATATTTTTGCTTTCAGTTTCAAATTTTGAAACTGCCAGAACATCAGGTTCATATTTTGTGTTTTGCATTACCCCAGGAATGTTTTGCCTCCTATTACTTTATAACTCTTATTCAAGAGGCGTATGCCAATAAAGCTGGAAGCCAAGAATCTATTTAGTGGATTGTGAATGACATAAGATTGGAAAGAATGATTCATATTTTTCATCACTAATCTACATTTGAAGAATATCAGAATATTAGATTTTGTCTTCCATTCTAGACATGCAAATGCAATGAGATGTGATTGGTCCATTGTGATTGTACCAAAACAATGATTTATACTCCATAACTGACATAATGACAGTCGCCGAATAAAAATGCTGTTTAAAAAGTGTTGGTTATGGCTTTGACAGATATAGTCCATGATATATGAATATGACCAAGGCAACCCAGCAATGTGGTAAAATGGAAATTGGTCAATTGAAAATGTTGTAATATAGCTGAATATTGTAGCGACGGAAAGTTAGAATAGAGCAGGAATAGAATAGGTGACTTTCCTGATGCAATACGTTTTAACAAAATATTCTCCTTAGATACACTATTGCAGAATATTTTTGTTATGTGTGCCTTGCAAACAGCCTCAAGATGTTTCACAGTTTTGGAGAGGTAAGTATAATAAAAAGGAAAAATAGTTGTGTATTTTTATGAGTTCTGTGGCTGGGAACCCAACATTTTGGCACTGCCATCCATTAAAAATATACTCCCAGAAACAAACATAAGCAACAATAAGACACAACATTAATTAGTTAAACAGTAATTAACTTGGATTTATCATGCCAAGATGTCTTTGCCATTGTCTAGTTATTTAATACATTTGTATAATATTGACAAAGCATGTAACTTCAGATAACTGACACTAAATACCATGTATGTATCACATTCACCAGGCTCGTACCCACAGAGAGGCTTTGACTGTAATGAATACACGGGCTGGACCCAAGTGCAGAGCCAGGTTCTTTATTTGTAGTCACAGGACAGGCGGGGCTCAAAACCAGAATCAGAGATTTCCAAAAAGCCAAAGGGGTATCAGAAGACATAGTCAAGGTCATAGGCAACAGAGGTTGAAATCCAGAATATAGACAGTATAGACATCCAGCATGATTTTTCTTCCCATTGAGATCTGATGTGTTTTCAAAGTGTTCCTTTAATTTTTTTGAGCAGTATATATATATATATGATAAGGGGAAAATGCACCCACAGTAATGTACTCTCAGCAGGCAACACTTCTGTTCAAATGCAAAATCAGTATCCTAGTGATTGCACTTTTTGTACATCAGTTCTGCTTGATTATAAAAACAGAAAAGGCTATTACAGTCCACTTAAGCCAGACATATATGGTGAAACTGAGCTAAGTTATAACATTTATGCCAACTGCTTTGGGGTTGCCATGGGAACTACTTTTACCATCAGTAGGCATGTAATGGGCTTTATCATACAAAAAAGTCTTTATTACAGAAAAAGAATTTCTGCTGTTGAATTAACATTGCAAGTACAAACAGACAGTAGTCCTAATTTTACCACTATTACTAACTGATTTCATCATATTACACTCCAAATATTTGTATCATAAATATACACTGCCCAGCCAAAAAAAAAATGTTGCACACTTCAGTCTTTCACTTGACCGTTTTAGCTTTGATTAAGGAGCATTCATTGTGGTATTGTTTGGACGAGCTATTGCAATGTCTCAACATTTTTTTCATCCTAGATTTGCATTAATTTTTCATTGAATCTTGTATTGACAACAGGAGAGTCAAACCACTCCATAAAGTCTTCTCTACCACATCCCAAAGACATTCAGTGGGGTTAAGGTCAGGACTCTGGTGGCCAGTTCATGTGTGAAAATGATTCTTCATGCTCCCTGAACTACTCTTTCACACTTTGACCCGAAAGAATCTTGGCATTTTTGTCCTGGAATACGCCCGTCCTGTCAGGGAAGACAAAATCCATCGATGGGATAACCTGGTCATTCAGTAGATTCAGGTACTTAGTTGATTTCATTTTATTGCTGCGTAACTTTGCTGAGACTAGACCAGACCGTTGGCTCTTAAGTAATGAATTTGCTTATTTAAATGGAAACGGTGACTTTTTTGGCCAGGCAGTGTATATAACCATATAAAGCTAATGTTCAAATCTGTATTTGGTTCAAATCTATTGTTATGGCTAAGCTATGATATACATAATTTTTCACCTGTATTATATCACCTGAAACATAATGTCGGGAATACAGGTAGTCATAATTATGAACTGGCATTTATAGCGGTGGCATTTATAAGTGTACCTGTTTTACATTTAAGCTATTTTGCTTTTCTTACTTTAAATGTCTGAACAAAAATATCAAACCCCTCCATGAGACAGACCTTGATTTTCCATTAAGTCCAAGAGAGAGTGTGTCTAAAAGCACGATGAAAAAACATCATTTTAGGCGACATCTCTAACTTTCTGTTTTACACAATATTTTTTCTTATAGGTCTTGAATGAAACTCTTCATAATTGATCCAAGTAGAAAGTTTGTTAACTAACTAATGACATTTCCAAAATGAAAAAAGACAGGTCCCCAAGACAGTCAGAACACCACTAACTTATATTGTATGTTCACTTAAGTTTTGCCAAATTAGAACGAGCTCTGTTTTTCTGGGAACACGAATGAAAAGAACAACATAAAAAAACTTAAAGTGAGGCACGTAAAGGCAGAATTCTCTTTTTATCACCCTCAAGGCTGTAGTGGCATCCTTACTACTTCCACTGCTAATGAGCTTTTGAGCAAGCAATGTGTTTGTTTGGTTTTGAGCCAAAAGATATCTGTAACTGCTTTAATATCATTGGCCAGCATTACACAAAATTAAGAAATTAAACTGAATTGAGTCATGACATTGAATTAGCTCATACAGTAGGTCTTAAATGTCTCCTAGCTACGTTAATTTATCATAAGTATAGGTATGACTAGTGGGCAAGCAATGTCCCTAGACAGTGGTCTGACTGAGTTAGAAAAAACCACGCTGGCAATTCCAGCAATTTTTAGAATAATCACTAAAAATATTTACAAGCAGTGGGATTGTTCAGAAATATTTGTAGTGATGGTAGCAGGAAAATGCAAAAAAATAAACTTCATTGCAAAGCTAAACAGGCCTAAGAATTAGCATCTCTAAATTGCCCATCGTCAGTGTGGGCATGTGCATATTCGTTCTGTAATGGACACGTATTCCATCCAGAGAGTTTCCCTGCAATGTGTGCTACGATGCTTGGGATAGGCTCCAGGCTCCCCCTGCCCCCATGTGATGCTGTATGGATAAGCCATAAGAGCATGAGGGAAGGGAGTATACGGTATGGTCCAGTCTCCCAGTAATCCTCAACCTGTGTAATTATTGACTTGTTTTGCAAATACTCATCATTATATTTCTTCATTTATCACAGAAGTCACTTCAGTAAATCCAAATACATAATGTCAGACCCCAGCCAATCAGCACAGTCACTTTTCTCCCTCCTCCCCCTTAGTAGATGCCTCGGGTCCATCAATACCTGCACCTCAAGACCTAAGAATAGTTCCTTCCCAACAGCAATAAGAATGTTAAACATCCACTGATAACTTTCTTTTTTGTAAAACCTCCTGACTGCTATTGTAATTCACTAACCATAATCGCTTAAATGCAGTGGACTTAGTGTCAACGTAACTCCTTTACCTATACATGTATCTTGCTAAGCAGTGTATGTATTGTGATTATCAGCAAGGTCATAACACTATTTTTATGAAAATTATATTTTTTCTTGTCATGTTGCTGTTCCTATATTAAATAGGAGCTTGCTTTTCAGATGAAGCTGTAATGTTACTGTACAAAGTACCTTGTTAATGCAATGTTTCTTTCCCATGATGAGTCTCTCCAATATTGTAGCACAAAAGAAACTGCAAAGCTCGACATGAAATCCTTTTATAATTATCTGATCCTTGGCACTATGAAAACAATTTCTTCATGAGTTATGTTTTTAGGAAGAGATAACCAAACTGTCAGGCACAGTGGGGTTCATACTTCCGTGAACAGGTTCACAGTCGATTCAGCCAGTTCATGCCAAAAAGAAAACGTTCTTATACTGCTTTGATGGGCCTTGGTTCCTCTAGCCACCCTCCAAAATGCAAGACGTCTTCCTTACTGTCCTGTTCTGCTTTCATTCCTTCAAATCCATGTCACTAAGGAATGCTGAGACAATTCAGTTAAGCTGAATAGACCTTTGAGAGGCAAAGAGCAAGTCTTTAGTCATTTACGTTCTTACTTAAATGTAAAGTGAAAATGTTTCCATTTTCTCATTGCTCGCTCTCTTCCAGGATCCCTCCATGTTTGTGCTCATGTGGAAACTCAAACATTTCAAACCCAAAATTGCAAATGACTACATCACTGTTATTGGATCACTTACTGATTTTAAAGTAGAAACAAAATTATTCTCTAATACAGTTTTAGGACATCAGTAATCAAAGTTTTGTATATGTAACTAAAGTTTTGGGTGAGTTCTTGGGTGAGGTATCAATTGGGTAAGGATATGAAATATAGCCTGAATTAAGATTCATTTTGAGTTTGGATCCATAACCCATACTTAATGTATGAAATGTGTAGACTTGACAGTATTCTCTACTATTGCTTCTCAAGAATTTATTTTCCTGCTGACAAATGAAAATAGATATTATTGTTTTTCGTTTTAAGCCATGGAAAATGGAATATTTTGTCTGTGGTATGTGCAAGATATTTGGAAGATGCGGGCCAAAGCTATATGAAGATGTTTGTTTTAAGGGGTTATTTTTGCCTTGTGGACATACAATTGCAGATAATCCACCATCCACCGTAACAACTCAAGATTCCTGGAACATAGCTTTGAGGTGGTTTTACGGGCAATTAATTATCACTCAAAAAATGTTGAATGTGCTCTTTTGATATTTTCTTTGAAGATCCAATTTCTGCTCTTCTTTGGTGCCTCATTAGGTTTATTTATTTTTGGAATCCATTTATTGCGGTGGTCTGGCCCAAGGATTGTAGCAACATGTGAGGGAAATCCCCCACGTGGCCCAATTGAAATAACATTAGAACTTTGAATATAAGGCTTAAAATATAGACCAACCTTCAGAAGGTTTCTATCCACCCGATTACAGATGATCAGATGATGTTGCAATAAATCGTTGTATCTATTGTCCCATTTTCCTAGCAAAATATACAGAAATGAGGAGTGGCTCGAGACTTTTGCACAGTACTGTATATTATGATCTTGTAGAAAATTATTTTTCAATGAAACACTGAAGTAGCTTGTCGGAAAATGTAACCACACCCCTTGTCCACACAACAGTAAATTAGGTGAGGTATGACTAATTATTGTCAAAATCAGACTAAATTAAAGGCCTTTCTACAGAGCTGAACTTGGCAGTAATTCAACCATAAGCATGGAGAAGCTTTCAGGAGAACTCCAGGAAAAAAATGTGGAAACTCACAGATCAGGGGATGGTTATAAAAATAAATTCAAGACCGTGAATATCTTTCAAAGCACAGTGAAGATTATTAAGATCAGGAGAGTGTAAAAAGTGATTAGTTTTATAAGCCAAGAGTGGTCAACATGTACAATGCATGACAACATCACAAGAACTTACAGAGTGGTAAACAAGTCACCTTCTAGGACGTTAACCCTGAATACCATGAATCCCTCAACACTCTATACCTACTTGTTAAATTGTGGAAAAGTTAAACAAAACTGAACTATTAGAGTGAATTGTAAAGCATTATGTTTGATGCAAGTCCAACAGCAAACATCATCAAAATATTACCGCCCCTACAATGTATGTACCATGGTATGATGATGCATATTAATGCCACCAGCTCCCTTTTCTGGCTATCCCTGCACACTTCCCAGAGAGCTTGGCCAGATCTACCCTGACATGGGGAGAACCTGGAATGGAAGTCCAAATCCACCTCAGTCCTGTCAAAAAACAATATATGAAAAGGCATACCTGATGCAACAGTGTCCTCCCATTAATATTGTCTCTGTTTAGTAGTGTAACTTAAGTATACACAACACAGAAACGAAAGGAAAAAGTTTTCAAGTATCTTCAAATCACATACACATGTTGTTTCATATTCTTGTACCAATATAAGGTGCTACTTCTAAAATTACTAGAGATGGTTTAACACCTTTCCATAGTAAAATAACTTATTCTGGTTTAAAGCAAATTGCTATATTAAACTCCATAATTAAATCACAAATCAAGGAAAGAAAACTTTGGCTGACTGATTTAAAGTTGTCCTCTTAGATACTTCTGATGTACTGTACATCCTATAGAAACCATTTAGGATGCCCATTTAGTGGAACTTTCTAGATATTATCACTGACAGGAACACTTATTGTAACCTGATTTTGGTACATTTCTAGTTAGACAGGAGGATTTCCTCTCCTCTTTATCTCTTACTGCTGGATTATGTTTAGGAGTTGCTACAAGATCTTCTGGAGCTAGTCTGTAGTAATATAAACTTTGATACAGATTTACAAAGAGTTCATACCTCATATTAGTTGAAAACACAAGATGATTTTGCAGTAATACCTCATGATGTTCCAGTAACAAATAAAAAGGATTTGCAGTATAATGAATTGTTTATCCTCACAGTACTATGTGCAATGTCGTCAGACTTGTGTACCACAAATAACAGATGGAATTTGCAGGATATGGCCTTCATATAAACAATGTGAGATAGGTCTAAAGGTGATCGACAAACACTCAGGCCTGGAAATGATAACCGCCACCTGTGAAAACAGCATGGAGACACCAAAGCAGAAAGCAGCTGAATGTCTGCACTAATGTAATACATCTTTATGAGCATTTTTTCCAGGAAAGTCACATTACAGGTTTAACCAAAGGACCCTACCAGGCCTTTTAATATGTTGGATCATTACTACCTAAATCGTTGTGACAGTATGTGGTTTGCCGTACATTAACATGTTTACAAGTGCTTTCAATCTGTTTGAAGGGTATAAATTAACACAAGATCAGTTACACGACTGTATTCTTTAAACACTTGGAAGTTAGCGGGAGGGAAAAGGAATGAGGTAAACAGAACGTTATTGCAAATCTATGCATGAGTCTTAACCTATTTAAAAGTTGCTCATCTGGGGAGCGCACAAGACCACATTCCGCTCCAGCAGCCTTTGTCAAGTGACTACATGAGTTAGCATCATGTTTATCCCACTTCTTTGACTGCACATGTCTTGTTTTCTCTGTAAACCTGACCCAAATTAAATTCATGCCAGCTCCAATTGCCTTTGTAGTGACTTGTATGTTTGTCTTTTCCTGTCCCCACTGAAATGAAAATTGTTCATTTATCTTTGAGGATTTTTTCAGGTTTTATAATACATTCCCCCACCTCATTTAGTGACCAAGGCTGCAGAAATGCAACTTATATGAAGTTTTCGGAGATTTAAACAGGTATTTAAGAAGGGGATTCAGTGCTCTTAATAGCTAGATGCCTTCTAAAGTCTCAAGGTTTGTATTTTTTATTACATGTAAATATTAAATACATGTTGTAAATGTCAACATTATCTACGATTTAAGGTGCTATTCCTCTGTATGGTCAGTAGATCTGAATGCAAAAATAATAAAGAATAAACATATTTGCCTGACATATGTGATTAATGGTGACAGTCCAATCTTATTTAAGACAATAATTGTAATGTCTGCAGTTCATTCTAAAACACAAACATAATTGAAATATCCTAGTTATTTCAATCTCTACAGCTGCAGTTAATTTTAACCATGCAGGCTGTGTTAAGAAAATCTACTTCCAAAAATATTAATTGCCTGTTCATTGGAAAATAATTATCTTCATTCTCACAGAGCAGCAAACCTGTCAATGGAGATGTGTGATGTGCGCCACTGACCATTGGTAAGTGCGTTATATTATTACAACGTAATCCCTTTGGAGCTAGTTGAAAGTACAATATAAAAAATGTATGTGGACACCTGACCATCACACCCACAAAACCATGGGCTATAATTTGGAGTTGGTTTCCCTTTTGCTGCTAGAACAGCCTCCACACTTCCGGAATGGTTGTCCACTAGATTTTGGAATGTTACTGTGGGAATTTGTGCCAATTTAGCCAGGTGATCTTGGGCTTGTGTGCTGCTACTCGGCCAAAGAAACCCATTTCAGGAAGCTCCCCATGAACGTTTCTCATGCTAACGTTGCTTCCAGAGGGAGGTTGGAACTTGGCAGTAAGGGATGCAACTAAGGATTTTTATTTTTATGCACCATGCGTTTCAGCATTCTGTAGTCACACTCTGTGAGCTCATGTGGTTTACCACTTCCTGGCTGAGCTGCTGTTGCTCCAAGATGTTTCCACTTCACTATAAGGGCATTTACAGTTGACTGGGATAGCTGTAGCAGGACAAAGATTTTATAAAATAGGTGGTATCCAATGTCAGTAGCACAATGAAATTCACTAAGCTCGTCAATATGACCCATTCTACTGCCAGAGTTTGTCTTTGGAGATTGCATGGCTGTATAGCTGCCTTAATGCACCTGTTAGCTGTGGGTATGGCTGAAGCAGCTAAACCCAGTAATTAGAAGGGTTCACATGCACAGTTTCATGATGGCATATGCTAACTTGCATCCAGGATGACAGTGAAACCTCAGAGCCATTCACCTTGACAAATAGTGTCAAACAAGGTTGCATCCTCACTCCCACTGTCTTCAGTTTAAAATTCTCCACCATGCTAGACAAAGCATTTAGGGACCATGTGGGAGTTGACCTATGTATTCGCATGGACAGAAATCTTTTTATTCTAAAACAACTCAAGGCCAAAACAAAGGCACAGACAGAAACGATCCCTGAACTTCTGTTTGTAGATGATTGTGCCCTGAACGTTAGCTCACAAGCCGGCTTGCAGACCAGCCTAAACTTATTCTAGTGTGCATATTCCAATTTTGGCCTCACTATCTTCACCAAAAATATGGAAGTGATGTTCCAGCCAGTCTTAGGTGAACTTTCCACTGAGTCTGTCATCACCTTCAGTGGGCATAGGCTGAACTCAGTCAACAAGTTCACCTATCTCTCAGCATCACACTTTCCCAGACTATGCACATAGACAACAAGATCAATGACAGGATCGTCAAAGCTCGTACCATCTTTGGCTGACTCCACTCTTTAGTGTGGGAGCGTTGGAAATCCAGTGGGCGACTAAACTCAAAATCTATGCTGCTGCAGTCCTACCCTCACTCTTCTATGCATGTGAGATGTAGGCAATCTACAGTCACCATACCAAAAAGCTCAATCACTACCTTATATAAACTATAAACTACCTTAGGAGTATCTTGAATATCAAATGGCAGGACAAGATCCCAGCACTAAGGTGCTCATCCGGTCTGGCATGACAAACTTATAGACCATGATTGTCTCCCTGAGGAACTTTGGCCTCAACAAAGACAGCTGGGAGTCACTTGCCACTGATCAGAGATCACAGATCACTGGCACCTCAGCTTATGAGAAAAGATGTCTTGCCAACGCAAAACAAAAGCATACGTAAGGAAAGCAGCAACAGCAGACTGCAGCAAAAAGTCTTTTCTGGGCCCAGATTGGTGTGATCAGCCACCTGCAGATCCACAGAGACCCTAAATGATAACATCATGGTCATCTTATATATCAAAGGATGAACATGCAACATGCATGGGTGAAGAGAGGAACAGAAGTATCAGACAATCACCTTAATGAACCATGTTCAGAGCATCAAATTTTGCAATCAGTGCTAATTATGATGGTAACACTGGCCACCTCTGGTGAGAAAAGCTGTCAGGCTGAAGAAGAAGACCTTTGGGGCAATGCTTGCATCAGAGCACTCTGCAACTGAGAGATACTGACAGGCCATTTATGTTCTAGTGATGACAGACATAGAAGCAGAAACTCATGCATGGGAGCAATTTGGAAATGCCATGGAGAGAGACTGTCAGGTGGCCTCGAAGATGATTTGACAAACCATTCGTCACCCCAAGAGGAGAAGGTGGAACTAGCTCTCTGGATATTGTCAAGTAATGGAAAAAACACTTTGAGGAACTCTTTAACCTGGTGGTTATACTCTCTCACCAGGAGGTAGTGTTGGAAACTTCTGGTGAATCAGTGTGGGCAGATGTTTTTGGGGTGACATCGTTGATGCACCATTTCAGTGATGCACGCTTCATATAAAGTGTGCAAAGAACCTCTGGACTGGCAAACAAGGATGATGGTTCCTATTTTGAAAAAGGGGAAACAGAAGGTGCATTCCAACTATAGGGCAATCAGTTTCCCTGGGAAAGCTTATGACGGGGATATGGAGAGGAGACTCCACCCAATGATCAAACGTAGGATTCAGAATGTATAAAAGGAATTCAGACCTGGCCATGAAACAGCAGACCAACTCATGTTCCATGCATAGCTATGTAAGGATTTGTGGGAATATACTAACCTAGTCTACATTGGCTTTATGAACAGGGAGAAGGCATATGACTGTGCATCCCAGCACATACTGTGGGAAGTGCTGCATGAATATGAGATACCAGCGGTATTTCTGTGTGCTATCTAGTCCCAGTATGAATGCACCGAGAATTGCATCCATATCCTTGGCACAAAATCAAAGCCATATTGAAGAGATGCTGGCCTCAAGGGTGTGTCATGTTTCTACTCCAGTTTGTGATTTTTGTAGCCTGGATATCAAGGTGCAGTTGTGGCTAAAAGGGCATCCAGTGGGGGGGAGTAGAGGTGACATCCCTGCTGTTAGCAAATGATGTCATGCTTTTGGTCCAACAAGGAAGTCCATAACACACTTCAGTGATTCAGTGCCAAGTACGAAGCAGTAGGGATGAGAATCAGTATGTTCAAACTAGAGGCCACAGAGGTTTCAGAAAAGAATGGATTTCTTCTTTATGGTGTGGGGGGGAGGGGTCTGCCCTTAGTGAAGGACTTTAAGTACCTCAGGATCTTGGTCACAAGTGATGATAAGAGGAAAATTGAGATTTACAGGTGGATCAATGATGACAGATGAGGTTTTTCCTCTGGGTTGCTGAACTCACTTTCTGTGGCTGAATGAGGAGTTCAGAGACCCAAAGGGACCTCAATATATAGCCACGGGAAGGACTCTGTTGAGGTGGTTCTGGTATCCTATAAGAATGCTGCATCAACAGCTCCCAAGGGAGCCGTTCTGGCATGTTTCACTGAGCTGAAGGCACAAAGAACAGCCAGAACACCTGGGAGGGATTAGATCTCCCAGCTGGGAACATCTAGGTATCCCCCAAAAGCAAGCTAGAGTCTTTGGCCATGGAGACATCCGGTCTGACCTGCTTAGCATGCTGCTACCACGACCCCAGGAAAAGCAGTTTGAATATGATGATGATCATCATCATACCATCCTACAGTTTTTTCATAGACTGTAGATTCAGCAATCAACACCTGCATGAAAGGATTGCATCTGACAATTTAAATTAATTTAGTCTTTTCTTAACTTAAAATTTTAACAATTTTAAGAAAAAAAGTTTAGTCATGCCAGAAAGAAGTGATTTGAATATTTATTAGATGTGAGGTGAAAAATGTGTTTATTCTTTGGAAATTTCTTTATAGATTTTCAGCATCAATACAGTTAAATTTAATTATGGGAACCTGTGTTAACCTGTGAAGCCAATGCTGGACACAGTTATAGTTTCTATCTTGAGGGTGTCACACTGCAATTTGTCTTCTAAAGAAGTATGGCAAGGTCTACCTGTGAAACTATGAAATTCATTTTGTCAAATTGTTCGAACCCTAGATGCAATGCAGTCTGCCGTTCATCTTGGAAAGGGAATTGATGGGCGAATTCTCCAGGTAGTTACTTGCCTCTGAAACCGTTCTGCTGTGCACCCTCTGGGACTGAGCTCACAAGCTTCAATTAGTGCCAGCGAAGGAAGATGCAAGTCTCTTTTCCCACAGACTGCACACCTGTTTACAGACTAACCAGCAGCACTGGCATTATTGCTCCGAGTATAATTATTTAGACTGAGCACTCCTCTCTATTTATTTATACACTAATTCAATTTCAATAGAATCTAGGTCACAGTAAACACTGTGTTAACAGACATTTCTAGGTAAATTGACTTTTAAATGGTCTCCAACTACAGTATTTTCTTCCTAGAATGTGTTTGTGAAAAAGGCATCAAGATAATGCATAAGATGTATGTTCATAACAAAATACACCCTAAATGATCTCCAGAGAAACAAATATGAAAATCAGGAGAGCACATGAACAGCTTTTGTACCATGTAGAACTCACATTTGACCATCATTAGCTTTGATTAAGGAGCATTCGTCGTGGCATTGTTTGAATGAACTTATGCAATGTCTCATTTTTTTTCATCCTAGATTTGCATTAATTTTTCATCGAATCTTTTATTGACAACAGAAGAGTCGAACCACTCCATAAAGTCTTCTCTACTACATCCCAAAGACATTCAATGGGGTTAAGGTCAGGACTCTGTGGTGGCCAGTTCATGTGTGAAAATGATTCTTCATGCTCCCTGAACCACTCTTTCACAGTTTTAGCCCGAAGAATCTTGGCATTTTTGCCCTGAAATTCATGATTTCATTTTATTGCTGCATAACTTTGCTGAGCCTAGACCAGACCGTTGGCTCTTAAGTACTGTATTTGCTTATTTAAATTGAAATGGTGACTTGTTTTTTTTTTGGCCGGGGCAGTGTATAATGAAACATATACATAAAGGAAGTCAATTAATAAATGTTTTACAGAAATTTTATTTTACATATAATAATAATTCTACAAAACATTAAATAATTGACCTAATTTAGGTATTTACTTCATCATCTAATTCTTAGCTAATAAAATTAAAAATGGCATCAATTATTAGTTTCATCATCCAATATCGCATCATTTCAGAAATTCATTTTTTGATAAATAAAAAATGTCCCCTTTTTGGACTTAAGCTGGAGACATCCTCTTTCCATATAAAAAGGTATGATTTAGCCAAACAAGAGAAGTTCAAAGGTTTGCTTATAGTTACTTTGCAATTCTGTCTCCATATCTGACATAATACAAATAAAGCAGCATTAACTGTTTAACCCATAGTTTCCCACCTTCCACCATGCATCTGCAAAATAACAAGTCAAGTGCTAACGGAAAACAGATGTCCATAATACCTTTTGCACATCTATATGCTGGGGGAAGTGCTATGGGTAAAGCTGGCCACTTCATCCAGACCCAGTGTTGCCATAGTGTTTCTCCTCGTAGACGTGGAGCCGGGAAGCCCTTCGGAGGCTGACTCATGCTGCACACTGGCCGTGAACCATGCCCAGGTTGTCCCAGCACAAACGCATCACTCGGGTGAGATCTATAAGGAACTGCCCAAACTGTGTCATTCAGCCATACATCACACAAAGTTCTTCTATGCGGAAAGTATTGTGAGGTTTTAATATAGATTTCAAGCTTGTTAGAATATTATCAAGTTATCAAGACCGTCTATCAGTATGACCAGTCATTTTACAAATTGTGTAGAACAGCACGTTTCACTGGAGACGTTTGCACTGCGTTCGGTTCTGATTGCGACTGCATCGATCGGCAGCCAATATAACAGATACACAGTAACCAGGTTGTCTTTGGTTTGATGTTCTTCCCTAATGTTTGTAACATTTCCATCGACATTAGGACCTAGCGGACTCTTAATTGTGTCTGAAGGTGTGGTATATCGTGGTATCGGTCCACTTCACTCCTCCAACTACCGAAGACTTGGCTGCGGGTCTCCTATTTCTGTGCAAATCTTACATTTTAACCGGGGCATTTTGGACATTTTCATTCCTACCGAGCGGTTTATGATGAAGTTTTCAAATAGAAGCCTATCCGTCACGGTTCACAACTAGTCTGTTTCGTCCGTCTTTATACCAGGAAACTCTACGTCTTGATTTTCCTTATATTATAGTTTATATTTTGATAGTTCTCAGTCTTATATATGCTGTGCTCTGAAACGACCTTATCGGGGAGGTCTCTTTAAAGGCCGGCATCGATGAATTGGGAAAGCAATGTGCATCCCGGCAAACAGAAAGAAGGCGTGATGAGGAAGAGAGCGGTCCTGCAGAGGAAGGGGTGCAGCTTTGAAATAACAAGGTAAGGGCAAGGAACGTCTCCATGCATGTGGGACGGTGCCCCTTCACACATGATCGCTGTGTAGCAACGCAAACAAACTGCACCTCGCCGGCTTATTCACGAAGAGCCAGCGGCTTCCAATAAATTTCGGTCAACACCAGCGATGATGGACCATGTAGGCTTATCGGTCCAAGGGACGGTCAGTGGACCAGATCGTGGTCTTCCTCACATAACGCTCTGTGTGTTTCTGGAGCGTTAAAGTAGGGACAGACAAATCTATTTAGAGTTTTAATCCAACAATAACACGTGTTTTCATCTTAAATCGCAATTTATAATATAGCTGATTAGCGTCATGGTATAAATTTTAGACTGCCTAGGTTATTAAAATGTATGCATTAAACAGATCACAAATGCAAATGTAAGTTTCAGTAGTTTATCAGCTTTAAACAGCACAGTTCTCTATTACTCCAATACAGTGTGCTGTAATAGTACTCGTAGTGAAATGTATGGCGAACCACTTTTAGTTGAAAGCACATGTCCATACAGTGAGGTTTCAACTACTATAAGTAGATCATTACTGGAAAGAAAAAGCTTCTGCTCAAATATGTGCTCTTAACAACCGACCTCCATGACCGTGGGACATTTTGAGATCTAAGAATCTTATGTACGTTTCTTAAAATATGATTTTACCAAAATACGACCAAACGCAGAGTCGAATGACTGAATATATCATTCTTTATGTTAGACTTTGGAAAACAGCGAATGATTTGATGTAAACAGACGCATTGGAAGTTCATCCACGCCTGGAGAAAGACGTATTTATAATTATGACCACAAGATGGGAGCATTTATTCGGTAATAATTCCTACAAACATGCACCACTGTATATATTAGAATATACAAACGAGTAGGATTGGCGAGTACAAATCATTATATTACAATATAACATATTTGTATGTCCATGTGCACAAATTCAAACTCTATAAGATTTTTTTTTCTTTCCTAATTATAATAGTATTGCAAATGTTGACCTTTTTGCCAAAAAATATGTAGAGTCACTGAGATGTATTGTAAATGTGCATTGTTAGAAACGGCTCAAATTGGGAAACACAGGCACAGCCAAAGAACTGGTCTCCAGGATTTCGGTATTGGCCCTTCTGTCTGATGATCAGTCCTTCACTGAAGATGATGGACCAAAGCTGTGTGATCTGGGAAACAGAGGGACAGAGGACACAAGGTGGTGGCAGGGTGTGGTGGCTGTATTGGGATGACAGCTCATGAGATAAAGGCTGAGTGGCAGGGCAGAGCGGTACCCTGTTTGTGCCGAGCATTCCTACTGTCGTCGTCTTTGGTTATTTCTGTTCTGGTGAGGGAAAAAGGGAGTGGTCTCTAATCATCTCCCATGGATCCCGTAGCTGGATTAATAGCGATTCTGCTCCTGGCTTCTTTGTCTCATTCAAAGTCTTGGCAGTGGGCAGAGTGGCGTTTACCAGCTGCTTCACTGAAAGGAATGAACTGTAGACATGGGAGAAGTATGTCAAACATATGAATAATTTCGTAATGCTGTTGTGGTTCAGGTTGCCATGTGTTCTTAGGTTGCAGAATAGTTTTAGAAGCAGTTTTATCTACCAAATACAAGACACTTTTGGGTGAAAACTACAATTGCTGCCCTCTTCAATATTTACTTTCTTGCATATTTACAGAAGGAAATAAACTATAATCCTTACCATAAATTACTTTTAAATTGGTGGTTTTTGATTTCCCCTGTCTCCTAGTAAAATTTTAAATTGTGTAATATTGAATTTTCTGTTCAGTTTGTTATATGCAATTAATATTATCTGAGCAATATAAATGAATCCTGTTGTTAATTCAGAAGGGTGAGTAGATAAGGTTGAATTAATAAGTTTGCTTTTAAAGCTATGATTACCCAGTGAGGTTTGTACTCCAAGCTCAACGCTTGACAAGTAATCCATCCATCTTCAACCCACTTATTCTGGTCAGGGTCACCTGGCGCCTATCCCAGGCAGCACTGGGCAGAAGGCTGTGGTACAATGTGGACTGGATGCCAGTCCATGACAGGGGACATGCAAGCACAGACATATGCTATGGGCAGATTGGAGACAGAAATTACCCAAAAGCCAAGTCTTTGGATGGTGGGAGGAAACCCACTACACATGGGGAGAACATGCAAACACACTGAGTGGAGGCGGGATCTGAACTGTCAACCTTGGAGGCATATGGTGACAGTGCAACCCACTAAGCTTCCATCCCCAGCTCAAAGTGTAATATTTGCTTAACTTTGGCTGATGAAATATGCTATCATTTTAAAATTTAAAATAATCTAGGCTTTGGTTATTGAGTTTGTCTTGTTAAATTAACTTTTACGCCCTGAAGGATTTCCAGCCAAAGGTCTAATTTCACCTCATGATGGATTTCTAGCATGCAAAGTTCACACTTTCAACCATGAAAGCACTATGCTTATTCTGGTTTTTTACCTGAAGGAAAATAAAAAAACAGCTTAAAAAATAAGTTAATTTCTCCTAGTTCACAGCAGCCAACTGGCAAAGGAGTTTTGCTAAAAAATCCAAACTGCTAGAGATAAATAAAAATCACTTAAAGGAGGGGACAGGTCTGAATACAACAACACCAAAAATGCTATATTTATACCCTGTAAAGAAACTGATATATACTGTACACTGTGCTCTACAGTACATTTGCAACAACAGTTATGGTGCGATGGATGTTTTTTTAATTAATCTGACAGCACTTATTGATGCTCATGTGAAAAGAACACCAGCTTCAGCTGTACAGTCAGAGACATTTTAAGATGTGTTGAAAGTGTGAATAAATAAGCAGTAAATAATGTTCCGGCTAGAGAAGAAAATGAAGCTGTGATAGCATGTGTCTAACAGTAGGGGGGGATAGCGGTCCATGTCGAGCTCTAATAGGGGGTCAAAGACCGTTCGGTTCGGTTCACATTCACAGCACAAGTTTTGAAAAGCTATACTCATATAGAATTGATATATATATATATATATATATATATATATATATAAATGATATACATTTCAGTGAGATTATTGTTTAAGTGTTATTCCTGGATACTACATGCAGTTTATAGCAAAGTCATTTGCACAGTTTTCTTTTGCCTAGTATGATTTGCCAAATTTGTGAAGTATTGTGTTTCAACAACACATTCAAGACACTCTTACCTAGACGCTATAGTGTAACAAATGTCTTTTGGCCATATTTTCACTGAAAGAAGCTAATCTGTGTTTTTGTTCCTTCCAAACATATCTTTATATTTTAATTTTTGAGTTTTTTTTTTTTTTTACCCAAAATGTACGTATACAGCACGGTGCAAAAGTCTTAGGCAGACAGTGAAGATGTTTAAATCACGTTCATGTTGTCGTAAAACTATGACTTCATGTGTGTCACTTTACATATTCCAAAACATCTCTTCATGCCACCCCAGAATTTACAGTTACCATCCAACAAACCCATGTACCTGCTGAGCTCAACTAGAAGCGCACCTTTTTTGGTTCATATACCTCATATAGTGAATTAACCACTTTAGTTCACAAGCAGGTGGTGAAAATGAAAAATGCATGGAATGGCTGGGCTGCTTTTGGGGAAAGTTTTTTGCATTGTTGTTTAATTGTCCCTATTCTAATGTTGAATTGTGTTCTTCTTCTGAGAAAATATACAATTACTGCCCAGATAAATGAACATTTTCTCAGACTGCCTTAGACTTCTGCACAGTACTGTGTGTTGTGACGATCCCTTTTTGAGAATCTAGGCTCATAATACACCCTCTCACTCATTTAATAGAAGTAGCCTACTTGATACTCCTCAGAGCTGTAATGTAATGTCAGTTTCTCAGTTTGCAATGTAAACATTTTTCCTGCCAAAGGATTTCTGTGTGGCCTTTTTTCCGGGAACTCTCAAGACTTTATGGAATAGTAAATGATTCAACTCAGCCAAAGCAGGGAGAATCCTCATGCCAGGGGTTGCCCCAGGAGGCAGACATGATAAGTTATCCCACTACGATTCTTTGCACGGTTCCCAATGTTTCACAGTCACCCCATTGACTCCTGTTACTACATCAGGATTTAATTACCCTTAATTTGGTTTAATTATTAATGGATAAGCTAAAACAGAACTGTTACTGTTAAGCTATTATTTTTAAATAGTGTAACGAAAAAAAACATTCTGGAAGTGGATGAATTCTGCATACATTTTTAACAGCCATTGCGTGATCAGGGAGAAAATGTTGAAGAACAGAATATTCTGTTGATTAGCATATTTTTTTTTACTGTCTTCCCAGGGACAATATTCCTGAAAGTTAGTGTCAGATTACGAACTGCCAAGGAAAACCATCCTGATTTACCCTTGAAAATATCTTCCATTGACCAAATGTTTCCTACAGACTTTGACATCTTTTATAGATTAAAATTAAGATGCAAGTAAAAATATTTAACTTTAAAAGTTTGTTAGAAGTGTAAAGTTTAGGAAGCCATGAAAAAATGTCCATACAGCCTAGAAGCATGAATTTCTGATATATAAGAGACGGAGTGTACGGATGCATTTGTGTAATGGCAGAGTGTCTGGTAGAGGTACGTGAGCTGGATGAGAACTAAAGTTGTAGAGCTTCATTTGGGCCCAGCAGAGGACCTAACTTTGTTGTGTAGATTCACACTACTTCCAGAAACTGCTCTGTCATAGCCTGTTGATGGATAATGTTTTGGGCAGCAACTCTGGCTACTGTATAATTACAACTGGAAAGGTGGTCCTCTGAAAACAAGAAAGAAAATAAACATAGTACTCAAACTAAGGTACGTTTATATAAATGTCCTCCTTTATATCTTAGTGGTTTATACAATTTTAAAGGCAGAAGTCTGTTAAATATTTCTTTGCAGCTTGTGTTTATACAGTTATTAATTTATTACAATTAATTAAGTAGGAATTTCAGCTCGGATCTTTAATATAGAGCAAAGTATGATGCAGGTAGTGATCTTTGCAATATATCATCCAGGAGATACTCAGTATATGTATTTATTATTTATTTAATCATTATTTATGAAGCAAAGTCTGTCCTTGTTTTACTTGCTTGATTATTAAGGTTGTGAGTAATTCTGTCATGTGTGGAGTGCCAATCACTGGTTTTCACATCATTGCTTTGGATCATGCTGAGTCATCTAGCATGCAGTATCATCACTCTGAGGTGTGCTGCTAGTCGAATTGTATTATTTGCGATGTTCAGGAACATATCCAGTTTGCATATAGTGTCACAGCGGGGTCAGGGGCTGGGCCAGAGTGAGGAGATGCAGGCACAGGACATGGCTTTCTGAGTGCTCACAAAAGACTTTACTGTGTCAACAACACATACTACAGAGATCAAATGCAGGAGACAAGGCGAAGGCTGGAGCGGGGAAGAACACAGGGGCATCCATGGGGCAGAAGTCTAGGGCAGAGAGGCAGAGACTGGAGACAGGACCTAGACAAGAGGAGAGTGGTACAATGCGGGAACAGGGGTAGGTAGCCTGGTCAGGGGTGTATATAGAGGAGCAAGAGGAGGCTCCCCCTGGAGGAAGAAGGAAGGAGCTGCGACACATAGACCATTTAATTTCCTTGGAGAGTAATATCATACTATGATAGGACACTTGGAAAACTCAGTTTAACACAGGACTGTTTTAAAAATATTGTTAGCTTGTTTAAAAAGTCTAATTTAAAAAAATTAAAATGACAACTATTAGAGTTAGGGTTAGAGCTAGGGTTAGGGATATAATTATGGTTAGGTTAAATATTACAGATAAGGTCATGGTTGTGTTAGATGTTGGGAGAAATGTTAGAATTAGGGTTATGATTAAGGTTAGAGGTAGGTGTAGGATTAGCAGGGTTAGATTATGGATGGGATATGGGTTATGGCAAGGGTAAATGATGGATTTCATATCGGGGTTAGGTTGATGGTTAGTGATAATTTGCCCATAGCATGGGATTCATGTGAGGGCTAGGAATATGGGCTGAGCCCCTAGCTCAATGCCAATCTTAACCAATCTTTAACATTCGATCCAAGTGACCCAAACCCTTAGCCTTAAACCCTTCAATCTAACCCGAGCTGCAACCATTACCTCATTTTAACTCTAACAATAAGGTCAACCCTTCACCTTATCCTATCTACATCCAACTATCCATCTTCCTGAAGATGAATGGAAAGTATCCATCCATCTCTCAGTTGCTTATTCTGGTTAGGGTCAAATGGGCCTGGAGCCTATCCCAGGCAGCATAAGGCGGAAGGCTGGGGAACCCCAAAGAACAGATACACAAATATACTCACACAAAAAAAATCATTCAATATGGCCAATTTAGAGATGCTCGTTACTCTAATTGCATGTTTTTGCACTGTGGGAGAAAATTGTAGTACTTGGAGAAACCTCACGAAACAGAGAAAACATACAAACTGCAAACACAGAGCAGAAGTGGGATTTAAACCCTCAATCCTGGAGGTGTGAGGCACCAGTGCCCCCCACTGAACTATCATGCACACCCTTGATTCTTATCATAAGTTGGTCAGAATACCCAAAGTAAATTAATCTTATGTTGAAAAAGTTGCATCAGTTTAAAACCAAGCTAAACTGGTTTAACAAGATAAGCAAAGATGCAAGGGACTTAAGCAGAGGAGAAATCTTTGCAGAGTTATTTGTTTATGCATCAATCTGCATACTTCCGGAGTCTCCCTGATCCCACAGTACTGAAATTCAAGTGCAAGAACGTCACAGCAGCCACCAAAAGCAAATCAGTTTAGTTTAACGCTGCCTGATGTCATTTCAAAGAGGTCTACGCCTATCTGGCGTTACTAAGCGATTAAAGTACACCACTAGGAAAATTCACGGTTACGATATTGAGTATGAGCGTCTTCACGAAGTCTGCCTCGTTCAAATGGTTGCAGTCAAACTGATAGATACAGATTATACTGTGAATTTGTGAGTTTAATGAATTAAGCTTGGTTGCAGGTAGAGTGACACTAGTAGTAGTGGGGTAAATGGTGTTTCCGCGGTTTTTGGTTACCCAAAACATTTAATTAGTTGGCAACTGGCCCCGTTTTGGTTTCAAATATTATAAAACTTAAACGGTAACAGGTCATTGCGTTTGTTGTGTGTCATTTTCAAATTTCTCTATGTAATCATAGTTTCAGCAGTTGGAGCATCATACTTCAGTTTAATTGGTGACTGGTTACATTAAGTACTTGCCATTTTTAAAAAGAATAAACGATTGCGTTCTCTTTGTGGTGGCATTACTACGTAGTGGGCACGGTGCTGCTCGAAAGATGTGAGGGTGTCTCTCCGGTTCGAGGCGACACCCCTATCTCTATTTCGAGAGGCTGGCCTTTCCGTTGCAACACATGAGCTGTGAATGTGTGTGGTTACACTACAGTAGAAAAGCAACAGCTGTTAAATTAGGACTCCGGAGCACTGGCGACGGTGTAGCATGAACTGTCTTCAACGGTAACGAGACCTTTGTGCGGACTGTGTGTTGTGAGCCAGAATAAAGAGCAGTGTTTGAGGAATACAGAGAAAGAAGCGTTTTGACTGCTGTTTCGTGTTGGGCGACACGGATTAGGATTATGAGCAGTGGGGATCCGGCGTCTCTTAAACTGCTGTGTTTCACCCATCGGTAAATACACCTTTATTTACATCGTCTTCTGAAATAATAGACACGACTTCTTGTCGGTGTTAACAAGATTAAGGTTCCATATTGGTATTTTTTTTTATTACATGTTATAGTATAACTGTGGCTGTAGCTGCGTTTTGCATTTCACTTACAATATTCATCTTTAAGGGTAAAAACTACAGGAAACGGACATTTAATGGATTTTAAATTTCTTGGCAGTCTGTGAATGAATCGATACTCCACGTTGTTACGGCAGCGGATGACAACGTTTTCCACTTCCACTGTTTTGAGTGTTTCACTTCACAGCTAATTCCCTGAAAAAGAAAAAAGCTAAAACGTCGCGTACTCATCTGAAGGATCCGTTTTGCTTACTGGAAGATATGACATGTCTTTTTCACATTTATGGAAACTTAACAGGATATATGAGAAGTTATTGCATAACCGCATATATTGTAAACTTAATGTCTAATCTAATACGGTGCTGGAAAACCCATCGTGACAAAACCATAGTCGATTTTTGTAGAATTCCTGTAACAAAAAAGAGCATACAGATGTACGCTACTGGTAAACTATTACTGTGCACTCAAGTTTGTACGTGTCTTGATTTTAAGACTGTGAATGTAACATCGAATGTTATTTTCTATCATACTTATTTATTAATATGTTTACTATATTAATATTGATAATTTACCCCTCTTTCATAATTCATTAACCTATGCTTTCACTTTTTGCTTATTTGCAATTTTGACACTGAATATAAACCGCTAACTCCTTAAGTGAACTGCGTAAATTAAACACTGGTAATTCAGTCTGATGTTATGCTCGGAAATCATTTGAAGAGAGACACCCTGGCGTCTATGTCCAAGCTACAGCTTACAGCTTGGCAGTGTAATAAATAGGAGGTTGAGCTGTTCTTGGAAGTACCCAGCAAACAGTTGGTATAACTGGCACCGCGGTGGCACGAATATGTCACCGTGCTTCCCTGCCTACGGGCAGGTCTTGGACAGCATGACCACGATATGAACTGTGTGCACAGTGTGTGAATTTCTTCATCGTATGTCACACGTTTCGAGGCCTACACACCCACGATGACAACATAGGCTCCGAGCTACATTTCAACAGACGGGGGATCATCCACAGCTTCTTACATCTACTTAATGATTGATTTCAAGGAGAAATAGCCTGCCGTATTCAAATATACACACCTACACACATGTCAGACCTATGGTTCCCACATAATGGAATTCAGAGGCGATACAGAGAGGGACCAAAATTGAATGGTTTCTCACCAGTTTATTTCACTGGCTTAATCATCTTAGGCTAAAGGTTGTTCCATGTCATTGAAACTGCTGTTGGCATTGCCCAGTGCCACCCCCGAGGAGGCTGTTTTTTCACCATACTAGCTAGTTCTTGTGTATCCCTGGAGGAAAAGAATAAAGCCCCACAGTTTTCCCTCCTCTTTGAACAGGCATTGTAGTACCTGAAGTTCCTGCTAATGTGAAAAGACCTGCTAGGAACCTTTTACAGAAGGCCACATAGATGACATTTTTTTCTAATTGCATTGTTATATTCCATAATTAATTAGCCTAGTAGTTTAAATTTTTTTGCAAGCTTTCTCATTGTCTACAGCCTTATTTCCTGCATAAAATTAGCTTTAAGGCCTGTTTTGCTGAAGTTGACTGTCAGTGGTATAGAGTGGGGGAATTTAAACTTTTTAATCCAAGGACTCAAATTATAAGATTACCACAAGGACAGCAGAGCCAGACATAACCATGTGGGGACCTATCACAAACACATTCGCAACCAAAGTTTAAGAACCACTGGTATCATTTTGTGTGATCAGTTTGGGACACAAGCCAGCCCTTGAGCATTACTGACATTGCATTTAGAGAGATCCCTCTGTTAGATAGTGACTTCATATTTAATTGGATCGCAGGCCTTTCCCGCAGTTGAGCTGAGCTCCCTCGGCTGCCATCCAGGACAGTTTGAAGCAGGCTGACGTGATGTGCTGTTGGACAGGGACCATGCCAGATAGCGGGGGCGGACTGATGGGGGCTCACAGACAAATGGGCTGAGCAGCCATTGCTCTGCTCAGGTCCACAAAGGGCCAGCTGACAGGGGTGTTGGCCTGGATGCCCCGAGATGATCCACTCTAATGCTGTGTCTGTGTTGTAGCTCTGCCTCGGAGGACCTGGGGTGCAGGCGTGGAGACTTCAGTCGGAGGCACTATGGGTCTGTGGAGCTGGTGAGTTCTTCGCTTATGCCCCTCAGAAGGGAGGCAGGGGTGGACATTGGTCAGGGTGGGGTACATGTTCATGGCAGTGTGCTGTAGTAACTAAGGAAATGTTGGCTTGGTGTAGCTGCTTATTAGTTTAGATTTAATTTGCCTTTGAGAAGCGAAAGTATGCCTCATTAGCTAGCTAGCACAGATACAGGTGACAGGGGGGGTCATTGTAATACTGTATTAGTACAGGAAAATCCATTCATTTACTGCACTCAGGTAGGCATGTTTTCAATGCTTATGGGATTTTTTTACGCAAAATAACATCACTGCATCCTCGGAGAGGAGATGGCATAGCATCCAATGAACTGTGATGTCATGTTATTTTTGGTTAATTGTTGTGGCTGTGTCACCCAGATAAATTGCAAATGGCACAGTGTAGCAGGAAACAGGAATATCTGACAAAGCCAAACTTCACTGTCAGGGCCTGTTTAAAAAAACGGTTCCTTTGTTGGTTCTTTGTGGACAGAAAAATGCATCAGATTAAGGCTGAGCATGCGACCACACAAAGCATATCAAAAGCAGCAGATGCGGAAACAATATGGGGCAGGCAACATGCATATGGGAAATACAAATTCTGCAGGCCAGCAGCCAGCCGGCTTTTCTCTTATCAATGTGTCTTTTAATGGTTTGAATTTATTTCAAATGGATAGTCATTTTCACAGTATGCTTGCTTTTTATTGTGAGGAAACCATTAAACTTGATATAGCAAAGGGTTTTAAAGATGTGCAAACTTACAATGTGTCCAGTTTTGTGTATTGTTGTAACTTCTAAGTGTGTGTGTGTTGTATTTTAATTATTTGAATATATTTTAAATACAAAGTGGTTTATTATAAAGTTTACTTTTTTTTTGTGAGAAAGGTATACTTCATACAGCAAAATGATTTTAAAGATGTGTAGAGAAACACTGTGTCCAGTTTTCTATATTGTTATATAATCTCAATATTTCAGACATTCTTTTTTACGTTTGAGTTTTTTTCCATCCATCCATCTTCCAGCTCCATACCTGGTCATGGTCACAGGGGTGCCTGGAGCCTGTCCCAGGCAGCATGGGGTACTGGGCTGGGCTGCACACTGAAGCAGACACCAGTCCATTGCCAGTCTGTCTACCCATCTTCCAATTGCTCATCCTGAGCAGGATTGCTTTTTTCGAAGTGGAATCATTAATATCGATGCTGGAATCACATGCATGCATTAAAACACTGAAAGTATTTTGTACTTTGGCATTAATGGTGTGCAGACAGTGTTCAAAAGCTGCAGTCAGAGAAAGCCAAATCTGAAAATGTGTGTGTGTGTGTGTGTGTGTGTGTGTGTGTGTGTGTGTGTGTGTGTGTGTGTGTGTGTGTGCAAATATAAATTGTAGTGGTAACAAGATCCCATTCATAGGAAAGCTTCAGTCAGACATTTTTAATGTAGATGAGAATATGCTCCCTATTAGTAGATATTCACATCTCCTAGGCATCATCAGTTTGTTAGGTTACAACCTAAAACTGATGCATTTGAGCCGTGGCAGTCTGGTACTTATAACTAAATTAACTAAATTGAGCTTTAGCCAGATGCCTGCACAGGGGGTCTGTTTAAGAATAAACATCCTGAATGTGCTTTTAGATGTGGTGGTTGGGTCATTTGTAGTAAACTTACAGCAGTGATGGGTAAGGAGAGTGAAAAAACCTCCGCCTATACACTCAATGTATGAAGATTTCAGGCTGAAATTCAAGAAACGAAGCAGAATGCTGTTCAGCTTCAGTACAGAACTCTCCATAGGCACCATACACATGCATTACACTATTTAACGTATTTGAGGTTATACTGAGTATTTTTCAGTGTTGTAGATAATGATTTAGGATAATTATATTTGTTCCTACAACCATTAAGGGTCACAGGTAATATAATTTTGTACTTGTTTTTCAGCCTCACAGGCTGAAATTCAGATAATAAGAATAATCTGCAGAAAAATTATAACATTAGACTGGTTTTCAAGCAAAGGTCTGCATGACCATCTGATCAAACCTTGATCCAGAATCCTGGTGTGGGCCCTACGTCCTGTTTCCCATGTGTTATGAAGCAGGCGTGGGACTCGATCCAATACCAGGGTAACTCATTCTCCATCTAGCATGGTGGAGGCATCCTGTGTCCAGGTACACATTATTCCAATGCTTGGGACATTTGTGTCCACAGGTAAATGCTAATTATTGTGCAGTTATACATTGCTGCCCATAATGGTAGAAGATGTAATGGGGAAGAGCAGTTCAGTGATATTAGAAAGAATAGCATTCATAATTGTAAATATGTAATGCATCCTTCCTTACCATTTAAAATTTTCACACTTATGGATTGTACTTTATGCTTTATATGTTTCTTCTCAGCTGTTTAAAAACTATGGTGAGGATGTGCATTTTGGTTTAATTAAATCTGTTAAAATATGTCAGAATTTCAGTGTTCTGCCAGTCTTCATCCCACAAATATAATCAATTTTACTATAAAAACAAAATGTTTTAGATCAGTTATATATCAGTCATGTTTTGTTTTTGTTTTTTGGTCTGCCAACAATAGTTCATTGGTCATTTCCCTCATCAATACATTTATATTCATTAAACATAAAATATGTAACACCTGAGCATTACCATTTTTATATTAAAATGAGACATACAATATTGATTTTTAAGTCTTTAAGTGGCCCTAAAATCCACTCTTTTGGTCTGATGACCATAGATTTTTCTGTGATAAAAGGAAAGGCAACAAGGTAAAACAGAGTTCCTCATGAATTTCAGACCTCTGCTTCTGTACCCTGTGCAATTTGGAGAGGTTTTTTTGAGTTTGGATACTAAGTATATTAATTGATATTATATTATGTTGTCACCAGTTAACAATAGAAGAGGAAAAGGATAGAAAGCTGTCTTCTTTATTTTTTTTTTTCCACAAAGTTATTTTTCTAGCCTTGCTCTATGTGAAAACACTCATCTTAATTCTGGCTGAACAGATTATAGGGCCAAGTGGAATGCAGGCCTTCATTTATGTACCCCACAGTCCATATTAATTATGCTTTTTTATGTTACCCTCAAATGCGAGTGGAAAACATTTAGAATGGGTTGAGTGATTACTCATAACAAGGCACTGGCATTGAAGGTAAGCTGACAGTGGCTGTCATCAACATTACATCAGTGGGTTATTGGATCTGGAGGGCAGTCGTTGGCTTAATCAGCATTGCTATTGACATTGACGGCTAAAGCAATACCCAGTTCACTGTAACTCTCAGTGTGATATTTAAGAATACGGATGTCCTCTGCTGCTATGCACTAATGCCGCTTCATAAAAGCACAGACTGTTGATTGATGGGTTTTTTTTTTTGCACCGTGCTGTTGTCCCTGCCCAGAGAAATACAGATGTTTCCTGGAGGTGAACAGAACTGACATCTCGTGAATGAAATTAAATTCACACCACTGTGCTGAGTCTTACTTCTGTATGAAAATTACAGCACATTGTGTGTAAACCTGATTCTCACATAACTGCAGCTCAAGCCCTACAACATTAATAGATAAAACAGTAAAAATTAAATTCAGCGGGAACCTTTGTAGTAAATATGGTACCAGCTCAAACTAAATTACAGTTTAATGAACCTAAAATTAAGACTATGAACAGTATGGAACATGTTTAGTAGCATTTGTTTCCATTGCTGCAACCTGAATTGTAATGATTCTTGTTTCTTCTATGACCCAAGAATAGGATGTAATGCTTTGCTGTCAAATGATATCCAATATTACCTTACTTTAGTTCAGGGGCAAGAGATGAAGGGTGGGTGGGCCGGCATCTGAAAGAGGTTAAGACTGTGATTCTTTCATTAGAGCATAACATTCATGACCAAAAACTGTTTCTTTGTAGAAGTACTCTCTTTTCTGTCCCAAATTCCATTCAAAACACCAATTTTATCTTGTATCTATCCTTAGGGTATAGCACAGTCAAGACAATATTTAACAAGACTATGTGCAATATGTAACAATATGCTACTTTAACTAGTGATTCAATAAGTAACAATTGAATCATCACCATTTCAGCCATTTTGTGTAACTTTTCTTTGCATAAAGGCAAATGTCTATACTTTTCAGACCTTCTTTCAGCATCATACTTGTATGTCACATTCCCAAGGAAAATGTAGCATGGATCATTGATACCCAGCAAAAATAGCCATGAAGCCAGGATCATGCCTTCATCTTGGAGCCAGAGTATCTTCTCTGCAATGACAAGATTTACTTTAATACAAGTTATCTGCAAATCGTGGCTGGCCTGTGATGGCTGATGCTTGCTCTGCAGCTGGTGCTTCAATGTTCTTAAATCTCTCCTAAATGCAAACTCTATGTCTGGTAGAAGATCCAGGTTCCTGCATTTACCACCACTGTGAGAACAATGGCACAATGCACGCATTCTTCATTTCCTGTTTATTCCATCCATCCACCTCTGCTCAGAGGTACAGGTGGAGTGGAGCATATCCCAGACAGTATGTGGCATCATGTATAGGCATTGATCCTGGAATGAATGCCAATCCAGACACATACAAACAATAGGCAATTTTAGAGACACCAGTCGATTCAATTCAATTCAATTTTATTTATATAGCGTCTTTAACAAGAAGCACTCTCATAAAGCACTTTACATAGTCCAGGGCCCAGGGTCCCCAGAGAGTAAGCCAATGGTGACAGTGGCAAGGAAAAACTCCTTCAGAAGAAAGAAGTCTTGAGAGGAACCAGACTTAAGGGGGAAGCCCATCCTCCTCTGGCCAGCACCAGGCTGGACAAATTCATTAATACAAATAAGAACAGCAATGTTGTAACAGTCAGGAGGACAACGGGGTATTGGAGGATGCAGTCCAGTGATCAGAGTAGGTTTGGTGGCCCAGAAGGCACAAGCTGGTCAGTGTGGAGACCTGAAGTGAAGGGAGGGCGTGGTAGGCTAGCAGACAATACGGGGATCTCTTGATCCAAACCTCTGAGGTAAGCACCCCAAGAAGGGGGGCATGGGGGAAAGAGAATGTGTATGAGCAAAGTAGCAATTTAAAGCAGCAGAATAATTGCAAATAAAATAGCAAGAGCCCCGGCATAACTATATATGGCAGCATAACTATGAGGGAGAACCCAGTTGCATGTCTTTGGACTGTGAGAGGAACCGTGCAGGACATGGGGAGAATGTGCAGTGATTAATCTAGGATTCATCTTGTATGCATCCGAGGACTCCTGTCTTTTTAAACAATGAGCCCAACTCGTGACCAGTTGGGATCATTTACAATGTCATGCGTCCTGATACAGAAAAGCAATGAAACGAAATCGAAACAACAAAACATATCCAGATACTTTGTTTTAATTTCACTAGAAACCTTTCTCCCCGTTGTCCTCACATAGCTGATCAAGTAGATCCAGTTCGTTAATGACAAATCTTTGTGAATTCCATTACGGTGTTCAGTAATAAAACTTAAATACAGTCCATTTGCAAGCCCGATGTTTATACTTCTGTGCCACAGATGTGATTTTCACCAGTGTGGTTTTATTTTTCAGCCGCTATGATTGTAACCGACTCTCTTGGTGTACTAGTTTCAAATCAGTTAACGTATACCGGATCACAGCACATATTACTCTCCAGGAATACCAGGTACAAGGGTCATCTCAAAAGGCATTTTTCCTGTCAAGCAAATGTAATGATATAAAACACTTAATTATTTTAACTCTGTTATTGTAAGAATTGTAAGACAATGTGAAATTTCCGTACTGGTAATGTTTGTAATCGTCAATAAACCGGATGTTTCAGTGACTAAAATCCACGATCGATTCGATTCATAATGAATCCATCTTCACATGCAACAATTTGAAATGTAATAATTTATTCAAGATGTGGCAGTAATAAAGACTTAATAAGATGTTGAGCTATTTGAAAAGCTGTAATTTAATCCCAAGAATGTTTTAAGCCAGTTGCCCTAAAACATAGGTTTCTTTGCCGGGCCCTGAAACATCATTATTCACATCCCAATCCACATACAGTATTACGGGCTGGGAGAAATAGAAGGTGGGCAAGCAGAACTTCTGCTTCCTTCTTCAAATGCAAAGGGATCTACTTTTTCAGTTTCTGTTTTGGGTGGCCTGATTTTCCAGGCATTTGAAAACAACTGTGGCCAAGTAGTATTACAACACTACTTCTGATAAGTGCATGTTCTCCTCATGATGTGCGGGTTCTGAAAAGTACTACAGTTTACTCCCATAGTCATTGCATTTGCTGAACTGGTGTTTTTAAATTGCCGTGTGTGTGTGTGTGTGTGTGTGTGTGTGTGTGTGTGTGTGTGTGGGTCTGGGTGTGTCTGGGTGTGAATTTGGGTGTATGTGTGTGGGTGCACCCATCAAAGATGTTTCTCAGCAAGTTTTGTGGTCACCCTAATAAAACCTATTGAATTAGACTTTTGAGACAGAGGTGTGTGTTGGTGGTGGGGGGGATTATAGCACCTAATGTATTAATTCAATTAAATTTTATTTATATGGCGCTTTTAACACGGAGCGCGGTCACAAAGCGCTTTACATAGTCCCGGGCCCACAGTCCCCA
>JAACJT020000034.1:14723671-14742316 GCA_009936485.2 Gymnarchus niloticus
AGCAGGTCAGACAGGACAGCTGAAGTTGAGGGAGGGCACTTAGGCCAGCAGACGATATGAAGATCTCTTGAATCCGATTAGTTATTAGTAACTATCTTTTTTTGAGGACAACCATTTTGTCTGAAAAAGTGAGCTTCAGCCCCACTTCCTGCTTCTCTACAGAAATTGTGTGTATGTGGTATGTAAAATACCAAAATGTGTGTGTACATATGTGTGCTGGTTGTGGTTACGTTTCCTTTACTCCAGCCATTTTCTGCTCTGTTCTGCTCTGAGTTCTTCACCTACTTGCTCAGTTCATTATTGTAAGTGAGAATTGATCCCCACTTGAGTGATTATAAAAGTGTGTTTGTGACTTTGTCCTGCAATGGTTTGGCACCCGGTCCTGGATGTCCCCTGCTTTGTGACCTAAGCTGCCTGGAATAGGCTCCAGGCCTCCTTCTTCCCATGACCCTGCATAGGACACTTTGGAATATGGATGGATAAATATCAGTTCTTGACGTACAACCCCATGATAAGTTCCCTACCACCTGATATGTCCTTTACTGTCTGTAACACAGCTTCATGAACTGGGAGAATTTCACTTCCACAATGCATACATACTAATATACCATATTTTTAATAACCAGGCTTATTTTTAGAAAGTATTACTCATTTAACGGCATACAAACCTCGAAACAAAGCTTTTGTTTTTCAAACAAACTTGCCAATACTCACTGATTTATATAGGAAGAGAACACGGGTGAAGCACATGAGGGTAATCAGGGCATGACAGCTGGCAATTAGGAAACACAATGGAGAAACACGATGGGCAAACACGAAACCCTGTCCATACTCCAGGGACCTGAAGAACTGAAACCCAGACACTGATGTTACAATATCACAAACATTGGATTCATTTTGGGAGTCACAACCTAATGTCAGGCCCCATTCATTTAGTTTATGCATATAGCTCTGTTTATAAGTGTAATATTTAAAGGGATACCTCACCAGAATTATTCATCATATATAGGCCTATATGTATTATGTTTCTGAAGGCCAACAGTACTGAGCAGCGGTGAAGCTCATTTTTATGTAAACTTTCCAAAATATACAAAATATCCAAAGTATACAATGGGATACCAAGCTAAACAAACTGAAAGTTCCTCTTTAGCTATTCCTATAGCTCATGCCAAGAAGTTGCACACTCATTACATTCACCTAGAGCTTTGTGTCACCTACTTCCTTAGCCTTCAGAAATAGCCATTGCTGTCATTACCTTTTCCAGCTCAGTATGCATTTTTTCAGTTTCAGTTTCAATTGAATTGAACTCTCCGGCATGTGAAATTCAAAGCCGTCAACAGCACAGTGGTACTGGTCAGTGGCACCTGCTGTTCTGTGGTGCTCGTTACCCACGTCTCAAAACTACAGCCATTGCTGTGGCAGCGCAGACCCCCACCTGTGGGGCCATGATGAATGGCTCCCAGTGACATGTATCAAGTAGCCCGGTTTCAGGCCCCCTTTACCGGGTCTAGCAACACCGAGCTCAGTGAGCTTGTCACATTTGCATATCCTTTTCTGTGTAAAAGCATTTTAATACTTTTCTTCTTCACTCCTGGTCCTCCTTCAGGACCTACTTTCTACCCACTTTATAGTTTTTCCTACTTTTTTGTGCAGTACTACGGTTTACTAGGCAGTGCTAACTTAATTAGTCATCAGACATGAAGCCCTGGATTTTTGGACAGAAAAAAAACGTCCACTGGGTATTAAATTCAGAAACAGTGAAAGACACGTGAGTCAGTTTTTTGTTAACTTTGCTGTATAAGATGTTGTGTAGCTCTTAATCCAGTGATAACCAGCACTTTGTGGATAGTCCCTCATTGACTGCTCAGCCTAGCTGCACTTGTACCTTAGGTAGCTCCTTAACTGCCATATGCCTGTGTCGCGAGTTCCTCGACGTACACCCTTAATAGAAAAGCATCTGCTAAAGAAACGAATGCAAACCAAATTCATTGAAAGTGCCACACAATAAGTGGTTTCTGTTCTTGGGGGAGCTGTTTAAACACCATGAAAGATAGGACGACTAATCTTAGCTCTGTTCCTGGCTTCCTGTCACCTCATAAATGGGCAGTGTGGCCAGCTAGTCTCCTGTGTTCCAGTCCCAGCATGCACCTGCCTTGGGAATCTGGTACGCAAACCCAGCATGGCACTCTCCTTCACTCTTCCACACTCCCATCTGTTGCAGCAGCATGCCCTCTTCACGCAGTCACACTGTCATTCAGGCAGGAAATGACAACATTGCTGTTCTGTCCGACAAAAACAGCTTAGTGTGCCATGGCTCAAGATTGTATTGTTTATGCTGAGATTTCTGAAAAACAGGCTGCGTAGACTGTTCTATGGGATCATCTGACATCTCTTAGTAACCTGTATGGTCTTTGACTTCTGTTAGAACCAGTCTTGTCTTTGATTAAAATGAGCTTTCCATGGCTATACATGTTGCAGAAAAGACCTGTTTACTCAAATCAAAAGATGTACTGAGAATACCGAACACTAGCTCATATTACTGGGAAAGCAGAGGTAAGACTAGTGTAGGGGCATCATCATTATAATCTAGGGAACTGTCTTTTAGGCCTTGTTAGTGACTCTATGGAGACCCCTCCAAAAGTATTGGAACAACAAGGCCAATTAATCTGTTTTTGCTGTGCACTGAAGACATTTTTATGTGAGATCAAAAGATGAATATGAGAAGAGAGATCAGAGTTTCCGCTTTTATTTCCTGGTATTTACATCTAGATATGTTAAACAATGTAGGATATAGCACATTTTGTATCAAACCACCCAGGTTTTCAAGTCAGCAAAAGTATTGGAACATGACAAGCTGACAGGTGTTTCTTGTTACCCAGGTAACAAGATTGATTGATTGTTTAATCATTAAGTAGCCCTAGATATCTAATCTCACTTTAAGCTTTGGCTTTCACCTGTGAAGACTGCATTTGTAATTAAGAAGGGTAGACCAACATGAAGACCAGAGAGCTGTCTATGGGAGAAAAGGATGCCATTCTGAAGCTGAGAAAAGGGGGAAAATCTATCAGAGGTATTTGAAAAACATTGGGCATAGCCAGTACCACAATTTGGAATGTCCTTGTGAGAGCAGTAAAGAAAAACCCCAAAACAACAGTTAGTAATATCATGAACAACATCCAAAGAGCTGGGGTGGAAATATCACAGTGCACTGTTTGAAGGAGGCTTAGAGAACAACAATATAGAAGCCATGCTGCAAGTTGCGAACCACTCATCAGCAGTTAAAATTGGAAAGCCAGATTGGAATTTGCAAAAAAAGTTTCGGAACAAAGTTTTATGGACTGATGAGACAAAGATTAACCTCTAATAAAGTGATGAAAAGGCCAAAGTATGGAGAAAGAGGGGATCTGCTCATGATCCTAAACATACAAGCTCATCTGTGAAGTGTGGTTGAGGTTGTGTCATGCCTTGGGCTTGCATGGCTGCTTCTGGAATTGGCTCAGTCATTTTTATTGATGATGTAACTCATGATGGTAGTAGCAGAATGAACTCAGAAGCCTACAGAAACATATTGTTTGCCAGTTTATGGAGAAATATATCCAAACTAATCAGGAAGAACTTTTATTATGTAGCAAGACAATGATCCAAAACACACTACCACTGCTACAAAGGACTTTATCAAGGGATAAAAATGGAAGGTTTTAGACTGGCCAAGTCAATCACCAGATCTCAACCCAGTTAAATATACATTTCACCTCCTGAAGAGAATAGTGAAGGAAGAAACCCTGCAAAACAGACAACATCTAAAAGATGCTGTGGTAAAAGCCTGGAAAGGCATAAGCAATGAAGAAACAAGAAATTTGGCGGAGTCTACGGCTCATAGGCTTGATGCAGTTATGGCGAGCAAGGGATACGCAACCAAATATTATTTTTTACTTTAATTTAGTTGAAAACATTCTGTTCCTATAGTTCTGCTCACTTGAAAAACTGAGTGGTTTGATACAAAATGTACTATATTCTATGTTGTTTAACATATCTAGATGTAAATACCAAGGAGTAAAAGCTGAAATTCTGATCTCTTCTCATATTCATCTTTTGATCTGACACACAAATGTGTTCAGTGCACAGCAAAAACAAATTAATTGGCTTTGCTGTTCCATTGCGTTTGGAGGGAACTGTACATTGCAAAAGATAGGAAGAATCTGGGTATAAAGTGTCAAAGTATCAGATTGTACTGGCAGGAATTACTTTATTTGTATTTGTTGAGGAGTTAAATTCCCTAAGGGTAAAAATTTGTTGACTTGTTTCTATCCCTTTAACCAGCAGAAATATGAATATTACTGTTAATTTTCCAAGGAAGATTTTCCATTTAGAGTCAAAAGACATAAACCATATTTAAGTGGCAATATATAAATTAGTCCAAAATTTTTTTTTTTGCTAAAAATAGGTAATATATACATTCAGCTCCAAGTATGTCAACAAAAACGGAGAACAGCAAAAACAGTATTAAACAGGTTTTTGTTTAAGAAATCTATAAACATATTAAGCCTGTTTCATATAAAACTTTTCCAGCTGCTTAAAAAGCAAAGCTGTAGCCTTAAGATACATATTTTCAGCTTGAATAACATTGTAAGCTCATTGATTTTTTTTGTGGAGTGTTCCGTATTCTTGAGTATATCGCAAATATAATGGTAATAATAATAACAATAACAACATTAATGATATACAGTTATGATCAGTATGTATATGACCACACAAAATGTATAATTTTGACCCTGATTTCGTGATGTATGATGGACAATCATTCTGCCCCAGAAAAGGAACACTTCGAAGAAATCATTGAAAGCCCATTATTGCCTTGACATGTATGTCCATGATGAGTGTATGTAAACTTCTGACCACGGCTGTATAATCAATAATCATCAATTTATAAATGTCATAAAAATAATTTATTATCTTGGGCAATATGTTGAGCATGACTGTGTGTGCTTCTGTATGTGCCATGTGATAACCTCGAATCCTGGCGTAAGGACAAAAAGTGATGTAGATGTAATTTTACTAATAAACAGCTTATGTTTAACTTCAGTAACAAGCAGAAGTGGAAGTCCTGTACAAAAGAGGAAACTGCTGTTTCTTCACATAACTGAAACATATTTCTTTGACATATTTTGACCCATAACTCATTTAAGTCTGACTACTGGTTTCCTTTTTTCAGCTAATCTCCAGTGATGCTGATGGAGCCATTCAACGGGCAGGTCGGTTTCGTGTGGAGAATGGGTCCTCCGATGAGGTGGGCACCAAGTGTCCAAATATGTACAAGAAAAAGATTTGCAAGGCTGACTTGAAGGTTTGGTTCCTCTGTACCAGGATAAACATCCTTTCTTTTTGAGATAGCAGGGCTGGGGAATTTATAGATGTATATTAGTACAACACTACACACACATTTCACCCTGAATGTTCCACACTGGCAGGTTTTTCAGAATTGTTCATACTATGAGTTCACGGGCAGTTTCTGAATGATTATGTAGTATTATAGTAACTTAACAGTCATATCACAAGAATGCAAAAAGACTCCCTTTTGGATAGCTTTGGGTCAACCATGTTGGGAAAGTCACTATATAAAAATGTTGAATTGAAATGAATTTAACTGAGAGCTTCTTGTGTACCTCTGTTTTTATTTGGCTCCAAAATGCTGAACAGCAATCCCAAATGCCTTAAACAATGCTGGAATGCATATCCACTCATTTCAGATTATCTCATGCTGTCCTTCATGATAAAAGACCTCTGTCTCGCCTAGCTGCTCCCAGTGAACATGGTAGATTCCTTTATTATGAATCACCTGAATCACCTGTCCTTTAAGCCATGCTAGTTTTTATGAGTCATCTTCCCAACAAGGTTTATGGTAGTCAGATTACTTGGTTAATTAAGATAGCTTGTCGCCGTCAGGATGGCTCTTTTCTTGCTGGTGCACAGATTTGAGTTTCTTTTTATGCTCATTATTGATGCCATGTAGCCAATGGCATTTAGTTTAAAATGAAGAGTAAATTAATAAGCGTTGACAGAAGAAAGTACAGAGCCATGTGGATGAAGCAGCTTTATTATGGGGCAAAGACGGCAAAGTTCACATATACTCGTACCCTTGAAAAGTCAGGGACCCTTTTACTCTCTGACTTAGAGAAACATTTATTGAAACATTTGTTGAATATATTGAGAGGCCAGGGTTGGGGAAAATGGTAGTGATGGGACAAATGAGGCTTCAAAACAAATGGTGGTTAGGATGGTCCTGAACTAGCTAGTCAATGCTGGTGTTAATGATGCTTCAAAAATCTGTGGTGGGTGGGAGCAGACTGAGCAAATCCAGACTGAACATTGAGCATGCTGGGAAGTCGTTTGACACAGGCAGTGGTCCATTAGTGGTCTTTGTGAAATTTGAAGGGAGTAATGTTCAAATATTAATAAGACAATAGATGTGGTTTTGGTGAGAACTACTCCTAAACCCTTAGATATATTTTAGAAAAGTTTGTTTTTTATTCTTTTGACATTTTACTTTGAGATCTTTGGCAATAAGTAGTATATCTTTAAGATAGCAGACAAGCAACTCTCAGCACTGACAACAAGTATTTAAAAAGCCATCTGGTATGAATTTAATTCATAGGTTACTCTCTAGGGCTCCAGTGTGGGTTCTAATAAAAATAAATACATAGCTTCATTACTTACTAATCCATTCACAGGTAAAAGCACTGTTTTCAAAGTTACTTTAATTTTACCAGCTACCCCTGAAGCATGTGGTCACGATGAATGCTTTAATTTAGTCCATGCATTTTTTTTATATGTAGAATCTTATTTTGAACATGCAAAAGTCCTAAGTATTTCAAATTTCATTAAAATGTCATATTATTCAGATATAAGGAGATGTTAATGACACAGTTAAATAAGATAGCAGTCTTGAAACACTGTGATTTAAGTTTAGGGTTATGGTTCTTATGTGTTCGCCAGTGCTTCTTATGTGGACAGGCTGGGTTCGCTCAGACTGAAACAGATTGACATTTGAACTCAGTTAAGACTGAAGTACCAAAGAATTAGCAGTATGGAAAGCACAAAAGGTTTGACAGATGCAGACATATGACAACTATATATGCACAGTCACGGGTGCTGTAACCTTCCTCCAGTCTTTACAGTGTTCCGCTGTATACATCTTGGAGCTTGAGGTGGAGAATTTCCTTACAGTCTGTTTACCATTAACACCACGTGACATTTAGATGTCATCTAGCTTTGTTGGATAGCCTCGTAATACAATAAGGCACTGGCTTATAAATCATTGGAACTATTCTTTTTGTGTTGCTTGATTTCCAGACTAACATGAAAGAAACATTGTGTATATACCGTTGCCTTTAAAATGAAGAAAAGAGAGAGAAGGACTGTTTGATCATAGGCAGGGAGGGTAGGGGCCTGTCCTAACCACCTTTCAGGAAAGCTGAAAATATCCTTACCAACTGTTACACATGATAACTGAAGTCATTGCTCCCTACAGACGTTCAAGCCAAACCTACAGGCCCACCTAGTAATAGATGATGTCTTTAGTGCTCAAATGGAGTGGTGTATGGCTTTGTGGGTTAGGTGTCTGTTCCTGTCACTAGTGTGTGTGCATTCTGAAGGTGAGCAAGATGGGATGTGTGAAAAACACATTCTAATCTGCTGTTTGAAATGGTACAAATGACAAATAACGATTTCATTCATTTCAAGCAAGGGAAACTAGGACTGGTAGTATAAATAGGAAAGAGGGTGGAAAAAATAATATTATAAATAAAGATGCAAATGAAAAACACAATGCAAATAAATACATGTGCAGTGGAAGAAAATGTACAAATGCGGGAAGAAATAACATACTGTATACAGATGTGCCAAATTCCTTAAAAATGCCTTATGAAACCTGGTCATTGCTGTTAATGTTTTGGTTATTAAAGAATAAAAGCACTTCTTTAATCTACTGCTCTAGAACACAAACTACATGCCAGGAACGTGGAAACGGACGGATGTACATCTGGAGAACCCAGAGTACCATACCAGGTGGTTCTTCAAATACTTCCTGGGAAAAGGTGCGCCTGACAAGTTTATCCATTTTTCCTGAAGTGAGTTTTGGGAAGAAGAGCAGGTTTCTTCATGTGCTACTTTTTCAGAAAAAGATTAAAAGTTTTATAAAGAACTTCATACAGAACTGATTTCTTTTCAATTACCTGAAATACTCTCGTAAACTTCCTGCAATTACGTGGTCTGTTGCACTTACTGGTATTTGTGTTTTTTTAGTCCATCAGAACTATGTGGGGACAGACACTGAGAAGAACCCATTCTTCCTGTCTGTGGTTCTGTCTGACCAGAACAGCCAACAGGTACCTCAGTACCGGGCCATCTTATGGAGGAAAACAGTGAGTGACCTGGAGCATGACATGGATCCATGGTTTGGAAATGAGGGAAAACAAGAATGTGAGGATGAGCTAGAGACCAATCAGAGACAGTGTTGTTTTGGTGTTTCTTTTAGGCATTGTTGCATGTGGATTGACTCTTATTTCAGCCTTCTTCAACTACGGAGGATTCATGCTTGGCTTTAGGGGATAACTGGAATAAAGGGAGCAAATGTCCCTTAGAGAGTCTACCAGGTGTCACTCCTTTGTTAATGGTTCACATCTTTCATTCTCGATTTCACCAAAGACTGAGATGAAAGGACTTTGTACAGAAGAAAAAGTGCCATTAAAAAGTTCCCCGATCCCTTTTTCAAGATGGGTCTGGTATAATTACTCAGATCAGATTATAACTTCAGAATATCTGTCTTATGGAGAGGCCTGCATTTTGTCTGTAGGGTATATCTGATGTTGCTTCAAACGATTTGACAAGGACCATACTGGGAATGTGACCTCTGGGATGACAGGGGCTTTTTGGGGTTTCTGGAGAAGCGATTTTAACTGTAATGTTGAATCTTGAGTTACAGAAACATTTTGGTAAAATATTATGTTATGGGTAGTTTTCGTAATAAATACAGTCTCAGTATGAGCCACTATATGTAAGCAGTAAAGGAGAACAAAAAAAACATTTTTTAAAATATTTTAGAATTTTAAAGCTAAATGTTTCCCATCCCCAATTCCAGCTTCTTAAAAAATATAAAAACTGTAAATATACCAGTGGGAAATGGGTAACACATAGCCATAATTTAATGTTGATTTGTTTTGGAGCGGTCCATATCACTGAACATAAACTGTAAGTGCCGTGAGGTCCTGTGGTAAAGCTGCATCTTTCCCCACTCTTCTTCACACAGGGGACCCTGAAGATCAGTCTACCCTACAGTCCAACAAAAACTTTATCTGCCAAGTCCATCCTAAGGCAAGTCTTGTTTAGTTATGCACAGAGTCTTATGCAGTCTTCTATAGTACTGTGGAAGAGTTTTAGACAGTCTGAGAAAACATTTATGGCCATTTATCTAGGCGGTAAGTGTATATTTGCTCATGAAAAACAAAACACAGTTTAACATTCGAATATTGACAAATAATAATACAAAAACAAGTAAAAATGAATTTCTTCTGTTCTCAAAATTACTAGTGATGTCTGTTTTGATGGCTCAAATAGCTTAATTTGGTTTCCTAAACCTCTCCTCGAAAGCATCCCAGCCATTCCATGGTTTTTTTAAGTTTCACCACCAGCTCACTTGTAACCATAAGTAGTTAATTCACCAAATGAGGTACTGATTAGCCAAACAAGGTTCACTTCAGGTTGAGCTCCACAGGTACATGGGTATGTTGGATAGTAACTGTAAATTCTGGGGTGAAATGAAGAGATGTTTTGAAATGTGTAAACTGACACACTTTGACCAACATGAAGTCATAGTTTTACATCACCATGCATGTGATTTAAATATAATTTTCATTGTCTGCCTAAGACATTTGCACAGTACTGTATATACCATGATTTATAAGTCCGAATATTTGACTTTAAGTACCCTTTATCTCTGTAGGTTTACTATAACACTTGGTGCTAACCTTCTTAGTGATAAGTAGTTTACTCGTGTCCCAACCCCAGCTCAGTATGAATGTAACATACAGTGTGAGACACTCACCTAGAGCTAACAGCCTCACAACCACCACACCATATCAGTGATTTTTCCACAGTTTCTGTGTATTTCTGCAAAAGAAAGCGGAGACCATTAGGGATGACTTCCGGTCAAAATGCTAAAACAAACACCCAATCTAAATGAAAACAAAAACAAAGTCCTGCCTCCTCTAGAAATAAAAATCGAAAAATACGATTGTAATCCTGTCTCCTTAACAATCCATAAACAGATTCAAAAACCCACGAAAAAGAAACCCAAAGAAAATAGACCACCATTCTCTACAAACTTCCGTACCCAAGGTAACAGTTAAACAAACAAAGCAATACAGGCCGTAAGTCACAAGGCTCTGCACTGAAGTAACTAGCAAAAGGAGGAGTGCCACCCTTCCATGTCTGTTGAGTAGCCTTTTGTCTTTCACTGAGCTTTAGCGCCACCCACTGGAGTGGAGTTATTCTGATTTCCCTGAAAGAGCGTAATAAACATTCTTTTGAATTTAGTACCACTGCTTAAGGAAAATACAGTGAAAATTTCAAAAGCAAGTTCTATAACCTTTGAGACAGAGGACAATAGAGTGAGAGAGAGAAACTCATCAACCCCCCCATGGGTTGTAATACCTTCCCTCTTAAATAACTCAGATGTTCATTCATTGGACCTTTGAGGAGAGGAGCACACAAAACAACCATGAAATTCCAACACAAGACAACACGTCAGCAATAACATTTGGCTGAAAATAGGCTGACACTTGGCCAAATGTTTTGTCATGGCCTCTCATGCTAAACTGGAGCCAAACCACACACAGAACCTTTCCCATGGTTCTGCAAATCTACACTTCTTTATTTGAGAGTATGAATCATTCTTACTATATAATCCTTTTCCTCCGTGCCACATGGTGCTTTAAAATGACCCAGCCTTTTCTATTCTTCCCTAGTGCATTGAATCTTGATAAGTTTGAAAAGGGCCCTAGAGAAATACTGAGTGCCCACATTCAGAAGGTGAGTGCTGGCTAAATCACAGAGTAGATCAGTGTTTCCAACTCATTTATGAATGAGTGGGATAGATGCTGAGGGAATAGCATCTGAAACTGCTGTCAGCCATTTCATTATATCTACTTTTCTTCACAGGATCTGTTGGTCCTAGAAGAACAGGAGGTAAGGTTAATGAATAGATTATAGCATTTTCTCAGATTTACCTCATTTGAATCTTGATGATGTACTATGTATGGTTGGCATCCAAGAGTGCATGGACTTTAAGAACGCATATCCTGGTCAAAAATGGCATGCTCTGCTTTGCAGTTAATTTCAGTCAGTGACAGTCATCCAGTCACGGCTCCTTAGGATCTGCTCTTGCTTGTAAAGACAGAGTTCTAGTCAGTGTAGCATTGCAGATGTGACTGGTGTTCTTACTCCACCTGTTTTTCATGCCTCTTAACACTTTGTGCTAGACGTGCAATCTGTAATGCAAATGAAACTGTCTTCGTAGGGGTCCGTCAACTTCAAATTTGGTGTTCTGTATGCCAAAGATGGCCAGCTCACGGATGATGAGATGTTTAGTAACGGTGGGTGTCGTTCATTTTGAAATATATATACTGTACATGATATAACACTTGGTCATAACAGGTGTAGCTGTAGACAGAGAGGCGTGGTATTTTTACTGTGCTAATATCAGTCGTAGTAGTAAAAGCTTAACAAAGTAGACATACTTGTATTTTATTTGCCTGTCACCTTTGTTTGTCCCGCAGAGAAGGGAAGTGAAAACTTTGACAAGTTTTTAAACCTGTTGGGAAATGCAATCACACTGCAGGGCTGGGCAGGATACCGAGGGGGCCTGGACACTAAGAGTAAGCCACATTACTGCCCAAGGCCTCCCGTGTGCTGAGGATGTCGGGCCACAGTCTGCGATAACTCAAACCAGGTTTTCTTACTCATTGCCTAAATACCGCTGTATTATCCACAGATGACACTACAGGAATTGAGTCCATATACACCGTGTACCAGGGCCACGAGCTCATGTTCCACGTTTCCACCATGTTGCCGTACTCCAAGGATAACAAGCAACAGGCAAGGCTGTCTTACCGTGTTCAAACATGACATTCAACAAGTAGAGTGAGTAAATTATATGTGAGTGTGTTTGACGGGAGGAAGGATCCAAAGAAATGACCTCAAACAGGCATTTGTACAAAAGACTAGAAGCCGAACAGCACACCGAATATGGTTTATCAGTTTTAAGCATGTTAGAAATGCAGTTGCACTGTAACCCTAAAAGGTTTCAGTATTAAAGAGTCCAGAGTGTTCCATGAACTCATACTTGAAATTTGAAGATTTGATGGAGGGGAGGGATTGCAAACCACAACAGCCCACACGTGGTGGAGACTCCATTTTTCCTGGGGGTTTCCATTTGTGAAGTCGATCAAAGTGTAATGTTTTTCGGTGAGTTTAGTTCCATTTGACATACCAGTAAAAACTATTTATTTTTGATTACCAAATGAAAATCAAGAACAGTTTCCTGATATTTCCTGCTGTACATTTAAAGCTGAGAAATAGTGGCATGGGGTATTTCAAAGTTTTTATAACCAAACAACTCAAGAATTTATGCCCAGCCATCTCATGAAGCAGTGACTGACCTCCACTGTACCTTAGTCAGTAGCATAGACTTCTCATATGTAAGTCTGAGTAATGTCAGAAAATGGCACAGCACCTTTTAGAGCAAACACTAAGAAGACACATTTCTGATAGATGGTAATATTTAGTGAAGAGGAGGGCTGAAGCTCAGTGCGTCTTCAGCGATTTTTGCTTTTAACTGCCATTCATCAGTCTTCTAACTGTTGGTCCAGTAGAGGCTCGTGAGGGGGCCTGGAGCCTATCCCAGGCAAAACAGGGCACAAGGTTGGGCTACAGGATGGGAAGCCAGTGCACATAAACAATGGACAATTTACTGATATACGTTACACATGTTTTAACTGTGGGGGAGAAAACCCACACAGCACATGCAAACTCCTCAGACACGGAGCTGTGGTGAAATTCAGACCCCCAGATCTGCAGGTTGGGTGCGACCCCCTGCCTCTCAAAATCCTGCAGCATTTAATTTTTTGCTTCTTATTACTGTAAAAAAATATGAGACAGGTTTGGACTTAATGCCGTGTCATGGCCTTTGTCATTTCGAAGGGGAGAAAAAATAGTAGTTTTTAAAAGTAAGCTCCTTTTATTTTAGTTGTCAATTTAAGCTCAGTTTGTTGCTGTTTCGTAAATATATTATAGTCATGGAAAAATGGCTGTGAGATATGCAGAGTCAGTTTGCCTTGGCTCTAACTTTGTGTTGTAGTCCTACACGGGCGTAGAAGTTCTGAGCGTTTTCACGCCACACGTACCTTCGTTCATGTGTTTCCATGCACATGCAGGTGGAGCGGAAGAGGCACATTGGAAATGACATCGTCACTATCGTGTTTCAAGAGGGCGACGAGCCTGCGTCGTCATTTAAACCGTCCATGATCCGGTCCCATTTCACACGTATCCTTTGGGACTCTGTGAGTCTCTTTGGGACACCCAAGAGAAGTGAATTTTATAAAGAGCCTTCTTTATATTTTTCCTTAATTCTTGCCCTGTAGATATTTTTGCCTTAGTCAGGTATAATAGTAAACAGGACAGCTACAGGTGCGTACGAATGTTCTGCAGACTCTGTGTTTCTAATCTTGTCTCCGTTGGGATCTCATGTTGTGCTGCTGTCGTTTGACATGGAACAGGTTGAAGATTTTCTCTGAGGAGAGTGTGCCTTTGTTTGGACCACCCCTCCCCTCCCCACCAGTGTTTACAGACCATCAAGAATTCAGAGACTTTCTGCTAGTGAAACGTAAGTGACTCAGCTATCGCCGTTCCTTCCAAGCTTATGTGTAAATGTGGTACAAAATATTTTTTTGAACAGCAGAAAGGAAAATATGACACGTGTTATCACATGTAATTTGGACATTTGTCCTTATCAACCCACCCTGCAGACCTTAAATGCAGGGAAAGATGTGAGTTCTGGTTTCACGCTTTGCACACGTCTGTCTCTGTTGTGCTTCTTCCAGTAATTAATGGGGAAAAGGCCACGCTGGAGACCCCTACATTTGCTCAGAAACGTCAGCGAACACTGGATATGCTGATCCGATCGCTGTATCAGGACCTCAGTCCTGACCTTCACAAGGTACATCATGGACTGGGCCTACCGCTGTTGGTACTGGTTCAAAATATATTACCAATATGAACTTAAAGTAATCTTGCCATCAAATAGATAATCTGTTGAGAATTGGAACTTTTCGCTCTTATTAAGTGCAGTATCTGTGCAGCCAGTCATATACAGGCAAATCCTAAAAGCATTTTAAAAGTTCTAGAAACCTGTTTGGTCATCCATCAGCCACTTACAGCATCCCACTCTTCCAAAACTTCCATGTGAAGTCTAATTCTGCTTGGGTAGCCAGATGTTGACCTTTCAGCAGCCTCCACCCTCTCCAAGCCTCCACGTAAGGTCTAACTCAGCTTGGATAGCCAGATGCTGACTTTTCAGCAGACTCCACCCTTTCCAAACCTCCATGTGAAGTCTAACTCTGCTTGGGTAGCCAGATGCTGACCTTTCAGCAGCCTCCACCCTCTCCAAGCCTCCACGTGATGTCTAACTCTGCTTGGGTAGCCAGATGCTGACCTTTCAGCAGACTCCACCCTCACCAGTCCTCCACATGGAGTGTTAATGGGGGATCAACAACTCTGCTTGGGTCGTCAAATGTTGTCCTTCCAACAGACTGAGCAGAAGAGCACAGATTCACATCTGGACTAAACATGATTCAGCATGTTGGAGTGGCATGAGGCTGTTTGTGTTTGGAGTTTGTAAGCATATTTGGAAGGTCACAAGTTCAATAACTGACTGCAGAATTCAGCTGTTTCATGTCTGACTGGTAGGGTTAGTAAGACATCTGCCTGGACAGATGACCCCTGGCCTGTGAGACCTGTCACTTCTGGGCTTCCTCACCATATAGCATATTCTGGATGTGCCCTCATTCCATGCTCTTGCTCTGCTGATTGCACGGCAGGTCCCCTTCTATCCCCAAAACATGCTGAACCGCCGGTCATTCAGTGACGTTCTGCCTGAGTCTCCCAAATCTGCCCGGAAAAAGGAAGAAGCCAGGCAGGCAGAGTTTGTCAGGATCGGTCAGGTAGGAGTTTGTCTGGCTGCTTCAGACCCTGGCTGTCCTGAGTTCGATTATTCTGAAAGTGTGTGTGTGTGTGTGTGTGTGTGTGATATTCATCTACAGTACTGTGCAAAAGTCTTAGGCAGTTCAAGAAAATGTTTAAGGCCATTTATCTGGGCAGTATTTTTACTCAGAAAAAAAAACACAATTTAACATTAGAATATGTATGAATAAAGAGTAATAGAAAAACTAGTCAAAATAATTTGTTCTGTTCTCTAAAATATTACCACTATCTGGTTGGATGGCTCGAACAACATAACTTTTGTTCCCAAACCTCTCCTTGAAAGAACCTCAGCCATTCCATGTATTTCTTAATTTTCACCACCAGCTTAGTTAACTTGTACACTTAACTAGCTAATTCACATTATGAGGTCTTAATTAGTCAGACAAGGTGCACTCCTAGTTGATCTCTTTAAGTACATGGGTATGTTGGATAATAACTGTATATTCTGGGGTGAAATGAAGAGATGTTTAAAAATATGTAAATTGACACACTGACCAACATGAAGTCATAGTTTTAGACCAACATGAACATGATTTAAACATAACCGTCATTGCCTGCCTAAGACTTTTGCACAGTACTGTATACTTAAGGGCTAATGTGGAGTGTTTTTCTCTGTTGCCTGGTATCTTTAGACATAAGTTTTCCATAATGGTTATTTTACAGTGGCTTTTTGACGATAGGTTTATTTTAAGTGATCTGTTATACTGTTCAATACAATGAACAGTATCTCCCTCATTATCCAGGCATTAAAACTGAAGACCATTGTGCAAGGTGACGCCCCGACCAGTCTGGTGACAACAGGGATGTGCCGAAAGGAGGTTAGAGGCATGGAAATGTCACATCTTTCCATTCGAACAGAATGTCCCTTTCTAACCCATTATTCAACGTTCTCATAGCCCTGGGAACCTCAGCCATTCAGGAGTAATTTTCCACATGAGATTATATGTGCCGACTCATGGGGTCAGTCGCTGCTCGTTGCCACAGAGGCTGGGGTGATGCTATTGAACGGTGAGATACCCTTTTGGTCCTAAATGGCATTATTCCTTTATAGTACCACCTTAATTGGCAATTAGCAACTGATTAGTAAAATTTTTTTGCCAGCTCTTTCCAGCCCTGGCTGAAATTGTTCACACTCAGTTTTGCTGACTGGAAAAGCTAGCAGTTTTTATTTCAATAAGGGAACCAGAGTGGAGCACAGGGACTCATCGATAAACATTAGCGCCCAGTTATGCGTAGTTAATTATTCTTAATAACTATGGTACTTAGCCTACCACTTCATTTATATGAGTGTTGCAAATGTAAGAAAATGGCCATCTTAATCAGACCTGCAGAGGGTAACGGGAAGCTAGCTCTGTGTTTTCTCTCAAGTGCAGAATCGGCAGGTATCGTTTTAAAACCTGATACAACCTGACAAGCACTGCTTCTGGATAGATGGTCCTATTTGTCGTCCACACCAATGTTGCATATGCATATCTTTTGTTTCACAGAAAGCCAAACAGACCCTGTGCAAGTCTTTGACCGAACCATGCTGGTCAAACAGATGCATGTCCTGGAACCTCAGGACCTCCTTCTCATGAGGGCTGACAAAGGTGAGGAGAGTGACAGAGTGGTAGGTTAACACACGGTGTACTGCTGTCACAGAGGAGCAGTGTAAGCAGTTTGTGCCTCCTCTATGAGGGTCATTAGTGGCGTAGCCTAGTCAAGAGGTAAAATGCTATTGAACTAGCAGTCAAAACACACAGGCTAAAACTTTCCCCTGGTTAGGCTGGCAAGGACAGGTCATGACTATAGGAGTCAGAAAATACAAGGAAGAGTGTTAGCTGATAGAATAGAATAACTTCATTGTCATATGTACTATAAGCACCTTAATTTTATCACCTAATAATACAGCCATTACTGTATTATTTAGTGATGGGACTAATGAGGCTTCAAAATCAGTGGTGGGTGGGAGTATCCTAAGCTAACCAATCAATGGTGGCAAATAAATGAGGCTTCAAAACCCATGGTGGGTAGGAGTATTCCAAACTAACCAATCAATGCTGGTGTTAGCTAATATTGTTTGGAAGTTTAGGAGACTCTCACCACCATGGGTCTTGAAGCCTCGTTTGTCCCATCTCTGTATTATTAATAAAAAAATTGATTGTTGATTGTCTTGGGGGAAGTTGGTATAGTTCACTATATGAAAGGATAAGTATGGTTTGTAAAAAAGTCATCTTCTATTTAAGACAGCAATAAATAAATCGTGAAACAGCAATTTGATTTGTGAGTCACACAATGCAAACAGCAGGGAAATATTGTGAATGACTGTTAAGGTCACCCTGTTTTAATTACTCACATCAAAGAATGGCAGCAGATGTTTCGGCCAGAGGACTTGTCCTAGAATCCCTGCAGTCGTTTTGTGTGTTTTCACCCAGCGTTGCATTTTGTGGGTGACTGTTGGCTGGTTTCTCCAGAAGTTTGTGTGGTATAGTTTGATTTCTGTTTATTAATTGTTACAGATATTTCAGATTTTTTACGGAGGCAACAGAGGAGTGTCACACAGTGTTATGAAGCACTGTTTCACGTGAGAGTCAGATGTGACAGAAATGAATTAGAATAACTTGTGAATCACATTGGCCACTGAGAGTTAAAGAAGGTAGCTTTGAAGCATGAAGTGGAATTCTAGTTGGTAGAACAGTTATTGCAGCCCTGCTTGACATGGATTGGATTTTAGCATCCAGTGATTAGAAAAGTCTTAATGTAAACTGCGTAATTGATCCCTCCTTTGTTAAACTACAGAATTATGCTCAAATTATAGTTCATGTCATCTATTTGATTTAGGGGAACAGTAGCAGTTTGTAAGCAGTTTTCATGCAGAATATCACCAGTTATTTTAAAATGAGTCTGTCGAGGAGAATTTATTCGATGTTAAGATTAGCCATCTTTTGGAGACATAATGGGATCTGTGGGTGTTTTTCACATGATCTCTTCACACACTAATGAGTCATGTTTGCTAATTTGTAATGCAGCCAACTTTACTTGTTGCACAGGGAAAGAAGCCCGACTGTATGTCTTTCGACTCAGCGCCATCTCCAAGGGTATGAAGGAGAAACATCTCACCCTGAGCAAATATGACAGTAAAGACAACAAACTGGAGAAGACCAAAGGTGACTGGATGTCTCCAAAATCACCTGACACACATTAGCTACGGCTACAATGACAGAGGGAGTTCCTTTTATGTCAGTGACTCCAATACAGTCCCCCCCCCCCCACCCCCCCCCCCCCCCCCCTTCCCCCCGCCCCCCCACCTCCCCCCACCCCCTCCCCCCCCCCCCCCCCCCCCCCCCCCCCACC
>JAACJT020000034.1:14746922-14757070 GCA_009936485.2 Gymnarchus niloticus
TTTTTCACGTTAGATGAAATTTTCACATGCAAAAATGTATGTGAAAATACGAAGAAGAAACAGAATTTCACATGTGATATTATGAAAACCACATGTTTATTCCATGGGGTAACCTCATTAAAAAATATTTAAACAAAATGGCTCCTTCCTATTAAAAGAAATTGTCAGGCTGCATACGATTATGGGTGGGTTTTGTTTTCTAGTCTGCGCGTTCCCCTACATCCTGGCCTTCACGACTGACTCCATCGAGATCCGCCTTGTTGTGAACGGAAACCTGGTGTACACTGCAGTTGTACCTGAGCTACAGCTGGTCTCATCCAGGGTGGGTGAGCTCACAGGAACCCCACTGCTGTATACAGATATGTCGTACTGCTACAGGATGAACATCTCTTTCCTGTAACTAGCAGGAAACTCAGACCTCTCTCTACCTGCAACCAGGATTCACACACCTACACCACTACAGGAAAGCTGGACATCTCCCACAGCCAGAGAACTCACTAGTGTCTGTCAGAGCTGCAGGAAATGCTGAAGTATTGTTAGCTTCTGCTGACTTTACCTGGAATTTATGCTGTAGGTCTGAGAACATAGCTACCTACTGTATACATTATGTAACATTTATCCACTTAGCAGAAACTTTTATCAAACGCACCATAGCACGGGGTATATAAAGGGAGTAGTTTTGGTTTTAGAGGCCCTACTTAAGGGCCATACAGTGATATAGTCACTTTGCAGATCATGGGTTTTGAACCAGCAACCTCCTGTCACAGGTACCTGCCACACACCACCTGAAGGTTGACTTTAATATTTGAACCATAACCTTTCGATGTAAGGCTTGGCGCCATGAGCACCGCGTCAGGCCAGTATAGTGGATCACAGATTCACGTAAAGAGTCTATCTTTGTTTGCAGTCAGATATCTACTTTGTGTCCACTGCTCCGGTGAACGCCGTCTTCAGCAGCAGCTCCAGGGAAAACAGCTCACACAGCTCCCCCCAGACCCCACCAGGGCAGGACATGTCAGTCATCCCCTCGCCACTAGGGGACGGTAGGTCTAGCCTTCATATGTCAAGTAGTAACTTTTACAGATAAAGTGTAACTTTGTTACCCACCCACTGAGATTTATAGCTTTTTATATCAAAACATATGTAGTTTAATATTCAACTTGTTATTGTCTCATATTAAATTTCAGTGCTGTTTAAGTAACTCAAGGTTACATGAACCACAATGAGGATCAAGATGCCTGCCAAATTATCAGAAGTTACAAATGTTAAGGAAATAGTTCAGTTGTGGACTTGTTTCTCATAGGATTATAACAAACTATGATTAACTCTAACAAGGATGTTTACAGATAAGTAACTGCTGTGGCTGGGGATTTGGTCATACCACAAAAACCCTATGAGTCAGCCTAATTGATGTGTCACCCATTTCAGGAAGTGTGCCGTAGACTAGCTGTATGTAGCAAATATACCGACTGGATACAAGCGCAGAGTAAGGCTCTTAAATTGTGGTCGAAACAGGCAGGGTCAAAACCAGAGCAGACAAGATTTCCAAAGCCAAAGGGTTAAAGTGGTTTAATTGCACACAGCTGAGGTAAATATTCAGGGGAAGAAGAGCAGCGGAGTGTGGCGACTGGTTACTGGCATGACAGTGGCTCCATTTGAATGACATGAAAAAGTGAATATGGTTTGTGAAGTGCAGGATTCTGACATTTCCACATTTCAAATCACCCCTTCACTAGCAAACCAAGTCAGTCCATTTCAAGATTCAAGCTCATCCATCCATTTTCCTTGAGTCAGATGGAGAACATGATTCAGTTTCAAGTAGCATTTTTGTTAAACCTTCCATACACGAGTATACATTGGCATGAAAAAACATTCCTCCAGAACCATTTCTCATTTTTCTTGGGATTGTAATTAATGTTATATTCACCAGCGCTCTTTTAGGAAATTGAATCGAACTGACTTTACATTTTAACTTCTACTCATTCCACTGACGGACCTTAAGCATTGTGGAACTTAAAAGTTGTCTGAATGAGCGGTATCACTCAGCCTGTTTATTTTCACGGGAATTTTATGACATTCACAGTTGCAGTTCTGTTTTATTTTCGCTTAGCTGGTAGAGAGCACACAGTAGAGGTGGCATTCAAACCTCCAGTGGCATTCCCTCCTCTCTCACGGTCTTGCAGAGCTTCCTAATTAGCCTGCACAGTTTAAAATCTAAGATGATGATGATCCTGGATGCGTTTTTGTATTTTTGTTATTGTCACTGCTGCTCTGGCCTGTGGAGTTTAAATATAATGATTTAAATAACACTTGACCTACAGTCAGGTTAACCAACTGACACTATAGTTAATTTTAGCGTTAACCTGCAGTATATCACCAGTTAATAGTGGCCCCACTTGTCTCTGTTAACCTATCATGTAAAACTAAGCCGTGTGAGCATTTTGCAAAGGAAAAGATTTTTTTTTTCCGTTTCGCAAACCTTGCCTTTTTTGTTTATGTAAAAGGTAAATATGATTAAGAAACCCTTTTCAGATGTATGGGGAGTTGAACGTACTGACTCTACAAGCAGTCTGCTTGTTTTTTAAATCTCCTTGTAAGCATTCACTGTCATATGATTTCTCCTCTCAAATCCCATTTTTTACTACAATATTCCAAAACTGGTATTTACATTAAATCAAAAGATAATTCGAGACACTTTCCCGTTTCTAGGTTTTTTATGGATCCTTGATGCTATGAGGTGATGAGTTATTTAAATGGTTTAAAAACCAAAACCACCAGCTGCTAACTCGAATTAATAGATGAAACATGTCAGTGTTCATTTTAATAGTCATATGTCTAAAAAAAGCATTTATGTAGATTCATAAAACAGAAAATAGGGTGTGCAGCATTTAAAAATTGTTGAATACTGGAAGATTTCTTCTATAGCTTGTGATGTGGCCACTGCCCCACCTGGACATACAGAGAAGCTCTTGTGTGTTATATTCCTGGGTCCTTTCCTGCGAGGCTACATGGAGACATCATTTGGAACATGGAACATCCTAGGACCAGCTTTTTAACCTGGTTTTATCCACACCCATTATAAGATCAGTGCTGTAACCCGTGCCGTAAAGGGAAATCATGGGTGTTACATGAAGGTTAGTGCTGTTCCTTCATGTGATCACATCTGCAGAGTTGGGGGTGTGTGTGGAATCTGCATGTTCTCTCCATGTTAAATGGGTTTCCTCCCACAATCCAAAGACATAAATCTGAGATAGACCTACAAATGGTGTATATAAAATGCTCATAGTGTGTGTATGTGTCTTGTGATGGACTGGCATCCTGTCCCCAGTGTACCCTGACCTGGTGCTCTTTGCTGCCTGGGATAGGCTCCAGGTGACCCTGATGAGTGATTTGAGGATGGATGGATGGAAGGATGGAAGGAAGGAAGAGGAAATAGTAAATGATATGTAAAATCCAGAATAGCTGTGGCGCTTCTTTGTATAGAAGTGGTAATGCTTTGGCTAATCACTTTTATAGAATATTTTTTGTCTTGTGTTTTCCTTTAAATGTCAGATTCTATTAGGATCCCCTATGGAAGCAGGATTTCCCTGTACATACCAAAAGAAGCAGAAGGTACTTATATCGTCTCCACACTGCAGAATGCACGTATCCCCCAGCAAGCCCTGTTCACCTACTAACATGTCCTCTGTTAACGCAAAGGACTAGTTGCCTTCCAGACTGCAGTCTCATCTTTCACTCCTGACAAAGGAATTGATGTTGACTCTTAGCAGTGGGACAGTGTAAACTTAATGAAGATTAAATGTTTTAAAGATGAATGCAATCAGTGTCAAATTACAATTAAAACAGAAGAATTGAAATGTGAGAAGTTTTAACAGCATGAGATCCTGCTTCAGTTGCTGCACAAGTATTCATACTTATAGTATCTGGCAGATAATATGGGAATGTGTCAAAATTTGGTGGACTTCTAGATGTCCTTAAACAGCCAAAGGCATGGTAAAATAGTATAAAGGTAGCTTTTTTCAAAGCTTACCATATTATTTCTTCCTCCTGTACCCGTGGTTTGGAATGCAGTTTTTCTTCGTTTGAAAACCGCATGTATTGTAAAGTCCCTCATCCCTCTATCATGGTGTGGTTTTCATAAGCATGACGGAGGCCATCACCTGAGCTGCATGCCTCGATGAGTCTTTGTTTGGCAGAGAGACACAGTGGTATTTAGGAGTATCTGCCAGCATGCCAACGGTGACTGTTTACCTGCCAGATAAGCTGTCTCCATGGTCACCGTCCAGCACTGACGCCATGCTGTGGGACAGACTTGTGATGCTGAAAGACTAGCATCCAAAGACTTCCCTGTTTACTCTATGTTTGAACTTTTTACGTAATATTCTGATTTATGTCACACAGGATGCTCACAATAATTTCCTGAGATACACTTTATTGGACAATATGAACGCAAATGTATTAAGAATATATGTGCACTTTTGTAGACGATTGCATGCATGTGGATTGTTCGGTGTATTCAGTTTGGATTTTTTGATGTTGTCTGGTCATTTGTCATTCTTCAGTCTTATTCTTTCAGGAATAAAGACAGGTCTTGTTACATGTTAACGCTGCTCCCCGAACTTTGTTCCATTTGACCTGAGGACTTAGAATTAAGTTTATGATGGCTTTAAAAGCTGTAGGATTCAAAGCTGCATAGCCAGATTAATGTAAAAATGAATCAAATTTGCCACCATCCCATAATCCCCTGACTTGGACAGCCTGCAGTCTGTTTGGTCTCCTTTGAATTCTTTGTGATAAGAACGGGGTCCTAAGTGACAGCTTTGGAACCTGCTTAGTAATTACTTTTTATTGTATATTTTTTACTCTTGTTTAGTAATTTAAATTTTTAACATGGCTGTATGCTGGTGTATGCCAAAATCCGTTTTGGATGTGCCCTAAACACAAACGTGGGTCCCACTCTTCAACAACATCCGCATCAGAGTGTTTCACAGCCTGTATGCATAACTTTTAGTAATTCACATACAAACACTCATTTTAAGTGTACATCTCAATTGGATTTTACACTATATCTTTAAAATATGTAATTAGGTCCAAAAGATTCAGGGAGACAAGAGATTTCAGGAAGAGATCCAGCCCTAGTCTATGAGGTCAGAAGAATCCCACTGGCCAAATATGACTTCCCATTACAATATTCTTCCTAAAGGTGAGATATCATCTAAACACGTCTTCAAGATCCCCCTCAGCAACCTCGTGGGACGAGGCATCGAGAGACCACTCAAGTCTCCACTGCAGCATAAGGTGGTGACCACACCCACCTCCAGTATGGTGGCAGTTTCCACACATATTCCTGTCCAGCACTCCCTCTCCTGCTCTCGCATGGAGATCAAGGAGATAGCCAGCCGGACACGAAAGGAGCTCCTGGGTGAGAGACCGCCTTGTGTTAATTTGAAGTTTTTTCCTCATTTCATAGCTGGATATTTACCAAAGCTTTTCATATCTCTCATTGGTCTAGCATGTAAAGTGTTATGGCAGTGAGGTACCAATCCAGACTTTCTAATCAATTTTACAAATTTTTATGTCCAGGTCTTACAGACGAACCAATTGTTAAGCCAGAGATAGCTGTGAAACCCAAGAATGTGACTAAGACAGTGGAGAAGGAGTCAGCTACAGGCATGGTGCCATCTAGTGGCAGTAAGAGGTAGGACTGTCCTTCTAGGTCTGAATATGAAGAAGGGGAGTTTTTGTCCTGTCTTTTTTCTTTCTCTCCTAGTGATGTTTTTTTTTTTTAACTTATCAAATTATCATAACTAAAGATGCTATAATGAATTAGAAACCAAAATATATTACTCATCCGAATGAGTTCTGTATCTAATAATGAACTACTATTGGACATTGAGACCCAAGCACTTAGTGTGCTTAGCTATGAACAGAATAATAGAAATAAGTTGCTGCCTAACTCATAGCAAACAGAGAGGAGAGGACAGAATCAGTTTATTATCACCAAGTCTGTATGCGTACCCAAGGAATTCAATTTGGCATGTTGGTGTAGCAGCAGCAGCACTAGACAGGTAGAAAAACGACAACTAGGTTTGCAATAAACATGTCATCCAGAAAAACTAAATAATAAAGATGAATAGCAGACTAAAGCTTAAAAACATAAATGCACTCTATGACCCTGAACCCTTTATGCCTTCATAGGGCAGAATCTTCATCAGCTGTGGAGCCAGATGTCCTGTTGCAGTGTACACCGAGCTCTGAGAGGGAGCTCAGGCAGTCACTGGGGACACAAGACAGTCGACCGCCACTGACAAGCCCATTCGCTATTTCTCCCTCCCTTGAAGAAGATATCCTGGACTTGAAATGAAAACAATCCAGGGAATGTTTCTCTGTTCGTTTTTTTATGCACAAGTTCACAGTACCTCCTTGTTTATAGTATCTTTCAGCCACGTTTCAGCAGTGTCACAGAGTGCTTCAGCGCTGGGTTGCTGTAGTTGTTGTTCTTGTTTTGGTCTGGGAACTGAGTGCTGTACAGTGTGTTGAGTGAGCACTTAGATTGCTGAGCCCTGCAGTTGCAGTATAGGCATTATACAGTGTATTGACCGCTCTTCCTTTGACCTTGTACTTTTCCTGTCCATTGGCATTATTGTCTCATGTGATTCGCACTTATAGGTCGTCACTATTGAAATTGCAGTTATGAATGTGGTATTCATAAATGCTCTGGTACAGATGTCCCGTAACACATTTCTGTGTAATTTGAGAAGCATATTCGTGCCATGCACAAGAGTTTACTTAAAATTTTATTTAAGATGTTATTATACAGTAGATAAATGCTTATATACTGCACCCATGTACTGGTTTAGTGGTTGGACGATGGATGATCATAAAACTAAAAGCCAATAAGGAGTTTACACTCAATAACGGAAATAAAATAGTGATGATAAGCACCTGTTCAATATAATAAATGAATGGAGTCTGCAAAAAAGTGATTCCCATAATTCCTAGCTATGAACATTTCATAACTGAGCTGAGGAGAACTGAGGAGTTCAGCTGCTGCTTCCTCAAATGATCAGCAGAGGGCGACATAGATTCTGCCCTTTGAGTTTTGTCTTATTGCCTGTGTTGATTTGTTTTAAGCCTAGTTCATACTTCACTTTTCCGTACGCCGTCATGGTCCGTGCACAGTCACGCGCGTGGACCTTCATGCCCATACTACATTTGTGTGAATGAAGCTTAAGCAAAAGCAGAGCACACAACAACACCCACACAATGTTTACCGAGAATGATGTGTTTTTGTTTCTGTTCATCCTTTTTGAGAAACAAGTTGTAAATGTGCAAGTACCTCCATACTTCCTCACATAGCTTCTCATTGAATATGTGCATGATGAACACTCTCTTCTTCTACTCCTTCTTCATCAGCATCTGTCCTTTCAAATTCGATGCTGTTATCTAATGGAAACTCCTAGCAGCGCACTAAACTATTCCTTGCACATGTACGTAGACTATGCGCAAAATATCCGCTAGATAGAAAATCTGGGCTGCATGCACACAGTCCACATGGACACCCCTGATGATGAAATTTACGGGATGCACACTGTCTATGCACTGTGACGGAACACAGTAAAGTGAAGTATGAATGAGGCTTTAGGTCACACCTCTGTTTCACCCAACTTAAGTTGTATCCTGGGCCATGGTAAAGTTTGCCAGTTTTGCTCTTGGGTCCACACTTCTCTAGTCATTCTCAAGGTTAACCAGATCTGCAAGCTGATCCCCAGTTAGGTATTTCAGCCATAATGGTCATTTTGTGACATTAAGTAGAGTTTTTAGGTTACCATAGTAAAAAAATCACTTTGCCTCCTATTTTTGGCCATTTCTTTTAATAGGCTTAAATAATTCAGGATGCATTGCTTTTGCCCTGCATTTCAGATGAAGGCTGCCAGTATGGCTCTATCCAGGACCCGAGATGCCAAGGCTTGAGTACAGTGGATTTGTTGTTTATGTCAGGAAGGTGTAAGAAATTATGGAAAAGATATGTGTAACCATTTTTGGGGAGAGGTCACCAGAGACCGGATGTTGATGCGTTGGTGTGAGATAAGAAAAGGGTTTTGTTCAGCAATATTGCAAAACTTTGGGGGTAAAGTTTAAAGTTGTAAAGTTTAGGGGTAATTAATTCATGTAGGCTGCACAGGCACTGGGCGAATACAGAAACAACAAACTTGACTCCTGTTCTTCCCCATACTGCAAATGTCTTAATTGAGCTTCTGTTGGTTAATACACTATGCAACATGGGCATTACCATGCTTTGATTAGAATAGAAAATGGAATCAGATTTTAATTCAAAGAACAAGGAAATCTAAGAAAATGCCTTTCCCAATGAAAAGAAGCATTTCTAAGGCCTGTATGTGGTGTCCATTTTAACTGTGCTTAGCCCAATAGTCACCTGTATAGGCCACATGCAGGGCCTTATATGACACTAATATCCCCTGCCGCCCAAACAGTATGAAATGACTCATAAATGCATCATTGTGATCTTCCTGGAATAGAGGATCAGGCCTTTCAGATACAGAGTGACACCTACATGACCATGTAGGACAATGTCACAGAGGTCTGGTGTTTAACAAAAATTCCACTCTAGAATAAAGACATATTATTTGATTTTAGTCATCTCTTTAAAAAACGGGCTGTGTTACTTGTGTTTTAAACTTTGGAGTTTTATTACCACCTAGTACTATTTATTTGTATAGCATGTATAGGATCTAACAAAACTAAGTGATATTGTGGGTTAGATTAACCAAAACTGAAAATTAGTCAGTGTTGTCTTTTTTGTGTTTCATACTGGAAAATAATACTGATACGCATGGCACTTATAAGCTACTGAACTTCTTGATTGTAAGATATAATTTGGCTCAGTTTTTTTATTTTTTTAACCTTGCGGCAATACTCAAATCCGCTTTAACATGAAAGAAGATGAAATGTTTCAAAGAGTCAAACAACCAAGCTGGTCCTAACTGGTCTGTGGTTCTGACACAAAATTTTATTAACAACAGCTCATGAACTTCAATGTTACCGCAAAAAAAAAAAAAAAAAAGAAGAAAATCCATAATGAAACCCTAAATATGTAAATCTCTCACTCTGCTGCGAGATAAAATTTGGTGTTTTCAAACAGATAAGGCCAGGATGCGGCATTGGCTACAGAAATTATTTTACATTAGATTAGGGTTTTACAAGCAAATTATAAAATAGCATTAACAGTGAACTATTGACTTTAATTGGTATTGATGGGACAAATGAGGCTTCAAAGCCCATTGTGGGTTGGATTAGTCTGAACAAACCAATCATGAAACCCATTGTGGCTGGGAGAATCACAAGCATTGATTGGTTGTTTGGGATATTCACACCCACCATGGGTTTTGAACCCTCAGTTGCCCTGTCACTAGCAACTGGACTAATAGGCTAAAGGGTTCTTCACATAGAACAGGTGATCTGCCTTTAATGCTGGTTGATACAAATAAAGAATACCTCAGTTGAAAAAGATGTCATTGGCGCCCTCTTATAACAGCCTCTTGTGTTTTTCATATTCACCTATTAGAAAATACCTTTTTCTTTCCTGAAAACCTGTATACGCCTGGACAAAAATGGAGCTATGTGGAATTGTTATTACTGATTGCAACAAAATTAAATGAATTAAGGTGTTTTTGTTTTTAGCCAACACTTTTGTTGGCCCTAAAATTTCTACTGTGGTTTTGTATCGAAACTAGTATGTTGTTATATTAAAAAACACCATGTGTCTTAAATTGTTACAGATTGCCATAGTTTTCACAACTTGTAAATGTCTGTTCTGGAAATGACTTAAAACAACTGAATTATTATTATTATTATTATTATTATTATTGCAGTTGTTCTTATGTGTTGTATATCACAGCTATACAGGTTTGCTGATATTGAATAAATATTTATTACTTTTACTCTTTGTCTGATTTGTGACAGACAGGTACCAATAAGAGTGAAAGGGAAGGTCTATAAGACGATAGTGAGGCCAGCTGTGTTATATGGACTGGAGACGGTGGCACTGATAAAAAGACAGGAGGCAGAGCTGGAGGTGGCAGAGATAAAGATGTTAAGATTTGCATTGGGTGTGACGAGGATGGACA
>JAACJT020000034.1:14757170-14770673 GCA_009936485.2 Gymnarchus niloticus
AGGCAAGATTGCGTTGGTTTGGACATGTGCAGAGGAGAGATGCTGGGTATATTGGGAGAAGGATGCTGAGGATGGAGTTGCCAGGCAACAGGAAAAGAGGAAGGCCAAGCAAAGAGGAGGCTTATGGATGTAGTGAGAGAGGACATGCATATGGTCGGTGTGACAGAGCAGGATGTGGAGGACAGGAGGAGATGGAGAAGGTTGATCCACTGTGGCGACCCCTGATGGGAGCAGTCGAAAGTGAATGATGATGACTTTCACTCTTTGTCATTCAAAGGGATGTATTTCAGTACAAAGACCACAAAAGGAAATGAAAAAAATCAGTAACTATCTGCATTATAAACTAACACAGACTCCAAGGGACCATTCCAGAAAACAGGATTTCCAACTTAGCTGGATTTGTTTACTTGGTCTTTCAGTTTTCTCCAGTCAGAATTCAGATTTTCATTATTTGTAAAGCCCGCTTTCTGGAACAGACTCCAGGACTCAAACCAGTTTGTTGAATAGAATTTATTATGGAGCTACAATTGAGCACTCTTGTGCTTAATGTGCCTACATGTTAATCTAGCATGCTATGAGACCAAAACGGTTGCATGCTTATTAAGAACACAACTTGTGACCTGAACATTGCTGTCTCATGTCCCTGGTCAGATCTTAAGCAACATAAACTCAGTTGCTTCCAGAAAAAATGTATGTTGCTTGAGCTTAAATTGTCAGGTGAGTAAGTAATTGTCAGGTAAGTCCAGGATGTACCCTAGCCTTGTTCTCCTCGAGACAGGGTCCAGACCCCACACAACACTGACCAGGATAAGCAGATGGATGGATGTTTGGATAGATGGATGATAATGAAATGACATGATAAAAAAATTAACAGAAAAGTGAAAAAAATAATATTGTCAGAGAGAGATACAAATTCATTTTTATCATTACTGGGGAACAATAAGATTAGTTCACAAATACCTAAGAATAAAAATGACATGAAACAAGCATTGCACAAGTGAAAAAAAAACATTTAAGCACAATAAATTTAAATGTGTTCCTTTAATTTCCCAACAGATGGTTACAAATTATGCACATAAAACTGGATTGTATTGAAAGACTTTAAACAAAATGTCAATTTATAAAGCTCTGTATTTGAATATTGAAAATTGAAAAGTATTTATGTATTCTAAAGCATTCTAATGCTTAAAACTGTAAAAACTGTAAGCTTTAAAATACATGTTAATGAATTTAAAATGTATATGTAGTAGCCTACAGAGTTTTGATGTGTGCATTCTTATAACCAGCCTTTGATGCAATATAATCCAGAGGTATATAAAGCAGACACTACAGGTTATGGAACATAGGGGTAGATATTAAACTATTTGACTATTTTCCAATGGCCAGATTCATTGTATATTATCAACAACTAAAACATCTGACAGTACAGAACCCCATGCACTTAGATTAATTCAAGGGTGGTTTTACAAAAAGTAATTCTGCAACAAATCCTACTGTAATTAATGCTCTGGCACTTTATTTTTCAGGTCAACTCTTACACATGTAAATACTAAGTGTGTATATGTTTATGGTATCATCTTGTTTATTATTGTTTATCATAGGCTGTTGTACTAATTTTCTTGTTTTATTTATTTATTTATTTACCAGAAGGTTTTGTCTAAAGAAATTTACGCGTTAGGAAAGATTGAGGTCAGAGAGCAGGGTCAGCTTTTGTCCAGCCCGGAGCCATTACAAATATGGTCCCTGCTTAAGGGTCCAATAGTGGTATGAATACGCTGCCTGTCAAGGGATTCAGACACTTAACCCACTGAGTCACACACCCGATATTTAACTGGCACTATGGTCTGCAGGAAGCATGCAAGTTGAAGAATTTCATTACACAATATACACCAATCAGCAACAACACGAGCACCACCCCCTTGTAGAACAATTGGCTGTTCCCCACAGCTAGGTGGCGCACCAATAAAGATTCAAATGAGAAAGGCGATATAAAAGGATTGGCACAAGCTAACCAGAAGCAGGACTATTGATCGTTCCAAGTCACTAATCCATCCTGGCAAACCAGGTCCACCCCTTCATGATGAGTGTCTATCCCAATGGCACAGGTTGATTCCAGCAGGATAAAGCCACATGTGGCTCTGTTGGTTATGCATCTGTGCCCATAGCAAGTAGTTTGCTGGTTTAATTGGCGTGGCAGGTAAAGTTCCCTTGAGCAAGTTCCTTAACCCCCCTACACTGCTCCTGGGCTACTGGATAAACAGCTGACCCTACAGTCACCTGTCTTTGTGTCTCATGGAGAGTAAGATGCAGTAAGTGAAAACCACATTCCATTGTACCTGTATTTGTAAAAATGCCTAACAGTTTTGCTATCATTTATCTTGGCCTCTTAAAACCTCACTTTGTTTGACAGCTTCTCCTTTTATGGATGCTCCAATAATGTGTCAATGGACCAGGAATGATGATACACATTGAAAGATACAGAGATCAAGAGAGATCATGCTGCCTGACATGATTTTTATGAAAAGTGAAGGCAGGGCTATTCACCAGCAGTGATACTGCATTAAAAATGATCATATTGTATTTTCAGAACTTTCTCTACAGACTATTTGCACACATCTGACACTATTTGTGTACAGAGACCTCCTGTCATCCCATTTTTACCCTTGTTTCAATAGGCTTGGGCTTTTGAAGTAACACTGGCCATTTTTAGTGTGATATCTTCACTGGAGACTTTTAGTGCATTTTTCCAATTAGCCATATGGAATTGCCTTTACAAATGGGTCTATGTTATTCTGTTTGGCCCAAAGGCAGATGAGTCAGTGCTCGTGCATGGGCCCTTGCAGTCCCATTTTGAGGATAATACCCCTGAAGCATGTAATCACTGAAATGCAGCAGCCACATCTAAATTCCTTATTCACTTGTAAAATTTTACTACCGTTACTCTGGAATTTCCCTTGTGGAAGTCTGTTGGTCTTAATACCAGCATCATTTTATACCATAATGTGTATTTCAAGTAAAATAACTTAAGTTCATCTCATTATAGCCAACACATATTTAAATATTAGCATAGGCTGTTCAAAACGTTTTCAGAAGCCAAGGATGAACCCGACTGTTGCTTTCGGCGCTCCACCCGGTCATTGTTGAGTAACTGTGTGTGACTGAATTGTAATCAAGTTATGTAGTGCATTTTGTCACTCGAGACAAAAATATAATCCTCGTTGAGGTATTAGGGATAAACCAGAGCAATTTTGATACTGAGCCCATTCTCGTGGTTCTGCAATGCTGTGGTTGGTTCACTTGAACCGCTGGCGATAAAGTCTCTCCGAACAAAATGATAACGTCGTATTTACGTGGTGCCTTCACAAAGAGTACTGAAGTCTCTGAATACCATTTACCAGGTACGTATGCATAACCCAGCCCTATTTATGTGCACTAATCATTATAACAAAACGCATAACCGTAAAGCAAACCCGATGCCGGTTGTGAGTTTGGCGAACCGACATTTAGTCGCGGTCTGTCCTTAAATGCTTCTACATTAAAGCATGGATAATCACAGGGTAATCAAGGTAGGGAGCATGCTGAGGGCAGATAGACTGTAGGTCAATACCCGTCGTAGAAGGCAAAGGGCGAGTGCCATGGAAGAGAAGAAGCACGGCCGAGAAATTTGATCACGAAATACCTCCTGGCTGTCTTAGGGAATTTAATTAAATTGCTGGAGAGCTGTTCTCGAGAGGGCCGGGTGCGAGGGCACATCTGGATTCAATGTGTCGAAGCTTTGATTTTTCCTCTCCCTGTTCCGGAAATAACTTTAAACGGGGATTTTCTCTCTTTTTATACTAAAAGAGACTGCTTTTGCAACCTTATTGTTCAACAATAGCTAGTGTCGAAGCCAAAACCAACTAGAGCACATAGTCATTCTCTGCTGCTATTATGAGGCCTTTCAGCTCCACCCATTATGTCGTCTCTTATGAACCTTCTGAAACACATTATAAAACCATTGCCACTTCTAGTTAAAGAGGAAAACGGGCTTCAAAGAAGTAAAATAGTTTAACAATAAAAACAGATTAGCCTGACCTTTAGTTAATTTTTTTTTTTCTACTGAATTGTTTGTGAAATATTGGCTTTACACCAGCTTAATATTGCTCTTGGAAGATTGATCTCTGGTTTTCAGAACAACATGAAACGCGTAAGCTTCCTTTATATTAGAGTCATTGCTAAATTTTGATAGCTTCTTCACTTGTCCTGTCCCCTATTGTCTTAGGTGACAGGACAAGTGACGGTATACTTTAAAGCAATTAATTTAACTATATCGCAACAAATAACGAATAACCATTTCACTACCAATTTGAATTGATTTTTGGTGCCAGACTCAGAGGAACTCCGAGGAATATTTTATAAGTAGCCTACTTCAGACAAAAAGCAGAATACTTGAAACTGTATGTAATGTTAAGTTCTAATTAAAGTACTCGTACAGACAGTAACGTTATCTTGCTGTAGGCGTCAGTATTCTAAAATACTCAACGTAGGGAAGATGTAAATATTTTAAATTACCCAAAATATATGGAGCATCTAAATTTTATACCCCATAATGAAAAAACTTGTTATAACGTACGTCAGAAACATGTTAGCCAAACGTAATACAATATTTTTACATTTTCTCAAATTACTTTTAGGTGTCCCATATGTTTTGCGCAACTATTTATAGATTTCAGTATAGCTGCAATATATTTTCTAAATATATTTATTATCCATATGGGATCATCTGACTGGAATCAGTCAATATGAGAAAAAAAATATATAAAACGCACTTGAGAAAAACTGGCAAATGAATTTATTGGAAGGTCAATCCTGAATTCGTTCTTAGCACAGACCACGTAAGAAAACGCCAAAACTTGTCGGGAATATTGCGTGCTCTTAAAAAGTAAAAAAAAAAAAAAAAATCACTTACTGCAACTAACTGCATTTTTTTTACAGGGGAAGTTCAGTTTGAGCATATGGTCTTACTATTGCTATGGGACGGGTAAACTGATGTTGACTGAAAAATCATCTGCCGTTTTCACACCCTCTCAGTGCGACTGCAGGAGGAAACGGTTATTGTTCCAAATTTTAATTCACCAGCAATATCCCAAAATATCATGATAGTGAATATTGTGTTTAAGAAGGAGTACTTCTCCTTTTTATAACCAAGGACGCTGGTGTTTCACACAGATGTAGTGTTAGCATTGATTTTTAAATCTACATGTACAAATAAAAACGAAATCGTTGCATTATAACAATATCACTTCTCCAGTTCGATTGGATCCTGGAGTCACCTATAGCACTTTGCTTAAATAAACAGTATAAATATGTCATACACAGATAATTTGCCCAGGTGCTATTTTAATTTGTTGCATCATCATAACATGTCCCTCTTTGTGAAAGCTTCTATCGATTTAATGACTTCAGTGTGAGACAGCTTATTGGTCATGACAATATAATGATTGGTTTGAGTATGGATGCATGCCATCCGTTTTGTTCTACTACTTTAGGTCTTATCTAGGAAAGGTACGTAGGTTGCCTTTTATTCAAAACATAAACATCGTAAGAGTCTTTGAAATTTCATTAAGACGTAACATCTGGCTTGAATGCACGTTAGGTTGCATTCTGGGATTATTCTTCCTTCGTGGCACAAAGAAGCATTGTAAATGTATATTATTCTCCCAAATGGTTTATGGCAAAGTGAAGGCTGTTCACATCCCCATAAGTGTGCCATCGTATGCAGTTTTAAACAATATCCCGTACATAGGCTACAGCAAGTTTAAGCGACTTCAGTCCTACTACACTTTCCATTGCGCTCGTAAATCATTGTGGTTAAACCATGAGTACAAGTCTGTGGATTTGGATGAGGGCACCAATTAGAACGCGCTCTTCGTCTTCTGGGACGCAGCACCGGTCTAATAACTCCGATAAGAAGTTTACATCGGGGAGTAGCTTTTTAAAACCTTGGTAAAAGTCCACGGTCCCTCTATTTGCGTGAGATAAATAATTGATTTAAATATCTACGGTATCACTTTGAAATTACGGTTGAGTTCGACATTTTGGTCTCAAAGGGCTTTCTCATTTTCGTTTGTTGACAGTGACTTTGAAGACACGGAGCTCTCCAAAAGTCAAGAACTTTAGACATATTGTAGGGGAGGGGAAAGCGTTTAACTTTCGGGGGTGTGCATTTTTTTTTTTTTTTTTCTGACAAGAAGCCAGACGGGAATGTGTGGAAAGAGGAAAGGAATTTTATTTTCGTAATTCATGCATATGCCACACATATTGAGTTTTTTGATAATGAGAAGGAGGACGTTAACGGGAAATGCTACCTTGAAATTTTGCGTCGACTCTCACTGATGGACGCCGCTTACTTGGTGGGAAATAACCTTCCCCCAGATCATCCCGTCAGCAGGATGGACGCTATAGACGGTAGTCAAAACAGGAAAAATTTTAGCGTGACCCATCTTCTGGACCTGGAGGAGGTGTCGGTGATGAACTGCATGAAAGACCCAGTTGGGGGGATGAAGAGGGTAGGAAAGGGGATTCAGGAACAGTCCGGCGCAAGCAGCGGAAGCGAAGCAGCTCCTCAAGACAGTAAGTGTGACTAGATTAGCGTGAGAACGGGATTATTTAATCCTTCATACATTGCTTTTTGATTTTCAAGTTTATAAAAGGAAATTTCATATCTTTAACGACATAATTTATCTGCCGCTTCAGTCGCAGCTTTGTTTCACCCTTATACAATTCAGATGTACGATAATGTAATTTATAGTTATATTTGATTAAATAACGTACAATTGAATGAATTGCCAGATCTAGTGTTCGGCAACACGACAGCTAATTATTAGAACGCACTAGAACTAGAAGTAATTTTTATGTTCTTTAGAAATATATCCCCGCATCTCAGTCCTGAACAAGGCGTTTTGGAAGATGTGTGTTGGGATTTATAAGCATATATTAACTGGACAGTGATGGCAGTTTGAAACTGTTTTAACCCAAGTCCATTGTACGGAAGAGCGCCCCTTTCCATCTTTTTATTCTGAACTTGTTTTAACCATTTTTAGGTCTTCTCTTTTCAAATAAGGTATAATTGTGCTGAGCACAGCGTCTGTCGCTATATACTTAATGTAAACGTCAAAATGTCAAATTAATATATTAGTGCATGCTATAAACCCGTGTACACTTCTTGGGATCCAGGTGAATGCGATCACTGCATTCTGCAAATGGAATAGCGACACTCGTATAGATTAATGAGGTTTTGTATTTCATTCGAGCTGTTTGACGTGATTTTGTACGACTTTGATCAAATTTAATGTGTATTTTTACTGGGCAATTTTTTTTATTTAACGGATACGCACCGTGGTTTGTTCGATATATTAAAATGAATTGATATCAGTTGACTTCAGACTTTTATCTGGCTTGCTTCAATTTCAATTCCAAGACTTAACAAATGATATTTTTCTGAATCACACGCACAATTTCACGTAATAATCTGACTACCATTTCTGCAGTCTGATTCTTGCGCTGCTTATTTAAATACCAGCCTGTATTCCCCACGTCTGGCGTGATGAATAGTGTTTGCACATTTTTATAAGATAAAAAAGGTAAATTTAAGTTGATATTGTACCCGTAAGCCTGCGTGGGTAAAGGCGATGGTGCCGAGCATCAGCTGTCATGTCAGTTTTGTTTATTCCCCTCGATTGACACGTAGGCCTGTTTTCCTAAGTCTATCTCTAATAAAAGCATATTGACTTCTAATTTCCGACGTAAGTACAGCAAAACAAAACGAAACATTCAGAAGACACCTTAGGTAGGCAGAAATGAAATGTATATTTCAGCACACCAGCATTTCAAAAAAGCGTTACTGATAAACTGTCGTGTGATAATTATGTAGCCTTTACCTTTTCAGATTTGTTGTATTCGGGTTTATTTTGTACTCAGACCTCAACAACTTTATTTGAATTAGCCTGCATTGCAACTACAAAAATTATTCAAATCACATTTTGATTTATTAGCTAATTAACACCAATGGATGTGCCTGCTGTTGTAAAGTAGTATTTACAGTATTTACAAATCCACATCAGAAATTTTCTTCAAACAACAAAAATGTACACAAACTTTTCAAAATTTTATCGTTCCATTTCGCAGAAGAAAATGGGTTTAGTGACCGAATAAGGACTATGGCTTTAAACTGTGCTAAGCTTATTATTCAGTTTTCTTATCGGCGAGCAGTATAGTTTTATCAGCTGTTTTCTGCAACATGATTGCTATGACATTATGCTAATTTAACATTCAGTTTTGAAATGTTTTACTGTGTTTTAAGTGGGCGCCTGTGTGTTTTTTTTTTTCGTACGGTTGGCTGGTTTAGGAGTCCAAATACTTAAGTTAATAGAAAAACGCAAACCAAACATCGCATGACATATCTTTACGACAGTCTTTGGAAATAAAAAATATTAATGTAACAATACTATAGGCACCGTCTTAGTATATGAAAACTCTGCTAATTTGTTTCCATAAGCAAACAACAAAAAACAACTATTCATTTGTAGACTCGTACATTTCTCAGGTGATCTAGTAAAAATCATATCTGGAAAACATTTCTCAAGGCATCGAATAGCAGGTAAAGAACCTTCTGGACATCTTACACTTGCATACAGAGGAAATGCTTCACGTGTATTCAAAAATATTTACCTCAGGAAATATTTATATAAATTTACCCTACGACTGAGTTTTTTAGTTAAATCTGATGCCTTTAATATGTTCTCCCTCTGTCACGGGGGTTTCCTCTAGGTACTTTACATTCCTCCCGCAGATTTCGTGCTAGTGGTTGTTATTGATAGCATTATTCAAGGCTTAGGTAATAGAACAACAAAAATGATAATGATGATATTAATAATAATAATGGTACATTTTGTTGCAAAGACCTATCAATGAGTGAATTCAGTTTGTTTTGTTCAAATGCAAATTAAGAAGGGAAGTGACTTGGTGAGCAATCGATTTCATCAGAGGACATAATCCAGTCAACCGCAGAACAGTCAATGGCAGCTTATTGTGCGGCAAAGAAACGTCGTAAAATATGGAAGGGAAGGAAGATAGAGGAGCAGAACGAATAAATGGCTTGAGCAGTTCGTTGAAAACTTTATTAACCGTATTAAAACTGGACAGAAAAACAAATACTGTTCAACTTCTATTATTCGAACGTCAATTCCTTCTCCAACCGTCAATTATTCGAAGAAATGAGCGCCCCCCCCCCCCAAAAAAAAAAAAAAAAGATATATATAACATAGTATGTACTTTTATTGCACTGGTTTTTATGCTGGAGTATTACTCATGCAGCTTGTTGCATTCATTTCCAATTCAAAATTCAAAGATGTATGTCATATAGCATTGGAATTGTCTTACTTTGTTATTATAGGACACAAAAATGGATTCAGCACAGTCTTCCGTGACCTTGATGTGTCATTGACTGTAGTGCCAAGTTCTACTATATTTTATTGAACAAGTCATTAAGAAGATTATTAAAATTCATTGTGAGCCCACGTTACTGTTACTTTTAATTAATCAGTTGTTACCTTTTTTTAAGTTATATGTATTATTTCATTAAATAAATAAAATTAATTTGGCTGCATGCAATATGTTCAAAAAGATGGGCGTCTCCATGCCAAAACGATGCCAACATCTATTTGCATTTACACGTTTTTTTTCTATGCCTAGCTGCTTGTTACAGTAATGCCTAAGTCCATTTAATCAATAACTAAATTAAAATAATAGCAGTCAAAAACCTACATAAGGAAAGATTCACATCGGGAAGATGGTGCAAATGTTGAAATGGCACAAGATTAAAACCTGAAACTCATAATGTAATTTATCTTCCCACCCCCCTTACGTTATGTTATAAACTGGGACAAAATATTGAGTGTGCCTTACTAAATTCGTCCAGCAGATTATTTCCTTTAGTGTGATTTCTAACAATTCCAGTTGCATCAATACCAATTGCCCCTCCACACAGAACCCTTGTGGATTTCCAACCAACGTTATTCAAACCCAGAGCAAACCCTGACTCTTTCCCCTTTAAATATTACTTGTGAATAGTAAATGATATGGAAACAGAGGCAGCTGGAACACACAGCTGCCTGTTGTCACAGCATTCTCTGTACTCATATCGTGATTCTTAAAGGTCAGGCTTTTGCTAACATGGAAAATTTACACCTCAGAGGAGCAGCTTGATTACTCCCAATGAGAGCTGAAAAGCAGCTTTTCCTTGTCCATACTGACACTGCAGTAATTCAGCACAAGTGATAAAACTTTAAAAATTACCATCTCGAGTTTTGTGCCATATATGAAGTTTTATCAAATGTCGTGGCCAAAATTTGGGAAAAAAATGTTCATAGTTTAGTTACTGGATGTTCGATTAACACCTGATCTTTAATCAAGAATTTTATTAAAATGTACACAAAAAAGTGGCTCATTCTTGCAGAAAAAAGTGTTAAATCACATGCTAAGGACTGTGGCATGCACTTAATACTACTGCCGCTTAACTGGTTTGTTGACAACCTCTGCTGTGTTTTGCCATGCCTCTCAAAAGCCGTCATCTTCATCTACAATTTACAACACTTTAGTGGCTCTCCAAGCTGAAATCATTTTTGTGACTGCCTGACAGTGTATATTGGCCTTTACAGCACATTGTTTATTCTTCAATTCCCAAAGGGAAGAAAATCTTTAATATTCATGAGTTATAGTTATGTAGAAAGCAATTTAAAAAGTGAAAGTTATGCATTTTTTAATTTGTGTCGTAGAGAGGTGTAGCCATGTGTGTTTTTATAGTATTCAATTTTAACAGGAAATAAAGCGTTGAATTACATCAATGGCAACATGCCAACTACCTTCTTACCAGTGCCTCATTCATGTGTCTTTTGGTTTTCACACCCAGCATCAAAGACCACTAAACATAACAGATCTCTGTCTTTCATTTAGAGACTTACTAGTTCAGTATACTGTAATAGAGCCTTAGGGAAGTAGGTACTCAACCTTGATGTCATACGGCATTACAAGTGAAATTGAAATCCATTAGAATGTCCCCACAAAGTACAAAGTAACAAAGTAGGTTTTCATTTCTCCAGGGGACTTTGTGTCCCACAACATGAAAATAAACACACACACACACACACACACACACACACACACACACACACACACACACACACGTTTTATTTATAGAAACAACATGCAAATCAGATGCGGAGCTGTATATATATGAATTCTGGGCCCCTGAAAGAATACCAGTCTGGGCCCCCAAATTTATACAGCTATGTCCAATACACTGTGCAGCATACATTCCAGGGGCCCCCTCCAGCTGTGGGCCCCTAGCCTCATCACCACCATTCACCCTACAAACTACACAGCCCTAATAGGATGTGCCTTAATAGAAAGAAATAGGTCCCAGTCTGTCTATTATCTAAACATCTCAACTTTCCTTCAAAATAATTGACAATGAAATGAATTAATCAAATTCATCTTGTTATTTTGAAATTTCATTTTAAAAAATTATACAGTAGTAACTCCATTATGTTATGATAATGTATGATTTTTAATAATAGGCCACTAATTCCAAGGTTTTCCCCTTTTTAAAATTGTATATGCATAATGCATAAAAATGCAGTTCTAGAATATTTAGCAAAAATGACATTTAATATATCATCATGGACTTCCTGAATCAAATCAACATTCTTGAATGTCAGCAGGAAGATTAATTATGAAACCCCTTATTTAGAAAGAAGATATTTGCCAGCTAAATTAAATCCAGTTGGAAGATAGATGGAAGTTAGTATTAGTTCAATTTCATTGCTGTACATCATTAATATTTCTTATAGAAAGACATACTATTATTATATAGGCCTGCTCAGATTAAGTCTATATACGGGCGTTACATTTCAAGGCTTACTGTAAATGTAATTAAACCTTAAGATGACATGCTTTATTTGCTAGACCCGGTCGCCAGACACACAAACTTTCTCTTTACAGGGAATACGACAGTACATTGTTGGTACTAATTTTAACCTAAAGCATCTTAACAGATAAACACTTCAGTATGTAGATGCTGAAAAAAAAAAACCAGGAGATTATATTGGCTTCTGTATCAGCAGTACCGTGGTAAATAAGCACTCAGTAATAAATACAGGGGTCTATATATATTTGTGTCGTTCTTGCGTGGTTGTAATCGTACGCAACAATGGATCAGTCTGTTCTCCATATATTAGGGGGACATTAAAGGTTTACAGCGCTCCCCTAGCATGCACTTTTTTCATGTATGGTCGGCTCGTACCTCTCCTCTGGTGAGCCACCGCATGGAGTGGAGGTTGTGGCTGAGCCAGGCGCCGGCGTCTGACACAGAACCAGATGTGCGGAGGCGCCGTCGAGTCAGCGCTGCACTGAGAGGTCCCATCGCTCTCACACGCAAGGAAACCGGGGTCTGCACCGGGACCGGCTTCTCAGAACAAACATGAGCTGTGACAGGCCACAGGCCTGATTACATGTATGTTAGCAACAAATCGGCATACCATTAGTATGCACTCGAATTCTACTTATAAGCTCACTGTTATGGAATTGATTTAATAAACTACATCTGCTCAGTATAATTCAAATTTTTAAATCGGAACTATACTTAATAATTGAGCAGGAACACCCGAGGTTTAGAAAGACGGAAGAACGAAGATGCGTAAATATAAATACGGTATTGTTAGGAATAACGAGCAGTCGTTTTAAACATTTTCCCGGTTATAATATATATACGAAATAGCGCGTTAAAGTGCTATTTTGTTATATTTCCTAAGCATCAGTCAAGTAATAAAGTAGGCTAATAATGCAAATTGTATAAGGTCAAAAAGAACACAAAATTTTCCATTGGTTTGCTACAAAATATGAGATGTATAAGGGTTTACGGAGAAGACTTGAATGCGCTTTAGAATTCCGGTGTTTTTATTATTATTACATTATCAACAAATGTGTCAGTATGAATTACTTTCCAAAAAGCATCATGTAAACCCCAACGAAATTCCTACGCCGTTTTGAATAAAAGAGATGATTCCTTTATTCCATTCTGCTTTCTAATCCTCAATTCCCCGTGATCTCTCAGGGTGTACAATATAAAGATTTGTCAAGAACGCCAGATGAATGTTTACTGGGAATTGTAGCCGCCAAATGCTAATGTCAACTTGTCTTTTCAAGCATTGCAGGCTTGCCTGAAAATTACCAAGAAGTACATTTTTGTACCAGGAACGTCATGTTATACGAAATGTACCAATAACCTTCAAACTTTTTACAAAAGGAGGCAAAGCTGCAGTACGAATGTGTCACATGTAATGAACTGTCATCCCTTCTAGTGTATAGCTGTGACTTGTTCCCTGTGCTGCCTGAGAGGTTCCAGACACCCCCCAAGCACACACATACCTCCCCCCCCCCCCCCCCCCCCCCCCCCCCCCACCCACC
>JAACJT020000034.1:14780667-14793434 GCA_009936485.2 Gymnarchus niloticus
CCAAATATATTTGCTGTCAGTGTGAATGTGCATAAAATAAAGGTTTGACGTTTTCATTGATCTTTACTTGCGCCTCTATGTGAGTCCTTCCTCGAACCCTGGTTTGGGGGAAACCCAACACCCCCCTAGGCTGCCTGGATAGGACTAAGCAGTTTGGAAAATAGACAGATAATAAATTACAAGCAATCTTTAAGGAATACAGTGAAACAGGTAGGTAAGTAAACAGCAGGACTCACATGGAAAAAGAAGGAATGTCAATCCCTATATTATAACAGGCTACGTAATGCTTATATGTAACAGAATATCACATGGTTTTGGCCATGTAAAAAACAAAGAATTTTCATTACATATAAATCAGATGGTGTGGCTTTCATATAGCTTTTAAGGAAAATTCCTGTTCATATACGTCATAACATACCTGACTTTGCGCAGTTCAGCATAGGCTGAACGTTAAAGCTGAATGTGCTTTATTGTCCTACCATCCATAGACAGAAGTATATAGTGGCATGAGATCATGGTTTTGTGGTACCTCAATGCAACACATAGACAGAAAATGACATAGGTCAAAAGGAGGAAAAGAAAAATAATAATGTTTAACATTGCAAAAACACATGGAAATGCAAAACCGGTGATGGGGGGGTATGCATAAGACAGTATGTACACAGTACAGCAGTTAACGTGTTGATGAATAATAAATACTGAACAGTGCAGCAGAAAGAAAAGTCAGCAAACCAGGAGGATAAATAAAGTGACTATGGAGCTGTTGGCAGTGCTGCAAGCTCAGGTAGAGGTGAGAAGTTGGGTAGGTAGGTATTGAGCAACCAAACAGCTTCAGGGAAACTGTTGCTGAACCTGGCAGAACTGGCCTGGATGCTCTGGTACCTTCTGCCAGATCAAACCAAAAAAAAAAAAAAAAAACTGCCCATGTGAAGGATGGGTGGTCTCTTCCACAGTGACTTTCCATTGGATTGCAATGTTCTCCAGTGGAGAGGGTATTCAGTGGAAAAAGGCACCGAGACTCCTCTCAATGTCCCTCAAACAATGCACACCAAAAGCTTAATGATTCTTGGTGTGGAAGCATTACCGTCCCTGTTAAATATATGACTGTCAGTTGTGTGGAATTACAGGAAATATGTTTTAAATATCTCATGGGGAGGCAAAGTGATGGGGGGCAGCATACAGGATAATTTTTCATAAAATCTAACACAAATGAAAATATAACATATGCTACAATATATATTACAATTTTGAATGTCTATAATATCAACGTTAGGAAACTTTTGAATATGCTGTAACCTGGGGAGTTGGTATAGTATCCCCTATACCTCAATCATTGGCAAAGTAGGAACAGAATCCTACTAAGGGCCATTTAAACATGTTATATGTTAAAAACAGAAGTTAATTAATACAGCAGAAAATTCAATGTGAAGGACCTTAGTGGCTGTTGAATTTTCTTTAGCATAATAAACTACATATATGAGCAAAGCACAAGGACAATAAGTCAAATGGGCTGAGTTACAGAGTTACAGTTGTTACAGTTAACAATTTACTAATACTTGAAAATCACATTTGATTACATGTAACAGCACCATCCAGTGCCTGATTTTGGTCGATTTTTTCAGAGTGCCTGCTTGCCATCCATCCATCCATCCATCCATCCATCATTTTCTCCTGGTCAGACTGCTAACTGCCTCATATTATAAGATATACATTATACATATTTGCGGGGTGACACTGTGGATCACACCTCCAGGGTTGTGGGTTTGAGTCCTGACTAAGTCTGTGCTGGGTGGAGTTACAGTACATGAGCTACTCATGTTGTAAGAGGTTTCATGCTGTCTCACTGTCCACGGTGTGTGGGCCCTATTATGAACTAAGCATCTTTTTTAAAAAAAAAAAAAAAACAGGATCCCAAAACAAATCTCATCTTCAAAGCAGGACTTTACACAAAATTCTCGATTACTCCAGTTATATGTCTATTTTAAAATTAAAAACGAATATGCTACACAGTCAGGAATATAACACCCCAGCCACTTCCACCATTGTGGGGAAAGATGATGACGCACTCTGCAATCTCGCGATATTAGCCGGAATCCTTGCATTTCCCATAAGCCTCCGTTTTCTCTCTTTACTCTAGACAAAATGGTGAGTGTGGGTGTTGTAATCGGAGAGAACCATTCAGTTTATATCGTTGATCATCACATATTTCCAGTTATGGTTTTAATACATAAAGCTATAGCATGTTCAACACAATCTTTTGTTTATTTATACCGCAAACTTAGTTGTTATTTTGTAGCACGAGTATGTTAAACAGTACATCAAGTTAAATGTAGCAGGCTAGGCAGGATATCATTCAAGCTTATCATGATATTGTGTAAAAATAGCTATTTCCAAATCACGCTGCCGACCTGTTGGTTATTGTGTTTGCTAGACATCCCTTCCATATCCATAGATATAATAAACTCTTCTCTGCGCTCTGGCATTAATGTGGTAGCAGCTTAAATTAAGTGAGTGGGATTTTTCCATACAGCCGAAAGGAAAGAAGGCCAAGGGGAAGAAGGTGGCTCCTGCCCCTTCCGTGGCCAGAAAGCAGGAGGTCAAGAAAGTAGTCAATCCCCTGTTCGAAAAGAGGCCCAAGAACTTCGGTATCGGTGAGTGATACCCTTTATCATGTCTGTGCCCGCGTCTTTTTTATGTTGTCTACTTGTATTATCCAGTCACCTTCATATGGCTGTTGCTGGCTTGTACAGCAGTTAGACGTTCACATCCAGTCGCAGCCTTTGTAGTTGTCCTGACTGAAGTGTCTCATTAATTAATAAGGGCTTTACACATGAGTTCCAATATTTCTTTGAAATCCAGCGCCTCCTTTCCTCAGGGCAGGACATCCAGCCCAAGCGTGACTTGACGCGTTTTGTGAAATGGCCCCGTTACATTCGTCTCCAGCGACAACGAGCCATCCTCTACAAGCGCCTGAAAGTGCCTCCGTCGATCAACCAGTTCACCCAGGCCCTGGATCGCCAGACTGGTACAAAATGACCACATCTCATGCTCCTGATTAAATTTACATGACTAGGCTACGTGGGAAGCCTATTCATTTTAAATGACAGGCTGTGATACTGCCGTAGAGATGTTAAAGTAGGAGCTGTGTTTTTTTTTAGTGATCAGAAAAATGATGCTTCAAAACCTGTGGTGGGAGTGAGAGCATTGATCAGTAGTTTGGGATACTCCTACCCACCATGGGTTTCGAAGCCTCGTCTCTCCTTTTACCAACTCTGATCACGCTCTGTGAACTCTTAACATTTACATTCCCTGCTACCCTGGACTGACAGAGGTTGTACAGAATGACAGATAAAGATGTGGTGACAACATTAACTTAACCCATACTCACCAGAGGCCTAAGATATTAAGAGATGTCAGAAAATAGCAGGTGTAATTTAGATCCTGGAATAATAATTATTAAACTGCAGTGCACTTCATTGAACAATATAATACGGTGCCTTGATGGATGGACCCCTGTATTCACTGCTTCAGTACAGGATATTAATTCAGCCAAGGATATATCATTTTGCCATTGTTGCAGAATTGTTGAAATGGGTTGTGCAAATGATGTGAAAGAACATTTGCTATCTGAGCTCTGGTGCTGACACATTCCACCAAGATCGCTGATGCACCCTGTTTCCATAATAGCCTGACTCAGGATGAGCTGGTGAATCCCTTTGTGTTTTACATTCCTGCACCCTGGGCCAGTATTGTGTGCGCGCGTGCGTGCTGTGGTTCTCAGAGAAGGTGGCTCTCCACCACTGTGCTTTTCAGCCACACAGCTTTTCAAGCTGGCCCACAAGTACAGGCCGGAGACCAAGCAGGAGAAGAAGAAGAGGCTGCTGGCCCGTGCAGAGCAGAAGGCTGCTGGGAAGGGAGATGCACCCACTAAAAGGCCCCCGGTCCTCAGAGCAGGTACATGCCATTTATAGCCCCTTGTATGCGTGTACAGTATGGTACTGTGAAAGCTGTGAGCACTTGAAAACTAACATTGCGGCATCATTTACCAGCCAGAGTATGGGGTATTACTTTGTGTGTGGAGGTAGACTTTCGTTAAGAATGTAAAATAAACACGTGGTGCTTCTGACCATTTCTGTAGGCGTGAACACAGTCACTACCCTGGTGGAGAGTAAAAAGGCTCAGCTGGTTGTCATTGCACACGATGTTGACCCTATTGAGGTGGGAGCTGCTTTTGTACTGTACTGTGCAAAAGTCTTGAGTCACCCCTCATTTCTTCATATTTTGCTTCCAAGGAGCCAGTCTGTCTTGTATTTTTTTTTTTTTTTTATGTAGTCTTGAGGAATAGTTCTCCGGGCTTCCTCAAGGACGTTCAAAGTTTTTGGCTCTCATTTTCAGTCCAGTCTCTGTACCTGACCAGTTTGAGAGGAATGTTTTTTGTTTGTTAAGCCACACAGTGACCTACGTATGAATCATTCAAGCATAACAAAGCCATCTAACTTAAGGCATGAACCAGTGAAGAAACAGGTGTAGATGAGTACAGACGATCAGATGATGTCGCAATAAATCACTGTACCTAGCAAAATATAATGAAATGACTGGGTGGCTCAAGACTTTTGCACAGTACTGTATGTATATGTGAGTGCTGTTCGTTCTAATCAAAGCCAGCTATACATCAGTGGTTCCAAGCTATTTCTGTGAGAAGAATATTTTAAAGTGCTGCCTCCTAACACACACAACAGCAGCAGCATTCCTCCTTGACTGAAACGCCCTGCCCCTCAGTTTGGGAAGCATACTGTTATTGCACTATTTCGGGCATTGGATCTGACCGTTGCACTGCACTGTTCCAGTTGCGTACACATAGTAGAAAATACCCATTTTTGAGTACCCAGCAGCATTCTCCTATCACTCTCAGGCACACAGGAAATGCAGATTCCATCATTTCCACACTTACACGTATTTTTAGTATGAGGCTCACTGGGGCTTTTCCACCTGTGTAGCTGGTGGTGTTCCTGCCCGCCCTCTGCCGCAAGATGGGTGTCCCCTACTGCATCGTTAAAGGCAAAGCCAGGCTTGGCCGCCTGGTCCACAGGAAGACCTGCACCTCCATCGCCCTCACACAGATTAACCCGTAAGTCACAGCTACACTCCCCATCCTGGTCCCTGGAAACAGAGTGAAGGTGACTGAGCAGATTGTGCACTAAAGGAATAGCAGGTGGTATCTGCTGTTTAACTTAATAGATAGGTTTTGATCCTTCTGGAATGACCTGGAGTGGAAAATGTCTTTAGGTTCCTCAGAGCAGTGATTTACTGCCATGTGGGACTTGAACACGCCAGAGGAATAATGTTTGCCATATGTCGACAGTAAACCTTAAGGTTTAACAAGTTCCCTCAGTCTGGTGTTGTCCACCAGTTGTTATTTTTAGGTTCGCTTAACTCTGAATTTCATGTCTTTGACATTTACAGTTATTTACTTAAACATTACTAGACCTTTCACATTTTCTTGCTTGTTGAAGCTGGCTTTGGTACAGTATGCATATGTACATAATAAAATAGATCAGACTGAATACAACACAGTATTACATAAGCACCTAATGATGCTGTACGCTAACTATACCATTTAATGTGCAAGTGGCATGCTGGAAAAAGACTTGTGTGGCACAATTTCAAAAACTTAGCAAATTATTTACTTGGCTTTTAACCAATAATTGCAATGAGGTCTGATCAGAGACATGAATTGGCCAGTTCAATTTTTTTTTTTTTTTAATAATGTTTGTGTTGTTGAAACAAAGGCTATGGAGCAATGTGGTTGATCACTCTGAAGTGCCCATACATGTCTGCTGAACAAATGTAGAAATGACCAGATATAAATGACATTGCGAAAAGGGTTTTTCATTCTGAATCTGTCTGGATATGTCTGTAATATTGCATTTATGTGCTCGTTTAACAGTGAAGACAAGGGGGCCCTGGCTAAGCTGGTAGAGGCCGTCAAGACCAACTACAACGATCGATACGATGAGGTGAGTCTTTTTGGCATCTGAATTGCAGAAATATAGCAAGTTGTGTCAGTTGGGTCTCTGCCATTAATTCTACTCTTAGTCTTTTAAAACGTGTAGGTTTCTGACCAGTGATGTTCAAACTAAACATGCTGTTCCCTTGAGTTTACATTGGGGTATGTTTCAGCCTGGTGTGAATTAAACCATTTCTTTTCTCCTCGTTCTCTTCCATGAAGATCCGCCGTCACTGGGGAGGTGGAATCATGGGGCCCAAGTCTACTGCCCGCATCGCCAAGCTGGAAAAGGTAAAAGCCAAGGAACTGGCAACCAAACTCGGCTGAACCAGAAATGCCTGGAGTGCATCCCAGTTGTGTATATAAAAAATAAAATCATTCCCATTCAGACCTGCTGATTCTATTGTGTAGTGAACATTCAGAAAATCTGTTAAAACATTCTATTCTCTGCGAATAAATGGCAGTGTAGCATTTATATCCTGGTCTCTGACCAGAAACACTCCACACAACTTAATTTTGTGTTGGAGCACCAGTAGCAGGGTATGTGGGGTATCTAATGACAGATTTTCATTCATTCCCAAGTTGATTTTCTCTGAAGTAGCTCTCATAGTGTAGTTTAGCAAACTATTAAATGTGCACAGAAAAATACTATCAAGCCAGTGAAGTGTATGGAGTTGTATGGTTCTTTTTGTAACTTGTTCATCAGAATCAAATGCATTTAACTGGCTACAGTTTACTGGGGATCAGTGACACCCCAGTAGTTAGAACTCATGTTGTCCTGTTATTTTGCTGGTGTCCAGACTAAATCAAGGCGGCAAATGAAAATACAATCTTATTAACCTGGCTTTTGAATCCTTAAATGGTGTGACAAGGCAGCACTGAAATGGTATTCTAAAATAAACCATTAATAAAGCTTTTACTTTATTTTAAAATAGCTGATCAGAGTAAACACCAACAGACAACAGCCATGACTTTTATAATTTGGGGGGGGGGGGTCTATAAAAGACAAGGATATACTTTACCATATTGTTAGAGTGATCACATCATTTTAAGAAAACTGTTCTTCAATGACAGCCAGCTGCAATACGAGAGATTGCAATTCCCCTATCCTCCTAAGACCTGGCAGAAAAAATTTCAGGTTTTTTTTTTTTTTTTCCCAGTTGTTTGGTTGCAGAAAACATCCACAAGCATTTTTTGTCAAAAACATTGTTTCTTGAATGTCCCTTGTAGCGGACATCAGTCCCCGGTTAGTATTAACAGTATACAAATATGAAATTACTGATGCATTACTTTTGAATTTTTATGAAAGACAAACATCTTAAAATCTTAACAAGAAGGTCTTAATCTGCTCTGGGGTGGTGTTGAGGCTGGCTCCAGAGATCAGTACTTCTCACCGGTTTGTGTATGTAGATATTTCTGCAAAAACTTTATCTACGTACTGTTCAAAGTACTTCCTTGGCTTCCAGTCTTTGCGATTGTGGGCAGTATGATCCTGTATTGTTCTGTTCTCTATGGTAGGGATTAATCTAACGTGACAAGAAAAAAAGAAATTATAATATTCCCCTGAAAAAATAGTAATATATTACAGTAAAAGATGCATGTCCATACATGCATGGGTATGTGTAATTATTAAAAAAAGATTAAACAATTTGAAAAAAGTAGCTTCGTGTTAGAAATATGCACCTAGGTTATGAATATCAAAACTCCATCCCTGTGTAGTTAATAGAACTAAACCTCAAAACACAGATACACATTACTCCTGACCCAAAGTGAACCACGATGCTTGGAATTATGTTCTTGCTCTTCATCTGTGGTCTCTTCTGGACTCTCAACTTCCTCTACTCCAGACTGGTCCTCATCTTCTGATAGCTCAATATCTGATTCTCCCTCAGCAATTTGAAGTAAAATCTTATCTGCCTGACTCAATTCCTTTTGTCCTGATATATTATGAAAATAAGTTGAAAATGATACAAGTCCTGTTGTCCACTACACAGGACATCAAATTCCAGTGTTAAAATTATAATCATAAATTTTATGTTTCTCAATTGTACTTAACCCCCTTATTTATATAATACAGAAAATTTGTCAAAGAAACATGGCATGTGTGTAAATTTAATCATTTACCTCTCTTGCTCCCATAAAATGTGGTTATTGTAATTGTGGCCATTTTAAAAAGGCAAGAAAAATTGTGTGTTGCTAACACCCCAACAAATGAGGTATCACTGAAAAGCCCAGGATGCCCCTTACAAAGTGCAAGAGGTTTGAATGCCATGGGATGTACAGTTCTTAAAGACTTAAGACTCATGTCCGCTATAGAGGACTAAAATGAACTGCCGGGTCTTAGGAGGCTATTTTAACATTAAGGGCTAAGTCTCACTTGCTGCCTGCAGTTATCGCACGCAAGCTGTTTGTTCGCTTCATGATATTGGGCACAAAGAGGAGTCCCGAAGCTCTCTCGATACTCTCCACCGGCACCAGGAAGCGTTCCAGGGGTATCTTTTCATCCACGGGCATGTTGGGCATTACATAGGACCGTAGCTCCACCTCACCCTTCTGCTTCTCCAGGATGAGTACCTTGAAGAAGTGGGTTGGCACAGCAACATTGTTCTTCCCCAAAACTTGATACTTTACATACATCTTTCCATCGGTCTCCTGTCTAAAAGAAAGAATTTTAAGAGCACCATGACATGTCCATCAGTATGAGGTTTTTGACTTATTAACCACTAACAGAACAGAAACCTCTATGACAGGAAACACTATACGATGGAAAAATCCAGATTATTCGAGTGTGATAAACACTCGCACACAGTTGCAGTGTGCTTTTCCATCTCTGCTTAGCAGGGCTTCTCTTCAAAGTATTTAATTGGTTGCAGCTGAGCATGGACTCTAACAAGCATGACAATGCTCTGGTTAATAAGGTCAGGGTAAAATGCACAGAGCTGAAGGATGGTTTTGTAATTTACTGGTTGCACTCCCATACGCTAAAAAGTCATTAACGTCCATGAACAAAATAAGAACACAGTAAATATATATAAAAAAAAAACCTTTACATAATAATGTGCAACACCTTCCATGTTTGTGCCTCTTTAATGTTATTTGCTTGTTTATTAACTGAAGCTATTGTACCCAGATTTATTTTTGTAATGCTGCTGGGTAACAAACATCCCCCCGCATAAGGGAGCAATAAAATTTTATTTTACAGGAAAAAATATAGCAGGTGACAGCTAGTGATGATACATTGTACAAAATTGATTCCATACATTCACTGCAGAATACAATTAACCCAAAGGAGGACTTCATTGTTGTTTTTCCACTTACCTAGGCAAGTAGAGGGGTCCAGTACACACAAACACATTCAGGTAGTGTTTGGTAAGTGAGCGGGAGTACTTTTCTAGGTTGTTCCATGCATTTTGGTTTAAGTGTGGATTCTGGGGGTGATTTAAATGTTAATTAAACATATGTGTGAAATCTGCAGCTGTTCAAGCAATGAGTGTTTTTAGTTTTGTTCAGCCTGTCCTTGCCCATGCATCATAAAATTTTGCATATCATCAATATCTATTTTTTCATTACTAAGGAAATAATTCCTCATTTTAGGTGAGTATACTTAAAGAGCTTAACTTGTGACCAAATGGCACCCTAAATGGCAAAATAGGTATGTGTACATTACATAAGCTCAGTTACGTCAATATGATTAATCTGGATTTAATTACACTACACATGGGGAGTTGAGCAGTTTGAAGTACTCAATGACTATCTATCCCTTGAATGGAAAGCTAGTAATCCATTACTTGAGCTTACCTGTGGTGAAATATTACTGAGATAAAATGTTTCTTCCATTGCTTTTTGGCTCCGTTTATGATTGGCGGCGGCAGCAAGGTGGCCCCTGTCGAACCCACTACCCTTATAATCTGCATTTGTGGCCCTGTGGTAAACATGCACCGACTCATCCTCTTGAAACTCGCAATATTTTCTGTCAGAAGACCCGTGTATAGTATCAGCGTTCAGCTGCTCGATAACCCACAGGGCAGTCCTGTTCCTGGGATCATAAGACACTACGTAAGACTCCCTCGTTTTGACGTTGGAAAGTGACGGGAATCCATACTTCATTATTGCTGTACTCCTAGAAGTCCCGACATGACCTGACTGATACGGCGTCAAGTCAGTGACTGCATCAACACTAGGGATGGGAATAAGAGGTACTCGACTGAGAAGACCATGAACCGGGTCTTGTTTTTTGTTAAAACCATCTGTGTGTATTGCCATTACAGAAGCTCCCAAGGCCGCTCCAACTGTCAAGGACACGCCAGAGGCAAACCATTTCGAGCAAAGAATACGATACATCTTTTTTTTAAAAAAAACTGTACACCTGCAGCTAAACAATAATCCCTGAAAAGTTAAATATTATATAAAGCCCTAAAAATGTACAGAAATCATTCCGTTAACATGATAGAACCCACATGCTAAACACTACACGTAATTCAAGCAGCAACTTCCGGTTGCGCATGCGCCTTTCCTGGCCGATCAGAGCTCGTTGTTTATTGGTCACGTGCTTAGCTGTGGGTGTGGCTAGTGAGCACAAAAACAAGGATCTCGATCGGATGGTGCCGGTGTGCGATACCAAGTAAATATAGGGCTAGTATCGCTGATACCGATACTTTTTTACTTTAAAAAAGCAGCTTATGTACTTTCATGTAGGGGAGAACAGTGTGTCATGATTTATGAGGTGAATGCATCATCAATATGTTAAATCGGAATACATTTTCATGACCAATGAATGTTGTGATTTTTGATTTCCACTGTTACTTAGTTGATCGTGTGCATGTTAAAACCCAAGACAGATTTAAGCAGTTTTTAGGCAAATAAAAATGTTTTTATTACTGGAATGAACTGAATTTGCAAACATGAAATCTGCACAAAATGATTACTGGAGAACAATAGGTGTTTTCAAACTGCCACTCCTGATTCTACCTGTTTAATCAATTGAGCCTGGTTTTCAATAAACTCAGATGTGGCTTCTGCTTGGTTGGAATGAAAACCTGCACACACGAGGGCCCATTGGATACCTCTGCTATACACAACGTCAAGTGTTTCTAATTTCTTTCTACTCCATACAGGTATTAAAATATTGAAAAATGTATTTTTCAAGGATGCATGAAGCCGAGGAGAGGGGAACAATATGAAGCGGTGAAGGTTGTGGTAGTAGTACCAGCAAGAATTTAAAACTACTTTCACCCCTGGACATGACTGAACTATTACCATCACCACTATATAAGCTGCCTGGATACTCTTTGTCTCTCTGAAAGGACTCTGCCAGTGATCTCTGTCTCTGTGCCGGGGGTCTGGGTCTATCTGAGGGATTTCCCTCCTCCTTGAACTCGGAGTTCTCTTTTTCGTGGTTTTTTATGTGTTTGTATAAATTGGTGGTGTTGCCACAGCAGTGAATAGCTTTCCTACACACATCGCAGTTTGCAATATTTTCATTTACAGCTGTAAAATATCTCCACACGACGCTCCTCTTTCTCTCTGCCATGCCATCACGTGTCTGCAGAGCAGGGGAGAAAGAAGAGCGAAGTGTGCATGCAAGATGTGAAAGGAGCGCTGTTTGTACAGACATGCCTACTTCTTGATGAAACGGGAGCAACGTACTGAACGTAACGGAGAGAAACTGAAACTAAAGTATCGATCCTATACCAATACCAACGTTGGTATCGATACTATCGAAATTTGGATCGATCCGCCCACCCCTACCGGATGGATCAGCAGATAGGTGGCATACATTCCACAGCTCAGTTACGTGGAAACTGTAAAAACATCAGCAACTAAATAAAGGACTGTTTTGATAACAAACAGCATCTGCATCCCCCTGGAAAGGGTTTTATATTTTTTAAGTCAAATTTTTAATTAATGAATTTCATTAATTCTTAATGAATGGGACTCGTTGATTCAGTTCTTGGGGTGAAATATAGCCTCAGGCTGTAAAGCCCTGTATATTGTAACGAACCCTTCTCGGCCAGGCGTGAGCGCTCTACCTGCCTCTAGTCTTGCCGTCCGGATCCATCCATGGGGTTTCAGGTAACGGCAAGGCAGAGGGAATGGTCGGACACCGGTGTTGGAATTATAAAGTAATATAAACCTTCATTTTAACAACAGGCTACAGCCACCAAGCGAACACGTCCTTTCTCGCTCCCACAAAAACTGTCATCATGTTCATTACAATATGTTTCCTCCAAAATGCATCTTCATCGGAAATTTCACTGTTTTGATCATTTGTGAGATTCAGAGTTAGTGTGTTATGCTGAACAAGGCAGGCTTACCCCATTAACATTTGGGCACTAGAGACTGGCTTACATTATGCAGATTCAAGATCAGGATCATATAGCCTAATATAGAATTATTAATTACATGCACAAACTATACCATGTGACGTTGGTTTAATGAATAATTCCTTTCCATTAATGATCATTATAGGCTACTCTCCGTATTTGTGAAAATATTACTTCTCACTTCATATGTTATTTACAGTAACATACACAAAGAGGGATTATATAATTCTTTCTGAGCGTAGTTTGAAATTCACGATGCAGGGAAAAGAATGGAATGAAATTTCTGAGTGTTCTTAACCATAATTATTTAGGTTCCTCCTACTAAACCATTGCGAATTTAGTTGTCTGATACATAATTTTTGAATATACACTGCTCAAAAAAATTAAAGGAACAGTTTTTAATCAGAGCATAGCATCAAGTCAATTAAACTTCTGGG
>JAACJT020000034.1:14801070-14820411 GCA_009936485.2 Gymnarchus niloticus
GGGGGGGGGGGGGGGGGCGGGGGGGGGGGGGGGGGGGGGGGGGGGGGGGGGGTGGGGGGGGTGTGTTGGGGGGGGGGGGGGTGGGGGTGGGGTGGTACATTTTTGCAACAATCAAGTTGCTTTTGAATTAGATAAATTGTATTTTCTATAACGAAATTAGATTTGCAAAACATGTTTTATAACAAACATAGTTGGTTAACACTTGAAAACTGTATTATAATTCTGAAATGTTCAAAGTAGGCTTTAGATCTCAAAAAATGATACACGAAGAGATTTAAACGAAAATATACAGAACCTCATTGAGTGTGGTTAATAAGATCCGTACAATGCAACACATACATACATACACAACACAGACATCGTTACTCTGGAGCAATTTTAGTATCAGTGTTGTAATCAGTTTTAAGTGTTGGAGCGAGGTTATCATCCCTTATTATTGATGAAGCATGCTCGGAAGTGTGAAAATCACGAAAAGAGTCGGGGTTGCAGAAGCGCTCACGTTCGGAGACGCGAGGATTTCAAGGAATATACTTTCACCTGCTCGTCGGTAGATGGCGTTGTTGCTATCGTGTGCCATTTTGACACTGCGCATTATTTGTGTGCTGTGACTGTGTGTGTCATGCAGAGGCCGTCCTAGGGGGTGACCCCCTGGACCTTCTAACTGGCCCCCCGGATAAACTTTATTTTTCTTAACTTGAAATCTGTTGTTGCAGCAAGTTTGTTTTTGTGTATGTGCCCCTTCAACCAAACACCTGGCCCCAGTCTGCCCCCCCGTTTGAAATGGTCTGGAACCCCCACTGATATCATGCCTTGTATACTGGTAAAAATACTGGGCAGATTATTTCAAAATATTGGGCAGAAATAGCCAACCTCTGTGAAATGATGTGAATGGTTCCGTTTGGATTTTTCAGCACGTAGTGGATGTTATTGTAGCAGCTCAGTTGTTTTGGATATTTGTTTGAGTTACTCAGCGGTAGCTAAGTTGTTTCATTTAAAACTAACACAAAGACTATAGGCGTGTGGACGTTCATGCAGTATTCATAATTTCGATCATAATCGTGACATCCAGACAGATAAGGTAATGGCAGTACATCATGCTGCAGTTTAAAGATGTTGCAATTTGGTATTTTCCTATGGAAGATGTATTTCTTGAGGTTTGTAATGAGTATGTCATTATAATTTTTACAAAATTAAATGTGGTTCAATCATTCCTGATATGTAACTTTTTTGTCCCTGATAATGCAATGTTTATTTTATTTAATTTTAGAAAAAAAAAAAAAACACTTAGAGATCTTCATTAGTAATGGGACAAATAAGACTTCAAAATCCATATTTGGTGGGAGTATCCCGAACTAGCCAATCAATGCTGGCACTAAATGAGGCTTCAAAACCCGTGATGGGTGGAAGTATCCATAGCCAACATTGATTTTTAGTCTGAGATATTTCCACACACCATGGTTTTTGAAGCCTTGTTTGTCCCATCACTAGTTTTCATACTATTAATATTTCTGGTGTTATATATACAGTATCTATGCCACAACTGGAGCTCCGGTGTAATGTATACCTGTCAGTTCCTGAACATAAAGTATACAAACATGTGCCTTAGGACCTCCTGTAACAGTGATTCAATTTCCAAAATATTTTAGTCTAACGTGACTCTCGACATGAGGTAGTCCTTTCCACGCAGTCTGCAGAAGAAATGAATATGAATATATAAAAGATGTGGATTTGGGAGTAAAAACCTCATCAGGCCTCAGTGTCATCTCACTACGAAATGGCATCACTACCATCCTGAAATATATCACATATACAGTACTGTGTTTTGAGTCGCCCCTCATTTCCTCATTTGCTTCCAAAGAGCCAGATTTTCTTGTTTCGTTTTTTTTTTTTAATGCAGTCTTGAGGAATAGTTCTCCAGGCTTCCTGAAGTTTTTGGCTCTCATTTTCAGTCCAGTCTCTGTACCTGACCAGTTTGAGAGGAACGTTTTTTGTTTGTGAAGCCACACAGTGACCTACGTATGAATCATTCAAGCATAACAAAGCCATCTAACTTAAGGCATGAACCAGTGAAGAAACAGGTGTAGATGATTATAGATGATCAGATGATGTTGCAATAAATCACTGTACCTATTGTCCCATTTTCCTAGCAAAATATGACGAAATGAGGGGTGGCTCAAGACTTTTGCACAGTACTGTATGTTTATATTTGTCCAGCTGATAAATGTTGACATGAAAACATGACTGACTTGATCTTTTGGTAAATGTCTCCTACCGCGTTTCAGTTTCCCTTTCTACATTTGGTCCTAAGTTAAGTTGTCGTCTCTGTGCTCTTATGTGCGATTACCAGTTTGACCGCAGTAGTTTACTCCTGCTTGCAAGCTTGATCCATGCCTTTCATTAATGCTGACATCTCCACTTGTGAAGAATAGGAGGTTGGTATCCCTGTGTTAGAATAACCCCGATTTCGGCTTCTTTTCTGAGATATTACAGACTCAATGAGACAGTTTAAAGTGTCTGGCTGGTATCTTGTTGATTATGTAGTGTAAACTCCTCTTCCTGAGCTAATGACATGGACTTGGGCACCACTAGAGCAAACAGTAGTGTTGCTAGGTGCATACTTCCATAAAGATGGCTGTGTTTGCCTGGGTTTTATTTCTTTCTGTTGTCTGCCTCCACATATGCAGATCTAGGAAATATATTAAATATAATTCTATGTTTTACAAGATACAGTTGTTGTATGCTATAGTTCTGTGATTTGCCACATTTTCAAGCCAATAAAAGATCCGGGAAATATTACTGAAAAAAATGTAGTAATGTCCAGTTTACATCTTAAGTTGTCGGCACAAGCTTTTCTTGTGGCATGAAAGCGTCCATGAAAAGGTTACATCAAAAGTGGTTTAACAACATGTATTTTCCTCATTGTTTAATTTTTTTAACTTCTCTTCACGAGTTGCTCATGTTAACATATTCAGGCTATGTCATAAGAACAAAGAGGAAATGATTGTTCCTCTTAGCCCAAGGTTTGCTTTTTCACAGTTGGATTATGAAACCTCATGAAACATAAAGTGACTCAGTTAGCTGGAAATATACAACGACCATGACTGACGCACTTTTACTGTGTTGGAAGTACTGTTCTGAGAATACTGTAATAGAGGTTTTCCCATTATAAAATTTTCCATTATTCTGTCATAACACTTTGTCAGTCAAAAAACATGGGGGCAATGGATTTTAATCTAAGTGCAGCAATGCTTGTGACATGTTATCCAAGCAAACAGTCCATAATGGAGTGAAAGCATCAACACCTTTACCTCGGTCATAATCTGCTTTTTAATGCTCTCTCCCGCACGGGTTTTACGTTTCATTCATGTTTTTGCATGGACTACTACTGTGCTGCAAAATAAGAGGAGAGTGCGAAGGTGAAGTTTCAGACGAATCACCAGGGTGATTATCACAGTGGAATCAGACCACTACAAATGCCAATCAACACCAGGCTGTGGATGAGACTGAGGCAGGTAGGCGAGTAAAATAAGACACTATAAAGGAAAGCCTGAGATAAGGAATGGGACAGAGAGGAGCAGAAATGTGCAGGGGGAGTCTGAAAGAATGGGCCAGATCCTCACAGATAATTCCTGAATGAAATGAAGCAAAGACATAGTTAATGACTAATGTGATCTATTAGGGCTCATTTGATAGTGAGAAGAAGATGGCCCTTCGGCACCAATAAGACAGCTTTCCTTCAAACGCACTCCCCCCACTCAGGTATCCACCCCCACACCAACTCGCCTTTGAAAGCACAGGCATCCTGGCCTTGTGCGCAACGTCCAGCGTCCAATAGGACTTTGGGCACAGCTTTTGGAAACACCTCTTTTTATGGACCCAACTGGAAACGGCTGCTATGGAGAGACATACCAAAACTGCACAAAGAGTAGAGTGTACACTTTGCTTGAGGTGGTACTCAGATGTAACCTTCCCAGACAAATTAAATCTGATGTTTTCTTTGTGCCCCCTGGGACAAACCGGACTGTTCGCTAAAATTGACCAGACATTAATTTACTTGTGCAGTGATATCCCAACTACAAACAAAAGGCTCCATATTCTTGGCTGTGTATTCACAGTAGACTATCGGAACACTATGCAGTTAAATACACAGTTCTGGGGTCAGATTTTGTTTGGAAGTGTGAGGCAACGCTGTGAGCTGGAGTCTGATACTACCAAGGGCTACGCCCCTTACATGACACTGATTTTTATGGATCCATTGAACTCCATGCAATATGCAACTGGCCCGTTTCTTTGGCTTTGTAAATACTTTATAGTGAAACTTTAGCGTAGCCTGTAAAGCAAACCATGATATCAGTACTGACGTACTAGACAATATAACGTTTTCTGAAAAAGGAATGTGAAAGACAGAAGTGCCTGCCTAGGCCTGCTTAGGGCTGCGTACAGGTGCTGCTCAGGGGAACATTCACACGCAGACTGAAGTGTCTCCCTTTTGAATCCTATAGTCCCATCTGCAGATTCCCTGTTGCACAGTGTTAGAACGGTGCTTTTAAGGATGATCTCCTCCAGTGAGTTCAATCCTCCCCTATGCCCCTTGACCTTTCCCTGCCTTTGTAGAACATACTCAGAGTCCGTTAAAAAAAAAGTCTCGAGTACTGTATCCCTAAATTCTCCCATAGTCTGTTAATTCGCAATGTGATAACTGGTTCAAGTTGTTTTACCTCACTAACCAAGCTGTGCTTTCAACTAGCAGTACATATTTTTATTTTATTTAATTTAACCTTTCTTTATAGTTTCTTGTATCTGTTATGCAGCTTGCAGATGTTGGAGTAATTAAGGTAAATGATTTAAAGTAATAGCCTTTAATTAGACATTTCTGCACTTTATGCTTGTCGGTGTATCGATGTAGTGATAATAAGTGTTAATGTTAATAAAACTAGGCCTCTGTACTTCAGCGGTGCATTAAAAACAAGGCTACGGACTCCATGATAATGCATCCGGAGGGAGCAAAAGAGAAGAGGCTTCACAGCACACACATTATGGCAATCAGACAGCCCCAGCCTCCCTGTAAATACTCACATATGGCTCAGGATAAATGAAGTGGTTCCTAATGTTAATTTTTGTCTCCAGTAAATAAAAAAAGCTCAAGCCCATCTCTGCCTGTCTGCCTCACTCCCCCTTGGTCACTGGTCTTAGGAAGTGCTTCCCGACTATACCCACATGGGAGCACAGATGGCCAGCAGCTCACTGCAGACGAGCACGTCCTTAAAATCAGGTAGAAACTGTCTCTGCTGGACTAAGATGCCTGCCAATGCCGACATCGACGGCTCAACAGCAGTTAAGGTGCAAGGTGATGCTTTGTTCATTTAAAGATTTACACAACAATGCAGTTTCTCCCCATTTTTCAAGAACAGAATAGCACTAAGCAGATGACTGCTCTTCAGTGAAAAACAATATCTCCTCCTATCGGAAGAGAAGCTTTTCAGAGCCAGTTGTGTATAGAGTCTGCGTGCATATAGCCTGGGGAGCTAAGTGAACACCATATGACTGAAATCACACTGTTCCTTTGAGAATTTACTGCTTCTGTCCAAGTCTTCCTGCACGTTCTTTTACTAAATATCATGTAGCGTTCCCAGTTGCCTTCTTCCATTATCACTCTTACTGCGAGAACCTTAAAAGTGTAGCTAATGCCAAATTTGCCTTTGATTGTTTTTTTGGTGTTTTCCTCAGAGGTACAGGTAACAACGTATCTGTAGAACAACCACTGATGACTTTACTGGCATTCATATTGTTTTCTTTAGGCACCGTTCAGAAGGACTGTGATTCCAAATAAAGTCATAGACGCAATGACAATAAAATTAAGAACATCAATGCATTTGTTAAAGGCCAAAGTCCTCCTTGGACACTTATTTATAATCTGTGGAGGGACATAAAAACTCTGTCAGATTCCCAAGCAGCACAATTTTAAGGAAACCTGCCAAAAACTGTCAGAGTCAAAGGGATCTAGAGATGAAGAGAAAACAGAAAATGAACTGTCTTAGCAAATGCTGCCATGGTTAATCTGAATTCATAGGAAGTTCAGGGGTATGAATATTGAGCAACATATTTCCATTTTTTGTTTTAAGTTGCAATAATTGTCAAAGAGATTCTACAATTCCGAATATGGCAGAATCAAAGATAAAATGCCTTGAGCGTACAGGCAAATCCTTCTTTCAGTGCTACCAGAGTAGTAAGCAACAGCACAAGGAAAAACATAGAATAACCTTCCATTCAAAATATTCCCATTCATGCTGGCTGAATACATATACGCTCTCTTATAAACAAGCCAAAGGCTAAAAACAAACTGTAGACAAAAAAAACTCATATATTACATTTGCCTGTTAGTAACTGTAAGATTTACAAGATATGCACTGTATTCAGAGAAAAAATACTACTCTTACATGATAAAAAAACCTACAATAAATGCAGGTCAATTGCATGTATAGATTCCGAATCAATATTTTTTGGTGTCATGTCATGTCAATGTTTTTTAGCACTGTTAACATTAGAATTAACTGTTTAACAAAAAATGGATTTCTATTGCATTATCTTCCAGAATCAAGTGGAAATATGGTAACATTGCAGATCTATGTGAGTCATCAGCAAGTCTATTTTTTTAGACACCAGTCCACCAGAACCACATGCCCTTAGTCTGTCCATGTGAGAAAAATGTGCAGACACAGGGAGAACACAGAAACTCCACACACAGAGTTGTAAGGTCCCTGTAAGGTATATTAAGTCATTTGTTGAAACTCTCACATTAATTCCTTACTCATAACAAGGGCTGCACCATGATAAACTAAGCTGGTCAGTTAAAATGCATCGTTCAGGTAAAATGTGTAAGGTGCCAGCTTAACTGTTAGTAGTGATTGGATAAATGAGGCATCAATACCGGTGCTGGGTGGGAGTATCCTGTACTAGCCGATCAATCTTGACGCTAAATGAGGCTTCGAAACCCGTGGTGGGTGGAAGTATCCTGTTTTAGTCAATCAATGTTGGCGCTAATTCAGGCTTCATAAGCCATAGTGAGTAGGAGTACCCCAAACTACCAATCAGTGCTGGTGATACTCCCACCTACCAAATGTTTTGAAGCCTCATCTGTCCCATCACTACCTGTTAGCATACAGAAATGAAGCAAACCAAAATGCAACAACTGAGGAGACGTGGAGTTCAGCACATTGGCCTGCAGTCCCTACTTCTTGCAGTAGCCAAGTCAGACGAGAACAGATTTTAAGACCTCAGGTCTAATTTCAGCAGCTCTGCCGCACGGAGCGATACGCTGCACATGCAGAAGAGAACTCGAGAAGCCTTCTGTGAAGAAGTCTGTCAAGTCACATCAGGTGAGATAGTCATCTGTTTCGGGGAATGTGAGGAAGCAAGTGAGTGAAAAAACAACACTGAGGTACACAGCGGTGCCTCACAATCACAACTTTAATCTGCTGAAAGGCAGCATATAAAGAAGACACCCACTCTACCAAAACTCCAAAAGACAGTTTTTGGATGTTAAGAAATATCAACCATTGAATAAAGAAATACAGCATTACAAGGGTGGTAATGTGAGGATACTTTCTATTCTCTTTAAATTAACAGCTCTCCCTTCCATGCTTAGTTTGCTGAAGGCTAGCACGTTTTGTATTTGTTTATTCTTTACCTGGTGTGGTATGGGGATCCAAAAGAAATACTGTGACTAGGAAAATGTAAGTGAGATACAACAGGAGTGGCTTAGATTGAAAAAATACCCAAACGCCACACAGTGTACAACTAATAGCTTTCCACCAGCTTGTGGTCACTGTTGGTCTGACTTGGAGTACAGCAGAGATGCGGGTGTATAAATTGCTTGCTGGAGTTTGATCTGCACCAGCACGGTTCAGGGAGAATGGAGCCACTGTTTCTGTTTTCAGCCAAAATGAAACCATCTTATACAGGTGCTTGACAACTGAATTTACAGTCTGTGCACAACTCTCAAAATTACACCACTTAAAGGGATCTGAGTGAAAATATGACCTCTGTTTAAACCAGGTGTGAAACAAAAATAAAGCCTTGCACACAAACTAAATGATTAAAATTGCCTAAGCAAATCCAAGTTAGTTAAATGCCTTGCCCAGATGTTAAAACTTAAACCTTTAATATATATAGCTGGTCCATGCCATGTTCTTTACTGAAATGCAGTAGTACTCCTTATACCTTAGCAGCCTTGGATAACACCACGCTCCATCTCCTCCTTGTTAACTCACCCATGAGGCATCTGAAATCTAGGCTACACTTGAGGTCCCCCATTATGATGCCGTGACACACAGGGCCTTGTTTGTTAAAAATGACCCTCTGGGAGTAAAATGCTGTGCTGCCAGCTTAAATAAATGTGCTGTATAGTATGCAGGCCTTTTTCAATAATGCATGTGTCTCCGCTCAGCTCTGTACCCAGAGCTCTGATATGTGCATGATAATCTTTGCTCCTTATCATCTAACCTTTTACACGGTTCAATGCTGATGCCACATAGAATTTGTGAACTTGTAAGATCACCTAAAACTTGTAATTAATTTCAGTGTCTTCAGTGTAATGTTTTGGCCTCGTTGTCATGCATTTTACATTGGATATGCTTAATCATTAGAAATATTTTCCTGGCCATTGAAATATTGTAAAAGGAACCTGGCTTTCCAGTTTGTTAGACTGACAGGTTCATTCAAACAGCCGTGTTTCTCTTGACTTCTCATGGCATTTTGTGGAAAATCTTTGCTCTTTGTATACCTGTATGGGCTTTGGTTCTGCCTTAGAGGTCATCTGAGTGATGGATGGTGGAAATTCCTCGTGGAGCTGAACATGCCCTTTTAGGTACAGAAAATGAATGATCCTCCCTCAAAAGAATATTGCATTATGCTGCATATTCTGTATGTGTGTTTATATATATAGTAACAAAACGTATATTATATTTCCCACCACACCTGTTTTATGTACTCCTACTGTACCTTGTAACACGAGCAACAAATCTGACGAATGTTCACATTGATAAATATCAAATTCAGACAGCAAAGTCAGCTAACAGTCAAGTCAAAAACACTGACAAAAGAAGGCCTACAGGTAGAGCGAGTGCTCAGATCGTTGTCTATTTATTAGCTTACACACAGGCCTGCAGCCGTTCAACCAAAAATGATCAAAATCGGCTCAGGATCAACAAAGTTATTGCAATAATAAGAGGAGTTTAGTTTACTGAAACACAGTTTGTAAATTATTTGTTTATTGTAATGAAGACCAAACAAGTATGATTTTTATTGAAGTGGGACTGAGCAAAAATCTTGATCAGGAGACAAGTGAATGGTGGTGAATGAAACGTGGCAATCCACTAAGGCATCTAATTCCGAAACAGTAACCAAGGCTGTGGTCAAAGAACACTCCGAAAATCCAGAACGGCAGTGGAAAAACCGAACCCAAAAACACGCATGGAGAGTGAAGAAGCCGACAGAGAAAGCAATGGGTCATTTACACGAATCAGAACAAGGCTTGGAAATGACTCTCCTTACACGGGAAAGCACACAATACCTGGCAACAACGTGACTGTGTAGTGAGTCTTCAATAGCTGTGTGATGATGTTCAAGTTTTAAAACTTAGGGGAGGCGTGGAGGGAGTAGACAGGACGTAGCTGGCTGCTTGTGAGTGTGACACCTACAGTATATATGAGGCCTGCCATTTTAAAATATGGTCACATTATAAAGCCATCTGTATTAATTGAGGGGTTTAACAAAGACGAATTCCTTTTGTCTATAGTGACATCTATCCATATTTCATGCCACTTATCCATTGCAGGGTCACAGTGGGCTTGGAGTCTATTCTAGGAAGCACGGCACACAGGGCATGGGACCCCCTGGATGGCATGCCAGTCCACTGCAGGGCACACAGTCATATACACAATCACACACTGCTAATTCATCTAACCCCATGTTTTTGGCCTACAGGAGGAAACTTTCGCAAACATGGGGAGAACATGCAATTCCATACATACCAAAGCTACAGTTCTAACCACTGAGCCTCCCTGCCACCAAAATAGTAAGACTTTAAAAAGAAAACTGATTCATTAAATCAAAGTTAACAGATGACCTTCACAAACGAGAAAACATTGCAACCTAAAAGCTCTATTAAAACTGGCTTCACAATTTAGACCAAGTTTTACCAACAGCTAGTTTGTTTTTTCACATACTAGATGAACTTTTTACATGTGACAACAAATGTGAAAACAAAAAAAAATCAAGACTTCACATGTGGTATTCTGAAAATCGCATGTGTTTTTAATCACATGTCACTGTTTCATGTAAAAATAAATGTGGAAGCATATAGAAGGAACAGACTTTCACATATGGAAAATAGAGTTTCACGTGATATTTCGAAAACTACGTTTTTTCCATAAGGGCCAACAACGCCTCATTAAACACAGACAGACTCGTTATGAGGTGTGATTCCTGCTATGCCAACACACAACTATAACTATACAAATCCCTACATGGTGTCATCTAAATTTCATTTTAATTTGCAGTTTCATTCAAATTTTCAACTGTTATCTACTGAACATGGATTGCATAGTTCTAAAGGAAGTGCACACATTTAGGTTCTGTTGCAGTATCATTTAATTCACAATGTAGAGTTTATTTGATTACTTTTGGCTGTTTGGGAAGGTCTGTTCTGATAGAATGGGAATAGAGACTGAGTCAGCAAGGGTTTCAGGAAATTGGACTGCTCCACGCTTTAGGTCATGGGGGTAGTGGAGGTTTAATTTTATTTTCTTGTGGTTGGATTTGTGTGGATTTATATTGACTTTGGTTGCTGATTTGTATATTTTGGTTGTAGGTTCTATTATAGATTCAATTCAATTTCAATTCAATTTTATTTATATAGTGCTTTTAACACAGAGCGCGGTCACAAAGCGCTTTACATAGTCTTTACATAGATTCATTTGTTTGATATTTACTTTATTTGGTTAGTTAATTGTTTTAATATTTCCCCTTTTCGTGTCTTGGTGGGGCCCACCATAGTGTATATAACCGCTGTTCTGCCTTGTGGAGGGGAGTTGTAGTTGGTTTGAGCTTGTGTTGGTCTAGGTGAATTTCCCTTTTCGTTATGAGCACAAGTTTTTCTTTTATGTTTTATAATAAAAGGTATTTTTCTTTTGAAAAACCTCTGTGTCCTCGAGCCTTGCCTGCTTGGTCCCTCACATGAGGTCATGGTGAACATGCAGAATGCCAACAGAATTCTACACTGTGAAAGACTCGTCATGAATATCTTTTCCGATGCATGAAATCCAATAGCACCTCTTTTGATAATCTGACACGTCAAACAAAGACAGCTGAATACCAAAATCAACTGAATAACAAAGAACTTGGAATAACTGTTAGCGTCTTCTCATCATTCGAAAATTGCTCTTTGTTTCCTGACATGTGGCACAATTATTTGTCTAAACTGGCTCTATTTACCAGACATTGGGGTCCATTTGTTTGGTTAAATATCAGTTGTGCGAAAAACTTTTTTACATTGTTACCTTTGAGTACTCTATCAGTCTTTATCACTGTGAACCTTGGATCATGGTTCTAGATGAACATTTACAGATGAAACATGTATGTTATTGCATACCCTCTACTCCGATTCACTTGGCTCACCCAATCTATTGTGCATTGGGTACAAAGAAGATTTTGCCTAGCTTTAAGAGTGCTCAATTCCCTACTCTATTCCATCTCTCAACTGCTGCTCCTCAGCCACAGTTAACTGTCAGCAGGCCTGCTTTAGGAGCATGTGATTAGGCTGTTGCTGAGCAACTGTCTCTATGGAAACATCTCTTTTTTTATGGGTGGAAAGATAACCATGGACTGAGAAATGAAGAGGAAATTAGTTAAAACATACAAATATACATTTTTGTTTTCATCTAAAATAGTCGTGACTACAGAACGTTTTTATAAATATTCACAGAAAGAGTACAATATAACTGTTACAGATATTACATTTAAAGCCTAAACAACTAGCATTGTTCCTCTCAAGTATTGGTTTTAAGAGTAGTTAGTGGAAATGATTTTTGATCACAGATAATATTTAGGAATGTCTGATTTTTGGAGAGGTCCCTTCTCAACCTGTATTGAAGAGAGTGCGGATCTCAGGCCAGACTGTTGCCTTGTGTCCTTCAACACATGGTACAGCCACTCATGATATTCCATCTTCTGCTCATGCCTACTGTGTCTCAGAGGAGCCCCCCAGCAGCATCCCTGTACACCTTCCATATCTACTGTTCATGTCTTTGGTTGACTCTACCCCTAACAATATGGGGTAATGGAACTTGGCCCTCGCATCTACTTCACACAGAACTTAGTCAGTGGCCAAGCTGACTACCATCTAATTTATTAAGCATTATAAACTATTTTTACATAAATTACGGTATTTTCTCGTACAGTAAATTGTGCAATCTGTGCTTGACTGCATCAAAGTTTTTGCCAGTTTGAAGTCATTGTGCTTGCAAGTCAGTTTGCTTACCAGGCAATCATGTGGGTGACTTGGTACATTATGACAAGATTTTAGATGTGTAAAGGTTTCTGTCCACTTTAATTTACATAATTCAATTGGGGATAGGGTTATTCCAGAATGTGTGGTCAAAACACTATATTACCTTTCACAGTAGTAAACAAATAAACACACAGTCACACATGAATGCATTCACAGCACGCACGCAAATTGACAAACATAACTTTGGCATAACAATTTACACTCAATGAAAACAGCAACTCTGACTCTTAAATTGGACCTGTTGATCTCTTGTTGTTTTATGTTGTACTCAATATGTTTATTGTATATTGAAACCATGATTCTTGTAATAAAATCCCAAAAAATGTATTTTGCTTGAGACTGGGAATATAAAGCAGCTGATTTCATTGTGTTCATCACTCACTGAGAGTTTGCTAGCATTCGGGTCAAATAAAGTCTAATGTCAAATTACTATTCAGGTTTACAAATCATTTCAATTCAAATTATAAATCAAATTACAAATTTGCTGCTTGTCAGGTGGCATATTGCCTGCCTGAGGGGAAAAGAGGCGTTACAGCGAGGCCTGGAGTTTGTGTACAGTGGTAGACGGGTCTCTCAGTGGTCCATCGGTTGCTGAAGACACAGATCTGCTTTAACTGTTCGACAAAACCTCAGTTTTTTGGCAGTGAATGTCCACAACAGCTTGAGTGGTATTCATCTTTCAAAGTATCTTCTGTCTGTATTCCTTTACCAATTTTTCTTTAACATCTCTAGCGTTCTTTCTTACTCAGAAGACAATGACATTATGCAGATTGGCTTCTAATTTCACTGTACACTTTATGCCGCTCTTGGATTTACACATTTAGATTAACACATTATTATGAGCATCTTGCCACTGCACTGAGCTGCATATCTTGAGTTAGTCATTTCCTGTGTTGTAATGCAGACAATTCTGGGATAGATATGATGACAAGCTAACAGAAATCAGCCACTCTTTCTTTGTAACGCGGTTCACCGCTGTCCCAAACAATCCACACATCAATACCACTGACAACTGTGAAAACCTCAGCAATGGGGACCCTCTACATTACAAGATGACTTTCTGAATTATCTTATATAAGCAGATCATATTTTCATTTCCTAAGTTGATTGAATTATGTGACTTCTAAAGACCGGTACAGGTAAAAGTTATCGTATATTTTTTCAAGCGGTCAGTCTTAAACACTATAAATACCAAGTACGGTTCAATGCCAAGTACATATCATTTGAGAGATATTTCATTATATTTGGTGCAAATGCTTCTTTAGGGTTTTGGGGTAAATTTTCCAGTACCTAAGGTATACATATGTGCTCTTGAAAGTGACTGTACAGTAACTGTGAGCTGTTAAATTCTGGGATGGGGCCATGGTAACGCAGGAGGCAGAGTTAATAATGCTGGGTTGATTCTTACCGTTTGGTTGTCCTCATAGAGTCTGAGGTCATAGCCACTGAGCTCGACACAGAATATGATTGCTGTCACCCCCTCAAAGCAGTGGATCCACTTCTTTCTCTCAGAGCGCTGCCCCCCGACATCCACCATCTTGAATGTCAGCTCCTTGAAGGTGAACTTGTTCTCCACAATGCCAGTGGTCATATCTCGGGATCGCAGGATATCTTCCACCGTGGGTATGTACTGCACAGCAGAGATTCGGTCCAGGTCATTGAGATAGTAAGGGGCGTTGTCCTCCAAGTGGTACTCATTAGAGCGACAGAAGCACTCCTGCACACCTGAGTCTGCCCAGAGCCGCTTCATGACGCCCAGCAGATCCGGCGTGATCTCGCCTTTGCTCTCGGCCGGTCCCGTCAAGGCAAACAACTGGACAGCATCATAGGCTCGGTCGGGGTTGTGGAATTCGATCTTCAAGGTCGTCATTGCCCGGATGATGCGAGTGAGCGAGTCGATGGCGTTGTAGAGGATAAGTGGCTTGTACTCCTTGCAGGCCTCCAGGTTGAATCCCCCGCTGTGGATGATCTTCATCTGTTTGACGATGGTGCTCTTGCCCGAGTTGCTGGTGCCCAGCAGGAGGAGCTTGATCTCGCGCCGCTGGCGCTGGCTCTCTGAGCGCAGGTGCCGGTCAATTCGTCGTGAGCGGCGGGCCGCCTCCTTCTCCTCCGAGCTCTGCCGACATCCCATGATCTTCTGCGGTGTGGTGGAGAGAAAGAGAATGAGAGGCGTGGAAACAGAAGATGGTCACGAGCAACTAAGACTTTTATGAAAGGTGCCTTTATGGAACAAACTTACACCGAGTGCCAACTACAGTCATGAGCACAGGACTTGTGGATCATAGGTACAACCAGGTGTAGGGGTACCTTCAGCTGGAGTTTTGCTGGTGACTGGTTGTCATGTCAGGGACCTTTTTTAGACAGCATGTCGCTCTACCTTTGCGTTACAGCAGGCAGCTCAACTTTGAATCTACATATGCAGTAAAAACCTCCTCTCTGTTCTGCTTCAGAGCCACTTTAGCATGTCTTCTCCTCTGTGCCCACATTCATACGCCCTGGCCGTCCATAACACCTCCACCCCGCCTCGTGTATCTCTTTCAACCATCTCGTAGTTTCCGTGGAAATAAGTGCTTTGAGCCCCCGCAGTGCCCACTCCGTTTCTGTCTAACCCCCCCCCCCCCCCCTCCATTCTGCCTTAAAGGAGCATCTATGTTTTAAAAGTATCGTTAGATACCTCTGCTGAAAAAAATAAACACGAGCAGGATGCAGCCAGACGATATTATTGAGAATCAGCCAGATGTCGCTGAAGAATGAACGTGTGCTACCGAGCTTCCACCATCTTAAAGTCCTAGATTACATCAGTAGACCCATGTTGCTGCTCACAGATTCCGTGACCACTTTGTTCATGGATTAAGCATTAAGTTGTTGCTCTCTTACTACATACTGTACTCTGATGAAAGACCTGTTCTTCCTCAGAAAAGGTCCTGAGCACACATCACACTGAAAAATAAAGACCTCCTTAAGACACATACCCACAATTTCTGACCGTTGCTCCAGGGCACAAATCTGTGAAGGAAGAGGTATATACTTAAGCAGTTCATACTTTACGTAGATAAAAAGACATGACTTTGGCGGTGTCCAGGTGCAAGCACACCTTGTTATTCGCCCGTGGATCTCGTGTGCTGCTTGGCCTCTTGACCCTTTTGTTTAGATGTTCTGTACCCTCCTGCTCTCTTCCCACCTTTTCTGTATGGATAAAATTCAGCATTCAACGAGTTCGTCTTCACTGTGTGCAAAAACTCTTGTAACTATAGTACCAACCGCAGCTTTTCCAGCCCTCAAAACTGTTATTGGACTAGTCTGCCTCAGTCCTACACATGTATACATGCAAACAAACGTAACCAAATGCAGGAAGCTTGTATCTGGGGTGATGTGTGTTTATCATCACAATGGAAAGACCTGGCAGTTGTCCCATGTCTTTTGCAAAGCAGTCAGGTCACATCCTGTTCTTTTTTTTTTTTCATCCATTTGCTTCACTTCTAATTTTTGTACTCAAAAGGAAATGTCACAATCCTTGTGATGATCTCAGGAAATAGTCAGGAAAGAAAGGCCAGCAGTACTGTGAAGAAGTCCTCTCTGATGTCCTAAAACCCCATATGCATAAAAACACAGGATATGGTGTTTCAACTGTTCATTAAGCCATCAACAGAAGCAGCAACAACCAAACTTGCATCTTCCCACCACTCTCCCTGTCCACTGACCATGCTGAGGTTCATTCTCTTGTCGTTACTGGGCTCTGCTTGTCTATATTATCGCATCCTGAGCATTTTGAGTGCAGTAAGCAGTCAATTTTCTGTATAAACAGAAGACTCTCCCAGACTGTCTGTGTAGTGTTAGGGTGAGACACTGAATGGTAGGATGAGATGTTGGTGTTCTCCCAGTGTTTATGTACTCCTCTGTGTGTACTTCTGCCTGCCTTTGTGTATGTGTGACAACGAGAACACCTTCAGCTGTACGCAATGCGAGTGGACCTGAATTTTCTTTTAAAGTGACAGCAACGGGGCTGTTCGGCATGTTGCCATGGGAGTTCTGCAGGGTGCGTGGCACCCAAATTTCCTTAATGCCACATGTCCTTCTGATCCCCCATGGGCAAAAGAACAGCATAACATATCCCCTTTTCACCCTCATTCCTCCTGGGCCATCACAACAGGGTCCGCATTGTGTAATAAATAGATCATTATATAAGTTTTCACCAAAGCAAAATGGTATCTGTCCCTAATTGATAAATGTGTGTTTTGTGCTTTACGGAGGGAGTTTCCTTCTAGATGGATTTTATGTATGCATCTTTGAGCCGTTTTCCTCCTGGTGCTGTGTAATGCTAAAAGGCCTCACTTCCAGCCTTAACTGATTTTTTATTTATTACCCAGGCTATTGCACTGTGGCTGATGCCCGTTTGTGCTCTTGAAGGTCCGTCAGCCTGTCCTTAAGCACTCTTTCCATTCTATAAAGCTATAAAGAAAACATTTGTCCCCCCCTTAAACAGCATACAGGTAAACACAACGTATTTATGAGTGTTTGTGAAAAAGGTTAGAATTGTAACTGCTCATCTCTGAGGTTCTGGAATGGTGTTCATGGTTCTACTCTTAGTCGAACAAAAAACATATCACTCGTGTGTCACATTATGGGTTATGTTTACTCATTTTTGGAGATGACATACATTATACACCTAAATGAAAACTGAGACTGCTAACTTGGACACCACTGTTAATTTTCTTTGTTTTTGTAACCTTCACAACAGGGCAATGTGGGCATTAGAGCTGTGGGGGTCTGGGCCGTACCACTTTGTTCCCTATTCTATTGGTGTCATAATGAGCATAGCATGACAAATTTTCATATGATACCCTTATAACCCCCCTGTAATGTACTGCATGGTACCCTCTCTGTTGCCAAGCCATATCCAACACATAAAGCCTGATTAATGCTAAGCTACATCATCATTGTAACTATCTATCCAAATTACTTTATTAATTTCAGCTATAAATGTATTGTCTATGCAATGATCTAATGAAAAATGTGTACTGTAGACAAGAGGGTCTGTGTTTCATCCAGTCCACTATGCTTACTCAGCAGTGTATCTTTATATTGATATAATGCACATGACAGGCTCATGACATGAGACTAATTTCTAAATCTGTCAAAGAAAAGCAAAATTGCAACAGAAAGCTTCACCTCATCTCTGGCCCTGCTATATTTCAGTTTATACTGTTGAACTTCTTTCTTGATGACTGAGACTTTAATTTGGTGAAGACCAGACCTGATTTATTATGTGTTTAGTTTACTGCTTTTGTGAAGAAGTTCATGCTCGGTGTCAGATAAACACTAGACATAAATAGTGTTTTGAAACACCCACTGGCATCTGTAGACAGATCCAGAACTCATAAGATTCATATTTACTTCAGCTTTGTCTGTTTTCACTTCACCTGTAAAGATTTTTAGTCTAATACAAAATTAGGAGAGAGGACCCATTAAGCAAACAGGCCCACATTTGTGCATGAGTTATTTTGTAAGAAACTTGCATCTCCAGCACTCATCCTACCCAAAAAGTGATAAAAAATATGCAGAAGTGAAACTTCCAGACATCCATTCCGCTGATTTGACAGTCTGAGGTGGGTCTTTGTCATTCCCGTTAAATGATCATTTTGTGTGCGTAAACCTGTCCAGCAGTGCTTGGATGGAAATGGTTTTGGGCAATATCCAGAATTCAACCACTACAGTTTCTCAGTAGAACACTGCAATCGTGCTCCTCTATACCAGAGGGAGCATGGGCAAATTTGCATGCTATGCCAATGTTCTCAGTCTTCTGAATAAAGATGGATTTCTTTTTAACTTGTATCTTACAAAAGTATGAAGTGTCTGAGAAGTGCTTCAATCCCCAGACATTATACATAAAGAGTAATATTTAATGGTAACTATAATGTCATGTGACAGCTTTCACTGGACTTGGTGTTTCTGCAGAGCTCATCCAATAAGAGTGATCGTCTTCTACCCTGAGGTGGTGCTTGACAAGGCCATGAGCCTCACCTTCACACACTTTCTGCACGAAGCCCTTCTGAGATGTGTATGTTACTTTATGGCTTGTCAAATATCATTTATTTAGTGTCCAGACCTCTCCAAACCACCTCTCTGAAGTGAAGATAAAGCGCGTCACATGTGAGATTAGCAAATCACCTTTTCAGCAGCATGCAGCATATCCATCAGAGGTCTCCCAACTACTTATTTAGCACAGGGTCACAGGGGGACCTATAAGAGAGGCGAAGTTCAAAAGCCCGTGTGCCTCCCTTTTCTGTAGGTCATTTGTATCACAAGTACAGATCAGAGTACAATTGTCTTTGGTGGTCTCGATTGTTATCGGTACGGTCTTCTACTGCATGCTCAAAAGCCCTTATGAAATTCTTGTATTCCAATGGGTCACCACTGAATGTGGGTATATTTATATGTGGTAACAGAGATGCTTTGTGTCGGCTACCTCAGGAATTACTGAGCTTTAAGCAGGGGATACCCTAGATGGGACACCAGCCCTTTACAGGACCCATGGTGTTACGGTTAGGGTTAGGGTCACAAACTATTGGTTGTTTAGAGATGCCAGTTTACCTAATTGCATCTCTTTGGATAGCCGGTGGGAATTAACGCAAAGTCAATTGGAACACTCAACCTCCACACACACACAGCTAGGACAAAATGGAACCCAGAACCATAGAGATGAGAAGCTACAAGGCTACCCGCTGAGCCACCACACAAAGTGTCGTGCTTTCATAAACATTTACATAAACAAA
>JAACJT020000034.1:14820511-14837311 GCA_009936485.2 Gymnarchus niloticus
GGGGTGTGGGGGGGGGGGCACAGCGGTGGGGGACAGGGCGGCGCGGGCCCCCGGGGGGAGAGGCCGGGGGGGGGGGTGGGAACCCCCCCCCCCCCCCACACACACACACACACCTGCTTCCTCTGACCTCAGAGCTGTAAATAGCTAACTCAGGGCTTGTCCACAGGTGTGGGTGTGTCCCGGAGGCGTCTCCTCCTGACGCTCCCTTTTGGTGGCTGCCTGCCACTCAGTCCAGATCTATCATAGACTGATGAATGTTTTTTTTAACTGCTGCTATAAACTGCAGGTCCAAGCACTTAAGGGGAAAAGAGGAAAGGAAAATAAAGAGCACAAACAAGACGAGCAGGTTAACATGCACGCATGCTTGGTGAATGTTTTGCAGTCGACTTCCAGACGTGGCAGTCATTTTGGAATGGCGATCCCAATCTGTGGGTGTGTTAACCAGATCATTTTGGCAAGGGTTGCAGTTCTTCATCCCTTACACACAAACCAAGAAGCACGTGTGCCTTCCTCCCCTACCTTTAATTGTTGTAATGACATTTTCAGATGAGAAAATATTAAAATGAGCTGATTTACAGGTAACCTTTGCTCATGTTTGGAATTAATGGTGATAATTTTAAATGTGTTTAGGTTGCTGTGCTTGGTTGGATGAAGCAGAAATTAATAATCTTGTCATGAGCAAATAATTTGGTATGGTTTTGCCTTGCCTTCTCCAGGGTTGTAGTTATGATTCCTCCTTCCAATTCTGTGTGTTTCTATAAGTTTGCATGTTCCCCCCATAAGAGAATCTGTGATGAATTTTCATGATTATTTGAAAAGAACTGTGAGATTTGTAATACGGTTTTTGTTTTAGTAAGGTCAATGCTTTTCGCTTCCTTGGCAGTGAGCTGGAGCAGATGTTATCAACCTGTTTTCTTACCATCTCTAGTTCCTCGACACCCACCTCATTCAGAGAAATCATTGTTTGGCAGTAATCTGTAGCTGCTAATATGCCTACTTCAGATGTTTCTGATCTGCCCCTTTTGTTTTGCTCATTTGGGTGAATCAGTACGAGTGCAGAAATGCCTTTATCCCCGTTACAAAACATTCAATAGCTAGGTGATTTAAAATGAATGTGCTTTACACTCATGGAAATGTTTAAAGTTTTCAAACCTTTGTCTGCATGTTTTTTCCCCTCTCAAGTTTAAACTAGCAAGTTTCTAGTTGAATGAATAGACAGTTAATGTTAGCAGTTGACGTTGTTCTGAATGTAGGTAGAGTAAAGTATAAAATGACCTCTCTCCCTTCCTTCCACAGGGCATACTCCCTTGTTGACTCCAGTCAGGTATCCACTTTTCTCATCTCCATCCTTCTCATAGTCTACGGCAGCTTCAGGTCAGTACTCTGATTATAATCGACATGGGTTCATACGAGTAGTCCATAGGGATGAAATGGAACTGCCTGTTAGACTGAATGAGAGTAAAAAGGAACAAGCAGATTAGGTTAATTTGCTACTATGTATCTAATAGTGTGGAGTTCTTCCCACAGCCATTTGCCAGCGGTCATGTTCATATGGGTTTTATTTTGTATTTTTTGAATTTTAAAATGTACAGTGGCCCTGAAGTACTCAGGACCACACATAATGAAAACAGAAACTTTTAAGAGAATGCAAAACAAAATACAAACATTGAGTGACTGCAAAAACCCCCTTTTTTTTCTTGTTTTGAGTTTCCTTAATTCATTACGAAAACACAAAAAAATTGTTTTGCACTTATTTTTCAAAATGGAAGAGCGCTTGGCCACAGGGGACAGTGTATGTTAGGATTTATTTAGGGGTATTGTTGTTTTTCGTGTGGACTCTTAGGTCTGATGTTTAAGAAAATAGCAAAAATACTTTGATTAGTGTGTTGTGATGTTAAGCAAACAATATAATGTGTGTTCATCTGCAGTGCACATCAGTTTTACCTGAACCGATCACAGAACAAAATGTCGCAAAACTAGTCAGTACAAAACACTTTTCCCTGCACTTAACTCAAACATGCTCAACAGCTGCAGCCATGTACTTAATACATCACACTTCCTCGGGTTGCAACTTGCAGCTAATGTTATACTCTCTCCCAAGCTAACTGTAGCCTAGCCACCCAACTAAAATTAGAGGTTAAATAGATCTCTCCAGGTTGCAGGTACCAATCCCAGTACTCTTGGCAAGTAGAAAGCATAATATCAAACTATATCTGAATCTTTTTTATAAAAGGAAATTAATTGATACAATTGTAATACAATTCCAATAATGCCTCTTCCTGGTTTGTTGTAAACTTGATGTAAAGGTTTATAATTTCTAACTGTAAACAGTCATTCAGGCAAGGGAATATAAATGTTTACGTTGATAAACTAATATTAAAAATGAATGCTGAAACTGCAAAGCAAAAATACTCAGCAAAATTACCCCATACGGAAAGTCCATTTAATAAAACTAGTTGTATGCAAAAGTTTGGGCATCTCTGTCTAAATTACACATTTAATTTTTTATATGAAAAGCTGTAAAGTTCTACAGAAAAGTATTTAAAAAAACATTTACAAAAATGCTAATACACAGTTACTTTTGAAGGCTCATTTATGGTCCCTTTACGTACAAAAATAGTTGTCCGTTTCAAACATTTCAACTAACACTGTCCACATACTTGCATACGTCATTTACGTTGGCATCGATGTTAAGCAATTCATCCACTAGAGGGCAGAGTCCAAAGTTTCCAACAGCAACCAACATGGCAAACATATGCCTTGAGCCACCTGAGACGCCAAAGAATTGGTGGATTCACCCCATCAGCAGCATCTCCACTCTGCTTGCTCATGAACTTGTGGGCACGAACAAATCAGTTTCGCAGGGACTGCCATTTTTCCTTTGCTGCTGTCTGACTCGCATTTAATTCTCACCCAGTCTCCTCCCAGCTGTTCTGTATCAAATTTCTGTGCCTGTGCCTAGGCGAAGTAACATCATATAGATGTTTATAACTTACCATCTCGCATAACCTCTCTTCAAAAAGTTCCGCCATACAATTTCTTCTTCGTGACTCTTTTGAACTACTGGCAACACTGCCCCCATGATTTCCATTGGTACTGCTCCGTTCCATCTGCATCCCCAAGCTTTTGGAAAACGTGCACAAATACAGACGAATTGAATGCAGAGTATGGATAGAAGGCTCTGTCTGTATCCATCTGTAACGCTGAGCATAAATGGGCCTTTATTTGATGAACTTAAAGTCAAGTCTGTTAAAGTCAGTATTTGGTAACGCCCCATTTGGCAGATATTCACAGCTTGTAACGCCTTTTGTAAACAGCTGAGTTTTTTATTCTTGTAGGGATTTTTGCCCACTCTTAAATGCAGATCACTTCTAATTCTGACACATTCTTGGGCCATTTTGCACACATGGATCTACCCACAGATTTTCAATGATGTTTAAGTTTGGCAACACTGAGGGCCGTTCAAAACCTTGCTTTTCTTCAAGTTGCTAATGGTGGATTTTGAGGTGTGTTAAGGATCATTTTCTTGTAGTAGCCATCCCCTTTTCAGTTTCTTGGCTGTCTGTATAACATTGGCACTTAGAATTTGTAGATATTTAGTGTAATCGATTTTCCCTCGAACTGTACAATGTTTCCTGTGCTTCAACTACCACACAACCCAAGGAGATGTAGGCCTATCCATTTCCATGTTTAACAGTTGGCAAGGTGTGTGTTTTTTTGTTTTTTTTTTTTTTTTTTTTTTTTTTTTTAAAAAAGTACATCTATGTTGTATTTGGAGGGGAAAATAGCATTTGGTGATTGTGGTCAAATGGTTAAATTTTTATTCTTCATCAGTCCACAGTACTTGATTTTAAAAGGTCTCTGACTTGTCTACATGCTGTTTTGTCATCCTCAGATGTTGACTTTTGTAATTAGGTTGCAGATAAGGCTTCATCCTAATGATTCTTCCATGATGATCATGTCTGTGCAAGCAACACTGTACTGCGGAACGATTCACCACCACTCCCATGTCAGCCAAACCTTCCTGCAGGTTCTTTGCAGTCATATGATGGTTTTCCTGTGTGACCAGCATAGAGCATTTCACCCTCTACAAAATAAAAAAACTGTGACCGTTTAAATGTTGTGACCAGAGGCCACACCCATACTGTACCTCCACAATGCCCGTGTTGCACAGGCAGCTTCATCTCATGTTCACATTGGCCAGTCTTCAAGTTTTAATTGCATGTCCATAACATTAGTTTGGGTCAACCTGCCAAGTTAACTGCCAGTGCGTTATTTGGGGGGTGCTGCAACATTCGTCACACCAATTTTGCATAATCAGCTTTGTGTCGCACGTGCATTTGCTAATTTTCACCACATTTCGACTGCATGTCCACAACAGTACTCTGAGGCAGGCTGCCTCGTTTCCTATCTATGCATCCATCCATCCATCCATCCATCTACATATTTTTACATCAAGGGAAGCCATTACTCCACATTTAACAAGGCACAAAGATATTTTAGTCTTTCATTCTGCCATGTGATGCTGTATGTGCTTTGTGCCAGTATTTCCATTCTGAGTCACTTTCTGTGAGTTTCTTTGTGTGATATAACAGGCCATACATTCTAATTGTCTCCAGTTTGTCCAGTCTGCCATAAAACTAACCATCAATCATCTGTTTATTCACCCATCCATCTTTCACTTGCTTATTTTCCCAGTGTGCTTGAACCCTCTCACCACTGCTTGTGGTTATATGTATTTTTTTTTTTTTTGCTTCATAAACTTGAATAGTAACTTTGCAAAAGTTTTATTCACTGTTTTCTGTAGAAGTTCTTGACTACTTTTCACTTGAACTAAATACGTAATTTGGCCGGATGCTCAAACTTTTTTATACAACTATATCCCTAAATTGCTTCCAGCTTATACTGCCCCCTATAGCCTGGAGCATTTCCATTTTGAAAGTCAGCAAAATGATAAACAGAAAACATTAAGGAAATGCAAAAAAATAAAGGTTTTGAGCTTTTTTTTGTATTTTCTTTTCAATTTTGATTTTGAAACAAATTTTTGCAATGTAGCATTCAAAACATTCCATGTCTCATTCCCTGTGCTCCATTGGAAAGAATGGCAGGATGGGATTTTGCATTTTTAAGTTGTAGCTGATCTCTGGAAATTTGTGCCTGTTCTGCTAAGTATCAGACGCTTCATGACTTTACCGATTTATTTACTGAATTGAAAAATAACACAGCTTATTCTTTTATTTGGCTGTGAAATGTACAGTGGCTTCCAAAATGTTCAAACCCCTTAAGTCATCAATTTTCTGTATTGCAAGATTTTTACACATCTTTCCATTCAGTATTTTTAATGTGAACTCTTGTGCTGTAACAATACATTTCTAAAGTAAAAATAGAACATTTTTGCAGATATTTAACTAAACAAAGAAACTCTAAATGTAGTCTTTGCATAAGTATTCAGCCTGTACCCATTAATACTTTGTAGAGAACCCTTTTGCTGCCAAAGCAGCCTGAATTTGTTTGGGGTAAGTATGCGCTAGTTTAGCACATTGTTCAGGAGTGATTTTCCCCATTCTTGACAATTTGTAGAGGTCTTCTAGGTTGGTGGGACAGCACCTCTGGACAGCAGTTTTCAAATAGTGCTACAGATTCTCTAAAGTTAAGATCAGGGCTTTGACTTGGCCATTCCAAAGCATTCACCTTTCTGTTTTTGAGCCATTCCAATGCTGCTTTGGCCTTATGCTTCGGGCCATTGTCATGTTGAAAGATGAATTTTCGGCCGAGCCGTAGGTTTATGGCAGACTGGAACAAGTACTCCTGCAATATTATGCGGGATTTGAGTCCATCCATTTTCGCCTCAACTGTGACCAGATTTCCAGTCCAAGCAGATGAAAAGCATCCCCATAGCATGATGCTGCCACCACCTTATTTCACCATAGGTATGGTGTTTCTTGAGGCATGGGCAGTGTTGGTTTTACACCACACATACAGTACCTCTTTGAAGTCTGGCTAAAAAGCTCTATTTTGGTCTCATCTGACCAAAAACCTTCAACATCTTAACTGGGTCTTTCTCATGTTTTGTAGCAAGTGCCATATGCCTTTATGTGGACCTTCTTGAGGAATGGCTTCTTTCTTACTACCCTCCCATAGAGGCCTATATGGAGAGCTCTTGAAATTGTGAACCAATGCACCTTCACTCCAGTTTCAGCCAAAGAGCATGGCAGACTTCTGAGAGTGACGGTTGGATTTTCCGTAGCCTCTCTCACCAGTCGAGGTTTTGCCCCGATGCTTAGTTTTGAGTGACGGCCTGTTCTAATAAGGGTCCAGGTGCTGTGATGAACCTTCCACTTTCTGATGATGGATCGAACAGTGCTTAATGGGACATTCAGGCTCTTTGATATTTTTTGTTGCCATTTCCAGCTTTGTGCATTTCAATGACTTTGTTTCTCACATCAGCAGAATGCTCCTTTGTCTTTATTTTTGCGGTGATTTTCCAACAAAGAAAATAGGCCTTACAAAGGGTGCTATTCAAATCCAGAGGGAGAACCTTATTTAAGGACTCTCAAGTAATACCTAATTATCTTTCATTAAGGTCAAATAACTCACCTTTGTGTTGTTTGTGATTAATTTGTCATTTGTGTAAACCTGGAGATTCCAAAGCACAGGGTCTTGAATACTTGTGCAAGCAGCATATATCAGTTTTTTTTTTCTTTATCTTTTTAATGTTAGTGGACAACCTATTTTGGCATTGAAAATATACTGGCACAAAAGAGTTCTCAACATAAATGTTGTTTGAGAAACATTGTGTATAGGCCTATATATTTTATAATCTAGAAATTCATCATGACTTTCAAGGGGGTTAAACTTTTGTAAGCTACTGTAGCCTGATTCCACAGTGGTCTGGCTGAAATTTTTTTAAATGGTGTCGTCCCCCTACCCCGCTTATGTATGCTTATTGTTCCAGTTTAAGAATCTCCTGAAATCTTCCTGTGTTATGTCAGAACCCATCTTAGATTTTTTTATTATTTTTTTTTAATAGATGGCCTTTGGTCAGTATTGTATTACCTCTTTATTAACAATAGCAGCCAGATGCAGTGAGAGAGACGTCTATATTGATAGGTGCTGACATCCTATCCTTAATTGCTTGTTTTTTCTACCTGCACTGTATCCAGCCATTAATGCACATTAACAGTACAGTGCTATGCCTCCAAGTGCACATTGAATAGGTGAAATATCGGCAGGTCCAGAAGCCAGGATGTAAGGCAGGAAGGGGGTATGTAAAGGCCAGACTGGCCCCAGGTTGTCTGGCAGCAGCCTGTCCGCGCTTTACCTTTCTACCTGTCAGTACAAATTGAAGTTTAGCTCTATTGTTGCCTTTGGCTTGCGTTCATAAAGAACAATGGTGGGGGGGTGCCGTTTAATGGAAAAGGGTGTGATCAGCTTGTTTCCTGAGCTTGAAATCTCAGGCCCACTGCGGAAGAGCCTGAATCAGGTGGCGTGGCTCAGTTTTAAACTGGAAGCTAAAAGGGAAGTTGTCAGCTTGCATTTAGACAGTATAGACCGGTGACATGAAATTGTTGGTCATATTTCTCCATTTTCTTTCTGTACGTACAATGAAATGGATAAACAATACACTTGGAGTAAGTGAAGAAAATCTGCAGTCTAAATGCTTTTAGCAGTCGAGCTAGGATCTCTGAGTTTGAGTATGCTCTTGGAGGTGTAGTCAGTATAATTTTGTTGTGCAGGGAAAGTATCGCTTGGAAACCACAAAGATACCATGAAGGTAAAGGCCTGTACTCTTTATGCGCATTGCGGAGATACTTCTACCCTTTGGCACTGAGATCTAGCATTTTTACTCTGCAAGCGCTGGGTGTTGGACATCTGTTTTAGCAGTAAAACCAGACTAACAGAGCATCAGTGGTTAGTTTAATGGCTACGCAGGGAACCAGGACAGTTGGTGGGTCGATTTTCAGAACTGTGCGTTCGATCCTTTTGGTTTAGGACCAGGAGCACAGTCATATCTGCTAGAAGCTGGAGTAGTGGTATTCAAATTTAGGAGGAAATACCATGGCCAGGGAGAAACCTGCTATAGTTTTATTCAGATTAATGCTGTTTAAAATAAAACACAGTCCATGCTGTGTAAGCATTAAGTGGTAATCAAAATTAGGGGATAATTTATGAACGCTGGATTTTTATGTAATATTAATCTTCATTGCTCAAAATTTGAAGGACTGTTAGCTGCGGGTATATCACTGCTCTACCAGCATGTTTTACAAAATAATCAAGGCACTTCAACAAAAATCTTCATTTTGTGGAAAACAGTGATCAAAATTAGAGAACAGTAACCATTGTACCAGAAAAGAAGATTACAACTAAAAGTTTTGGAGGGTTACAGTGATCTGTGATTAGTAGGAAGTGTAGAGGCCCTTGCTTTGAATGACTTCAGCACATCTGCACCCACAGGACATCACTAGTTTCTCACACTGTTCTGGTTTGCTCTTGGTCCACTCTTCTTCCAGTCTCTTCCGCAGTTCAATGACGTAGTGGGCATCTTAGCCATAACTTTGTCGGCAAGGATCTTCTAGAGATTCACAATCAGGTTTAGATCTGGACTCTGGTCTGGCCATTTCATTATTTCAATGTTATCTTCCAGGAACTGCTTTATCTGTGTTGCAGTGTGGCAGGGGGCATTCATTGTCTTGCATGAAAATTGCTGGCTGATTGGGAGATGCTTGCAGGGAAGGAACCACATGTTGCTGAAGGAGGTTCTGATAAAGATTTGTAGTCACCCTCCCATGTAGCTGTATAAGAGGCCCAACTCCTGCTGCAGAAAACATCCCCCAAACCATGATGCTTCCTCCTCAATTTAACTGACTTCTTTACACACTGTGGGTTCATTCTTTCTCCATTTTGATGCCGAACATAATGTTTCCCATCAGACCCAAATAAATTAAACTTGCTCTCATCACTAAAGTGAACTCTGGACCAGTTCTCCTTTGTCCACACAACGTGCTCTGCAGCAAAGGTTAGTCTAGCCTTTTGATTCTTTCTGCTGATGAGAGGCTTGGTCACTGCAGGGTGCGCTTTCAGTCTGAATTATCTTAAAGTCCACGACACTGTATGCCACGACAGACGCTTACCCTGTTCAGCGCTGAACTGGCGAGCAATTCCAGCTGTAGTGTTAAACCGATTTCCCCATTGAGTCTCTGTATTATCCTTTGCTCTCGTGCGTTTGTCTTAAGTGGACAACCAGCATTTTTGGGGGACTTGAATGAATTAGTGTCGTTGTAAAGCTGCAATATTCTAGAAATCCCAGACTTGGAATGACCGTCTCTTGCAATGGCTGAAAGGGTTATCCCTTTGGCCTTCATTTGGACAACATACTGTCGCAGGGTTTCAGTTACCTTAGAGTGGTTCACCATCTTGCAAAGTAATTAGGAGTGCTACCAGATAAATAGGGCTTGTCAGATAATTAAGGAAATTAGCACTAGGTGCCAGATTAACACCAATAACAGAGGTATCTAAGATTGTTTAATCAGAGTTTTTTATATTGTGCTTCAGAATATATTTAAATGCTTAAACTGCCCTTCTGTTCCAATTAGGATAACTTCTAATAGGTATAAGCAGTGATTTTGAAATTTAGGAAATTGTAAGTTATTCTCTAATGTTGATTGCCAAAGTCCTCAGATCAGTGAATTACACTGTTGTACTACTCAACTCCTGACTTGCAATATTAACTGTCCGCACTGTTGCACTCTGCACTTTAGCTTACTTTTTTAATCTTGCTTTATTTGCACATTTAAGTTTATAATTTCTATTCTATCCCTAGTATTTGGTTTAGTATTTATTATTTGAGTGAATTCACCAAGTCAAGTTCTTTGTGTCTCACATGGCTAATAACCCTGATTCTGATTGGCCCTTGCTTGTGCAGATCTCTAAACATGGACTTTGAGAATCAGGAGAAAGACAAAGATGGGAACCCTGCCACACCCAACAGCTTCAACAACAATAACCCCAGCAACAGTGAGTCTGATGTGAAGGCCCTCCAGCTTAGTATGAGAGAACCAGTGAGGCTAGCTACCCTCCTCAGTTTGTTTAACTTGATGGTAACTAAGTGCAACGATAACTGACAGTTAATTGTAGCTGTCGAACAATAAGAATTAGTGTCTTCCATCTTTTTGCATTATTTTTCTTGCAATTGTATATGGAAGAACTATGTTTACTGTAATTTAGTCTGTTAGCTTCTGACTAATATGTGTAGAACTTTTACAGCTATTGAATCCACCTGACTGTCTTCCTGTCCACAGGTATTCAGACCATTGACTCTACACAGGCCCTCTTTCTGCCCATTGGGGCCTCCGTGTCTCTCCTTGTCATGTTCTTCTTCTTCGACTCAGTCCAAGTGGTCTTCACCATATGCACAGCAGGTACACGGCCACAGTGCGTTGCGGCCCCTTTCTGCTGTTTTGAGGGCCCATCTCTTTGATTTTCTGCCTTCTCCTCCTCCACGACAAAATATGTTTTGGAGAAATCCAAGGGCAAACGGGTACGCGTAATGCCCCGGAGATCAAGCTCTGTGGCTTAATTTGACAGCTTGCTCCACTTCGGTCTCTTCGGGTGCTCAGCTTTTGGGTTGCTATTCTGGTGGACTGGGAAGCCACCGGCATAAGGGAAGAGGCTCCAGTTCTCTTGCATTCCTGAGTTCCCAGTGGTCAAATGTACTCATACATGCTCAGTGCTTCTGTGCCCCTCGTTTTTCCTGACAGAGGAAATGCCGGCGCTCTGGCTGGTTGATCATCCGCTTGGGGACCTGGGAAGCCGTTTTAGCCGGGATGCAAGGAGCTGGTCTTAGTCTGATGTGAACTTGTTCATTGACTGTTGACTTTGTGTGTGAGATGACACATCTTAATCCGTTAACTGTTTAGGCATCTGGCCAACTATATTTCCGTAGATAGGGATTTTTTTTTCATGAATGTAAAAGCACCACTATGAAGCTTCCGTTGTCAAGTAAATTTTACATGTCAGAATTAGCACTGGAAATTGGCTGCTGTTTCTCAAAATGGTGCCTTTTTCCCCCCAACACTTGCCTAGTTTTTCCACTCTTTAATCAGTTTAGAGGCCTCTTCACATCCTATGCTCTCTCCCTCCCCCAGTTCTTGCCACCATAGCATTTGCATTCCTCCTGCTGCCCATGTGCCAGTACCTGACCCGGCCCTGCTCTCCACAGAACAAGTAAGTGTCGTCACGGCAGCCACACCCGGGAGGGGTGAGTTGAGACCCATGGGCTGGGCTGAAGTATTTGCCCCCCCCCCCTCGTTCTTGTAGGATCTCCTTTGGCTGCTGTGGGCGATTCACATTGGCTGAGTTGCTGTCCTTCTCCCTGTCTGTCATGCTGGTGCTGATCTGGGTGCTGACAGGTCACTGGCTGCTCATGGACGGTATGGCCTTCCTTCAATCCCCAGGCCTGATCTGTCACCCCATTTCACCCACTTGGCCTCACTCCTTGTATCCTTGTTCCTGCAGCTCTGGCCATGGGACTGTGTGTGGCCATGATTGCTTTTGTGCGTTTGCCCAGCCTGAAGGTGTCCTGCCTGCTTTTGTCTGGACTGCTGATCTATGATGTCTTCTGGGTAAGGCCACGTCTACCCCCCTGAGGTCAGGTTTTAAAGGGGATGTTGCAGTCCCACGGTGCAGCATGATGTGGCACTCATACAGGCAACTAAGGCCTTGGTTTATAATGTGCAGTGTTACAATAACAGCACTGACTCCCTGGCTGTCAGACGGCTTTGTGGTTCAGCATTCATCCTGTACTAAATGGGCAGGATTTTACCCTCAAGTTGATTGTACAGCTGGTAGGTTACAGCATTGCAGGTTCATTGTGTGACTTTTTTAGTACCAGAAGATAATCAACAATTCTTACTGTGGTACTATTAGCACATATTATTCTTGTGATAAACTTGCTTAAAATGCATAGTTTGAGTGCTGCTTGTCCCTTGTGGATTTTGACCATGGCTGTTGTCCATACAGTCAGCACAAGTCCAAGTGTGGAGTTTGGTCCAGCCGAAGGTGGGTGCGACACACCCACTGGGATGCTCCTCCCCCTCCCGCAGGTCTTCTTTTCAGCCTACATCTTCAACAGCAACGTGATGGTGAAGGTGGCCACACAGCCAGCGGACAACCCCTTAGATGTGCTATCCCGAAAGCTGCACCTGGGACCCAGCATGGGTCGTGACGTGCCCCGATTGTCCCTGCCCGGCAAGCTGGTCTTCCCCAGGTAGGGCAGACGGTGTGATTGCACCCTGTGCCGTCTCTTAAAAAACCCCGCTCACATCAGAGAACTGCCTTTTTATGTCCAGATACCAAGTGTCAAATTGAAAGACGATGTGTGGGACTTAGGGTTTATGAACCCAGGATGCAATTCTGGAGATTTCTGGAAATGTTCCACTTTTATTGTCAAATCATTGTCTAATTAAAACCAAGCCCTGATTAAGAATGTAGCTGCGATTCTGTGTGACATTTATTGTCAGATTTCATTTGCATGTATGAGGACAAAAATAGGTCATCTGCAGAAGTAAACTGCAGTGGTTATCCTTGTCAAAACAGTAAATTTAATCAGGTATGTAAGGGTGCCATGTTTCCCCGATTTAATCAAATGAATTACTGTTCATATTGCATGCCACATCAGACCTTGTGGGTCTCAACAGCGCTGTACAACGATTGTAGAATGTTCATGATTCATCAGTTCACTAAGATAGGTCATCTATAAATGGAGAAGGATTAGAACTATGGTGAGTCTAGCTAGATGTGGATTATCTCACTGAATATCAAAAGAAATCATGTATGATGTTCCAGGCCGCCTAGGACCTTATCCAAGGATCTATAAGCCTCTATACAGCTGATGTCCATGTTCATACATCAAATTAAACACAAACTGAATATCATTAGCTTTTGTTGGTTCATGCGAAAAACCTTTATTAAAATGTCATTATGGTAATTTTTTTTTTTTTTTTTTTTTTTTTTTTTATAGTATTCTCTTAACCAGCGTATTTTGAATTAATTTTGACAGAACTGAAAACAGTGCAGTTGGGGAAAAACCATGCACTGCCTTCAAACAAAATAGCCTTGTCCCTTATTTAAACATGATAGCTCAAGCTTCGTGCTTTGGGGTTATTCTTCCAGTTTGGGGCCCAGACAGTCTGCTTTCATTGAGGAAATGTTAACTGAGTCAAACTGAAATAATCTGCTGCATTCTGACAACTGGCAGGACTTGCATTCAAATTGAAGTTGAACCAAAAAAAGAGTATTTGCCAAATGGCAACGATCTGAACAAGTTTCGCATTTGAAAGTAAAGAAAATTGAGAGGAAATAAGTATCGGCAAAATCCAAGTCACAATCCAGAACTTCGGCTTATATGATAAATGTGGTAAATTCTGAAGCAGGCTATTCATGCAAAACTGGAATAGATGAAGCAATTCTCTCAAGCAGAAAAGGACTGAAATCTGTCAAAGATGTAGGAGTGTGATTGATTGATCTCCATGGGAAAGCACTCGTTCCATTCATTTTAGGAGTTAAGACTCACTCACTGCCAGACACTGAATTTCGGGTTATGGGAGTGTGTTTTGTTAGGTGATGAGAAACACACTATGCATTTTGTTTGTCAGCTGAAGTGGTTTGGGCATCTTAAAAGGCTGCAGCTGGGTGGATCTGAAGGAGCTGTTCCCAGCAGGTCCCACTGAGCGGAGGCCCCGGAGAAAGCCCAGGACACGCTGGAGGGATTATCTCTCCCAGCTGGCTTAATAAAGTCTGGGCATCCCCCAGCATCAGCTGCTCTGTGGCTCTACAAAGCGAGGTCTGGTCTGACCTGCTCAGCATGCTGCCAACATGAGTCTCACCAGGAGAAGTTGTCTGAAAATGAAATGTCTATCTGCCTTGTCGGGGTTATTAGCATCAAATATTGAATCACAGATAAGGATCATTTACTGCTAGCCTAAGACATGGGTCACATGCTCTCACTCAGCACTTCCTGTAGTTTCGGGGGTGGGAGTTTCATTTTTGATGACAGTTACAGTTGTCCTCTTTAAAGATTAGAGAAGTGGGTTTAAAAATAAGATTGTGCAAATTTATTTTCAAGCTAGGATTCTCTTACAGTGGACTGATATAAACCTAAAGCAATGCATCAGCATAATGGCAAAGGTACAAGATAAACCAATGTATCCTCTTTAGGGTGGCAGATCAACATCTTTACTGCTTCTCCCTTCTTCGTCTTCATTCCTCTCCCCTTCGCAGTTCCACGGGAAGTCACTTCTCCATGCTCGGGATCGGCGACATCGTGATGCCGGGCCTGTTGCTCTGCTTTGTGCTGCGCTATGACAACTACAAGAAGCAGGCCACCGGAGAGGCGGTGGGGCCTGGTAACATGTCTGGGCGTATGCAGCGGGTCTCGTACTTCCACTGCACCCTCATCGGATACTTTGTTGGTAAGTTGGGGGTGCCTCCGAGTGGAAGTGGTAACTGGGAAATAGTAAGGTGTTACAGGAGGGAGGGGGTATAGTTACACGCAAAGAGGCTCCAGAATGAGGAGAGATATGTGCCATCATGCTACTACGTCTGCTGATAGCAGGCCTGTGTCATGCTGGAATGTAATGGAAGTGAATGGCAACCCTCTTTCCAGGTCTCCTAACAGCCACAGTGGCCTCCAGGATCCACCGAGCCGCCCAGCCCGCCTTGCTGTATCTCGTACCCTTCACCCTGTTGCCGCTGCTTACCATGGCGTACCTGAAGGTCAGTGTGTGCAGGCAGCTGATCTCTGAACATTCCGTGTCCACATTGCCTGCACCCTTGTTGCTGTTGACGTTAAGTGAGTATAGAAGTGCTTACTTGTGGTTCCATCAGTGATCCTGCAAGCAGTTTGGGTTGCAGAAGCTGAATGGGAATCAGAATGAGGCAGCACAGCTCTTTCCAGGTCTCTACCAAGGGTGTGATGACCAGTCTGAATCCTCCATGAGAGAGGCCATGTTTAAGGCAGAAGACTGTTTGGCCATACTCCATGAAGAGGATGGAAAGAGGATTTCAAAAGACTTAGGGAGGCTGTTTTAGATCTAAAACAACTTGGCTGTGGTTTTTCAGGACTTTGGGATATTTGCAAGGTAGAGATATAATTGTCTGTGTATTGCAGGTACTGACTCATTCACTCCTTTATTTTCACTTTCAGTGTTTTTTAAATTTATCACAGATGTAACTTAAAGAAATGGTGAGAATTCAAACCTGATTTTTGAAATCCTGACTAAGGGTGTTTTCTTACCTGCGCTCTTTAGTCCATTTAAATCCAATTCTGGTTTGTTTTCCCCCTTGGTGCAATTCGCTTGTGCACATGTGAACACAGTAATTGCACTCTGGTGCAGACCAAAACAACCGCACCGAGACCCTTTGGAGGAGGTGGTCTCGGTCCGGTTCCAGACGAAGTCCAGAGTAATTTGTTTATGGTGAGAACATGATCTGACCTCTATCTGACCCAACTACCAGGGAATCTCCATTTGATACAAAAACCTTGCACTACTGCACTAAAATCAGCTTAAGGGGGTACTTTGATGTAGTGTCATTTCATAATTACATTTATTGATGTAACAACTTGCTGGCTTATGATACAAGTAGACAAACCAATGCCAAACAGGCGAGAAATAGATCTGTACTCCAGGTTGGTCACTAGTCTCCAGAGAAACTGCAACATGAATCTCTACAAGCAGGGGTCTTCTGTACTTTGTGTTCTGACGAATCACGTAGACCCAAAGTAAATCGCACAAAGGCATGAATGTGCCTCTTCTCGTCCTGAAGTTCAACAACCATTCTGTCAGTCCAGATGCTATTAACGTGTTCCCACCACACGTGGGAGCGTGGATGAATCCAGATTGTCCTATCGTGGAGGAAGATAGGTAGATATTGTATATATTAGTCACTGTTATCAGTGTGATGTGCAATTCATAAAAAATGACAAAGTATTCCTTAGCCAAAGACTTAGCGAACGTGTCTTCGGTTTAATGTGGTCACAGTTAGTATGTCATTGTACATTCTCAATAGTAGCTCCCTTCTTCTGATCAGTCTTTTGAAGGCAGCACATCGTCCACAAAGTGTGAAGCAGTATTACTTTCAAGACGTTTCCTCAAAATCCATTTGACGTTTTGCTCGTATGGTTTTGCCTGATATATTGCCCAGAAAATTACTAAGGATATGAGCAAATTCCCCATGTTAAATATGCACTAATCCAGAACACACCATCTTACTGTATTTACGTTCTTGCTCACGCCCCAGACATCTGGCCAATAAGCAGACTGAACGTTCTCACGTGATTTGTAGTGGCGCATTTTGGTTTGCTTGGTTTTTTCTCTGTGAAAAGAAACCGAGCCACTCAAGAAAGCTACAAGTTTACAAACTCATCAACTGATTCGGACCAGAGTAAACGAACTGTAGGTGTGAAAACGGCCTTAATCTTGACTGGCCTTGTTTTTCTGACTTTTCCTGGACTAAATTGTTATATTGGTTTAAACCTGTCTGATTTGGATTTGCCCTCTAATGGTATTTCAGTATAAAATTCACATTTAAAAGTCAAGATTCATATATACTGACGTTAGCTTTTGTGTTAAACCAAACCAGTAAATCCATAGCAGTGATTTCAGGAATCAAAAACTTTTTTTTATAAAATGAAGTGAATAAGTGAACTAAATGGGAGACTTTGGATATTCAATTTTATTTATATAGCGCTTTTAACACGAAGCACGGTCACAAAGCGCTTTACATAGTCCCGGGCCCACAGTC
>JAACJT020000034.1:14849358-14870660 GCA_009936485.2 Gymnarchus niloticus
ATCTCTCTGACACAGGGACTGCACTTAATTTCGTTGTACTCATTACAATGACAATAAAGATATTCTGATTCTGATAATCTAAGTAATTGTCATGGGGTTACATGATCATAGTAGTTGAAAAATTAGGCAAAATTAGTTTTTGTGACTTGAGTTTGTTTTTTTTTTATTAATCTGAAAATTGGCATTTGGTATTTATGGATGTGCTCCTTAATGTTTGAAATTGCCTCTTTCCTCACCCGACTATCTTCCTGGAAAAGAAAGGAGAACCTCCATTCATCTTCCGTCCACTCTCTCATGCAGTTGAACATGCACAACCAGTCTTCACAGTCAGCTTTTCAGGACTGGTCACAGAAATTATATGCCTTAGTTTACTCGCATCAGCCCTTCATATTATACTAATTTAGAATAACATCAGGCCTCTAAGAACTTTTGGGGTTCAAAGTTCATGCCATATCTTCCAAGACACCCTGCTTCAAAGAGGCACCTCTGTTTGAGTCATTCAGAAGAGAAACCACATCCCTTTCAGCATCTGCTCCTATATATAAAGGTGAGCCACAAAAGCACACTTCAAAGAACAGCAATGGCAACCATCAAACAGCTTCTAGCATGTTTCATAGCTGCAGTTCTTCTAAACATCCCAGGAGGTAAACATTTCTGCTTTTCTTTTTACCACCTTCACGTGAATGGTCCTCTGGCTAATGACGCATTTGGCTCACAAGCAAAATGAGGCAGATTAGGACTTGAATTTGACGTAAGGAATTTTGAGTAGATGCTCTATTGTTAAGACTGGGGTAAGCTGATTCAGGGAATAATTACAAACTGAGATTACGTAATTAAAATTCCTGCCTTTAATACTGTAATGATAAGAAGGTCAGATCTGTTTATGCTGTGCTGTTATACTTGACATTGAAATGCTTTGGTCTAATTAGGTTAGAAAGGGCACTATACAAACAGAAAATCGCTAAAATGAATGGAGTCTTGGTAAGGAACAGAAGCAGCATGCATTACAACATATGTCTAATTTTTTATAGACAGGTGCATGCAAATCATCGGTGGCAAAGAGGCCAAGCCTCACTCCTGGCCATTCATGGCTCTCATCCAGGGTGGTCATCTGTGTGGGGGAACACTGATCAAGGAACAGTGGGTCCTAACTGCCGCTCATTGCCAGAGGTGAGTGTCCAACACTACGAAGTGAACTCCAAACCTCGATCACCATCTATATCTGAAACACCGCAAAGACGCTCATCTGGTAGGATATCTATATGACCTTTCCTCTTCCCCCCCTCCAGAAAGAATATGAAAGTCACACTGGGCGCACACTCAATCTCGATGAGTAACAGAGAGCAAAAGCAATTCTCTGTCTCAGAAGCTATTCCTCACCAAAAATTCAGCAACAAAACACGCAAAAATGATCTGATGCTCCTGAAGGTAAAGCACATTTAATCATTTTCTCTCTCAAATGATGAGATAAATCTCAAATTACTGCCATCTTTCTTTAAATGAAGGTGCAAGGACAATACTTATATGTATTCAACTGTTCTCCAGTTTTCTTGACATCAGTTGACAGCATTTAATTGTTTTTATGACCAGGCAAGGAGGTAGTTGTTGGCATAAAATTACCAATCCTTCTCATTTTCCAGTTAAATGAACCAGTCAAAACCAGTAAATATATCAGCTACCTGACATTGCCAGCCAAAGTTAAAGATGTCAAAGAAAAGACCCTCTGCAAAGTGGCTGGCTGGGGAGTCACTGATAAGAACAGCAACAAAGGTTCAGACAAACTTATGGCGGTGGAAGTGCAAGTTATCAGCAGAAGACAGTGCCAAAAGGCTTACAGGAAGACAGTCATCAGCAGCAGTATGATCTGTGCTTGGGATAACGCTGGGAAAAAGAACACTGGGAAGGTACACATACCCTTACTTCTGTGTTCTGTGTTGGCAATGTCTTAGTGGCAGAGTGTTGGCCCCCAGGGGTCTGCAATGTGTTAGTGGCAGGGTGGAGCCTGTAGTGGCTGAACTGGTGAAGACTCATGCGCTCTGTAGCTCACAGACTATGGTTCAAATGTAACCAGGACTTCAGTTTAGCTTAGGCAGAGCACACTGGTTGGCATGGGTATCTTGGTAACTTTACATTAACACCTCAGAGGAAAGTACTTGTCAATCACCAAGAGCAGCTGCCGACCTCGTATGCAGCTTTCACACGTGGTGCTGAGCAGCTTATTGCATGATAGATATGAGTGTCTGAAAAGACTACACTCTGCTCAGAATCACCATAACAGACGGGTTCCAGATTTCTTTGTTGGGCATTGTGGCCTAGCATCATTGTGGGATTCTCTGAAGGTGTGCTTTCTGACTGTTCTTTTATCCAGGGGGACTCTGGGGGGCCGTTGATCTGTAACGGCAAATTAACTGCCGTCGTCTCATTTGGTTCAACTGCTGCACAAAACCCGTTACCTGGAGTCTACACCCTGCTGACTAACAAGCATCTCAAATGGATTCACATGGTTACCGGCGGCGCTGAGTAGGTGAAAGTAAAGAGACGCGTTAACGCAAAAGGAGAACTGTGCTTATACCCCATAAGTGCACTTTGTTTGTCTGTATGTGCCACTGATGATGCAGAACATTTTATTGTATAAGACTACTGGTCACTATGAACTACCTAAGCTCCCTCCAAACTTCAATATAGTACGAAGATAGTTCCCTAAATATATTAAATGTGTATGTAAATAAAAACTGATTTGTATTTGCCTTTATATGTTTTACTTGAATAAATGCATACATATGTATTCACCCATCTACCATAGTATAGCCTCTGAGTACATGAATGTAGAGAGCCTACCGTACTAAGCACAGGGTCCAAGGCAGAGGGAGATCCTGGGCAGGTTGTCAGCCCACCGCAAGGTACACACTCACTCTCACACAGTATAGATGATTTAGAGTCACCAGTTCACCTAATTGAATAGGGTTAGGGTACACGTAATACATATATAATTAGCCTGTGAACCTGACCATGATAAGTGGTTAGAAGGATGGATGGATGGATGGAAAATTAGACTTGAAATTCAGTTTTAGAACGAAATATGTCAGAAATAAGGATATTTCCTTAATTCATAAAGTAACCAATTGGCTTTATTGTTTCACTACTGTTTATTTCTAATGGAAGGTACACAAACTTTGATCTAGTGTTCTTCTGTGCTGACCTCATCTTCACTGCAACATCTATGTCCTAGTAGCACATGAAAGGGTTAATAAGCCCTTCAGTTCAATGCTCTCTCAGTATTAGATCAACTACTACTGTGGTCACTGCTACTTTATTTGAGTTCCAGAGACTTCAGGTGATTAAATCAAAACTCTCAGGTCTCAATGAGTAATACAGAAATATTAATTTTCCACTGTTTTCCCATTGCACCAAAGGCAATGTTCTTTAGCATAACATTATATGGTACATGCATTTGAAACCAATGATAAATTGCTAAGGTTTAGTATCAGCAGAGCAGGGGGAAGCAGATCTGCTTGCTGATCGAAGAACCACCTCAGGAAAGTGGGCTGAGACCACCAGTATCTCTGACTCAGTGGCCTGACCACCAACACAGAGATACGTGGCACTGTGAGGATCGCTTGATGCTTAGAAATGAGACATCACATCACAGAGTGGCCACGACTCATAATAGGATGTTCCGTTTCATTCTGGCGGAAACACAGCAAAACAGGTCCCGAGCTGCATGTTGTGGGCCACATTTTTCGCTTTCTTGTACCGTTATTTAACATAACTAAAGCCGTCAGCCTACTCTTGGGGCCGGATCAGTTGGTCCAAACGCTTCCACACGCAGGCTTGGAGGTCCGACCCGGCTGTGAAGAGACGAGTGCCACATGGACTCAGAGTGAGATGTAGAACACGACCACTGTGACCTAACAGAATGAAAATAACAGATGATAGCCCTGCTACATATACTGGGTGCTACAGGTTTGATTTGACCATTGAGTTTGACCAAGGTCTACAAGATGGTGTCCCCATCCTACATAAAGAGGGAGGGGTGAGGAGGTCCAAGTCTGGGGACAAGCTTATTACTCACTAGTATGAAGGTCAGTATTAATTAATATTTGATTGGTTAATAGCTAGTTATCACTGACCTTTTATGGGAGGTGTGTTTGGCCTCTTCCATGATGTTATAACCAAGCTCTTTATAAAGCCCCATTATGTCCATTTAAGGTAGTTACAGAAGTCAGTTATTCCACCAAGATGACCCATAGCACATTGCAGGGTACTCAGAATTATCATGGTACATCTCAAGCCTTCACCGTTGCTGTTAAAAACTGTTTCTCATGAAACAACAAACAACGTGACAAATTCACACTGCCTCGCAGCTGAAAAAAAACCATCACCGTGCCAGACAGCCTTGGTGCCATGAATTGGCAGGCATAAACAGCCTCTGTAAAGCTCTGGTATTGTCTGCAGCCTTCCCACTTTTAGCAAAAGTATGAATGTCCTCTAACAACAGCTGATAAAGTGACAACAAATGAATCCCATACAATATCCCACTTCTGACAACAAGGCCAAAAAGCAACCTGGCCATTTCTCTCTGTAAGTGTAAAACTGCATGAATATTTCTATAATCTAATACAGGCAGCATATGCCAAATTTGTCTTGCCTCAAAGGGATCAGTTTTTTGAAACATTGTATTTATTTCTTCTTGTTGCAAATGAAAACTGAAAGCAGATCAGTTAACCAGGAAATATGATGCCAGGAGTTGCTCCTTTTGTTATCTTTCCACAGATGTTAAGCACAAGGATGCTATCCATAGCAGATTCAGCTAACTGAAAAACTCAAAATTCTGATGGCATTCTTTGTCACAAACATACTACTTACTAACATGCTTATTTTTAAAAAAGCATCATTTAAATTGTGAAAACTATCAGTTCAGTGAAACCCTTGGCTTCATGAATCACGTAACACTTCTTAATACTGTGAAAAATAACACTTCTACAGAAATGATATTCATGTCATGACGGTCTTTTTCAGTCATGAAAGGGATGACCTCAGCAAAGGCATTCCCAGGTCTCAGAGAACTTTAGTTGTACCCAAACTATGTGGCTGGCTGAACCATATTGTTCCTCTTCTACGTTGCTCTTCATGCTATATAACAAAGCCAAACTAAAATATGACATATTGTTTGAATCAAACAAAAAGCAACAGATGGTCAGAACAGATCAGATTTGTAATGAGATGTTACAATCACATTTCCAACAATAAGGTAAAGTACGACATGACTTAAAAAGAACTGCTGCTCCATTTTGACGTAATTCAAAGGCACCAGTGTTCTAGACTATTTCACATGTATGGATCTTCGTTTCTGACCACAGCTTCCTCAATAGCGGTGAATCAAAGAAAAAGAGGAGTTTCCTAGTTGACAAGCTGCACAACACACAGGTTTTATTTGACCATATACTAGAGATGTGGGAAACTTTGCTGCACACTCACCGTACAGCTCTACTTGTTTGGTGAGGAATGGCATCTTCCAGCAGGTGATTTGATGGTGAGGAAGACCATGACCAGTGAGAAGCTCCTGCTTCCTTGTGCACCAGTACAATGAACATATCTGGAACGGTAGCACATACTCTGGGTTACGCGGTTAATATAACAACTGATCAAACCCACCTCTTTAACAAGCTGGATGGAGTACTAATTGTTGCACTAATTAAGCCACTCTTTAATTAGTCACCTACGCCACTGTCAAACACGAGCTTTCGGGGACCACTTGAGGCAAACAGTCTCCCACCTGAGAGTTTGTCTGTGCTGACTGCAGACAGACCCCTGTATGAGTGTCCCAGATCCTCAAGGCCCCATCCCGCCTACCCCCACCAACGGCCACCTGCTCCGGCTGCCAAGGACACCAGCCGAGAGCCTGTGGTGAAAGATGCATGTAGTCCAGTACACAATGACACACTTACATATTCCATAGGTCCCTATCTATTCAGACAGGCCCATGAGAGACAGTGAATGAGGTTGACACACACAAAATCACCAAAAGTGCAGACATACAAACATTCAAGTGCATAAACACTCAACCCTTAAAACCCATTCTTGTGAATTTTTCTCTTGGATCACAGCAGATCCTTATCAATCGATTCCTTCAGAGATCTATTCATGTTCTTCAGCGCTATCAAGTCTCAGAAAGATCTCACCTTGACTGCAGTTGGATGGGGTATGGTCAGTAGAGGTAGGCATTTTCCCGTAGCCCCAGGGTCAACAGGCCAGATGCTGAGTAGGCCGTCAGTGGTCCCACTGGCCAGTTTCCTCCCAGCCGGACACCACGCCAGCCCACATATGCCCTTCTTCTGTCGGACCCAACCGACCACAGGTTTAGCCACCCGTAGGTCATGGTGATGGATGAAGCCCAGGAGAGAGCCGCTATCAGACACACAACACACCACATTAAACAGATGAGGCTGTCCATTACTGGCATGAATCTTTATAATACGTGATCATACCTCGCCTCAACACACTGTCATAATCTGGCATTGTCCCTCAACTTGGATTTCAAAAAGCCTTTGAATATATGGCTAAAAAAGGCCGACTTGCTGACTATTGAAGGGGACAAATGAAAGAGGCAACTTGTACACACCCCTAGACACACAAAATAATACCTGCTGAAGAGCTGTTGGTTGCAGCTTAGAGACCCAACCAAAGATAGATGTCCTGTTAATTTTCTGAGATTGGTCCTACGTTCTACATCCCACAACTACAAAAAAAAATACATATGAAAGACAAAACAAAACTCAGGAAAATCCCTGCTCTCTTACCTTGATCATCCCACCCAGATAAAGATGCCATTTTAGCTAGAAATAGAGACATTCTCACATTCTAAGCAGAGGGTGGAATGTAGTCTAGTTTACTTTAGACCTTAAATTGACAGGGCAGTTCCACAGGCTCAAGCCTTCGGAGAGAGGATTACCTGAACCTCTCCATCACTCTTCCCAATGGCAAGCGTGTGACCATCTTTGCTCCAAGCAATGGACGATGCCAGGGGACAGGAGGAAATGGAAGGCCCAAAGATGTCAGAGATGTGAGGCTTTAAGTGAAGACTCCCCTCCAGCACGTGGGTGTCAGCGTTCCAAATGTACACCGAGGAGGCCAAGCCCAGCGCCACCATATTCTGTTCACTCCATGACAGAAGGTTGAGATCTGAAAACAACAAGCAACTCAAATGAACATCAGGGAGTGGGCCTACTGCAATACACCAGTTTAGGTACATGAAACAGTAATTCAACGCATATTCTGTGTCCTTAAAATCTTGTAAACTAAGAAACATGTTTTCTTCAATCTGCACATTGACAGATTGGATCACTTAGGCTCTTGTTAAAGTATGCCAGCACATCAGAGATAATCAAGTAATGCAGAGAACAAATTTTACCAACATCAAGAATGCAAAAATACCCAAAACAAAAGTTTTCCATTCCTGCATCGCATTACTAACATAACTAACCACCACTTACTTGTAAAGATGCAGTCTTAACTACATTGACAGTTTTCATCACGTGAAGAAAGATGCACTGAAAAGGAATTCCAGGGATGGCCTGGGAATCTCAAAAGGGACTCCAATGAAGTGGAAGGAGCCCTTTCTTAACCATTTAAAGTTTTGAATCCCACTGAACACAGAGCAAGCTTTCATACACGCCTCAGTTTCTGTATTCTTTATTGTATGTCTATTGCACCATATAGGCATTCAACTCACAGTAGTCATCCTGCAGTCCAGGGATCGCTAAGCGGAGCTCTGGCTTGAAAATACTGCAAGGAATGCTGGGAGTTGTCTCAATGACACTAAAGGGCGAGGATGCGGAGTAGGAAGCTGAAACATAGCGATACACATCATTTATTCACAGTGCCACACGCCAGCCTGAAGAACACCTTATTTCTGAAAATCATAGGCCTTCTCTGTTCCACGGGCTGGTATCAATACTCATCAATATCAGTTTTGCTGCAACCGTTTTTTCAAGATGATTTAATTATAAAAATTTAGTGTCTTAGTGTCAAACGTAGGATTCAAAGCACATGTTTAGCAGAAATGGCAACGGACTTGCTACTTTTTGTCGAAGAGGTACGGCTCTTTCATTAGTCATCTCTGCACAAATTCTGCATAATTCAGGCACACGGCTATGGTGTAAGACTGACCACATGCTTCATCTCTCAAGATTAGCAAGATCAGCAGACCACACAGTGTGAACAGAGAAAACAAGAAACGCGACAACAGCCTTTGCTCGGCACACTGCCTTTTAAAATTTCACACATTTTAAAACAGGACTAACTGGACATTCAACATCAGATCAAATATTACAACACAGTTGCCTGTTTATGGATTGCTTTAGTAGCAACAAGAAAGATGTCATATGCTACTTAAAGCTAGCCAAGGCACAATTTATTACTTGAGCTATGGCTTCAGATTGGCATCCAGGCACCTGGCTAAATGCTATATGATAATCCCAAAGTATTATTACTACTTCTTAAATGGTGCTGTCATTGTTAAAGCCTAACCACGCCCATTATTACAACGACGCTGACACCCTTCATGCCATCTTGCTAATGTATGGACGTGGCATTGAGACATCCCACAGTGCATAACCAAATGAGTTAATAGACGAGCGTGTACTACCAGTCCGACTGTCTCAGGCTATTTATCTGGACCACAGCCTGCATGTTCTGAGTGTTCACATGCGAGTAGCCCTGTGTCACCTAATGTGGAGTGATTAATATATACTCTGTTGAATAAGCATATGTGTCATCCTCGAGGTATTTGAAATCTGTTTATGAAATACAAAGTGACATTGTACTGGCCAGTTCCCTCGTACACTCACTTTGATCACCGCCCGATTCTGTCCAAATGCAGTCCTGCAGAGAAGAAGCCATTTCAGACGGAGGTCCAAGCGTACAACGTACACAGAAGACATACAATGGCAATCTCAACAGTATACTGATAAGGTTCTTAAATATGTTTGATTGAACATGGAGGCTACTGTCTTCAGCTGAGAGTCCCTGGAGCAGCTGCACCAACAGCATCAGAGTATAATCACCCCTTAAGGTAGGAAAATTCCAGAAAGAATCGAGAGGATGAGGAGGAAGGATAGCGAGCATGGCTAAAATGAGCTCTGCAAGGTGCATTTAAGGGTTTGGCTGTGGGGTTGTATTTAAAAATGTCTATCTCAACCTTCTTTTGAATGTCATTTCTAATTAACTTGCAGGGCTATGGTCACAAACGTGCAGCTGAATAGGACATGTCATAGCTTGCGCTGCTATATCACAGGAAGCCTGATTTCTGGAGTCTTTGTCATTTAGTGTAACCTGAAAGCTGAAGAGTTAGTAGAAAGCGATACAGCATCCTAGTCACAGTTGACAGCATACCATGTTCACACAAGGTATGATTCTGTTACAGGGATACAGTCAGAAATGAATTTCAGGGGAGGCTGATGTCCGACATCATAACCAACAAAACACCCACTTAAATACACAGAAAACTGCTCGATGCAAAAATATTTGGGGGGAATGGTCATGCCCCCTCCCGAAGACTGTCAGCATATTTGAAAAGAACAATTGCTTAAAGTTAAATATAAAATCATATAATTTTTTTCCACAAACTAATGACAATGTTGTTGCTTAACTGCTACCCATGTTAAAATAATAAAAGTAAGGATCACGTCGGCATGTCATTTCATTACCTGTTCAGTCACTTTCAGATAACTGCATTGCACTTGGCTGCGTTCCTGTGATATTTCCAGTGGAAAGTTATCAGTGCCATCCAAGTCTCTTTTTCCATGATGTACAGCTGATTCTTTGGTCCACAAAGATGAGAAGTTAAATGGGTGAGGATTGCTCAAGGTACCAAAATAAACATTGTGTTTTGCAAAATTCAGTTTGTCCAATATTGCAACTCAACAGAACCAAGAAACTCATGGACTTGATTTGAAACACTGAGCAAGGTCACTAGGATGTTCCTCTGACAGACATGCAAACAGGTCCACAGATGGTTAACTCACAGTTGCTATGTACAGGACTAGTTTACAACTTAAAGGTTAAATAAATATTTCTTTGAATTAAATATGAATTTGATATTAATTAATACAGATTTTATTAATTTACTGTTAATTAAATTAAAGGTTGAATATTTCTGTAAATGTCTAAGCAGATTCTGCATGTTAAAAAATCTGTTGAACCAAAATATTATGCAAACATTCAAGCAGACATGAAAATCTAATAAAAAAAAACACACACACTGGTGGGGGCACGGATCCCCATGAATTCTCTTGATACCCCACTGGCCTCCTGAGATGAGAGTTCATTTTATTGTGCTTTGGTTGGTGGTAACAGTCATTTCTCATATATGTGCCCATCCAACAGAACAACTGGCCCAAGTCTGCCCCCCCACATGAAATTGTCCAGAACCACCACTGACCATGAGTACATTATTTCTATAAAACTATACCGAAAAATTACATGTATATCAATATGAATTGTATAATTCATACAGTGAAACTTCAGTACTATAAAATATTACATTTTACCTCATTCTGTTTCACATAAAGGTCAACTGAAAACTGACAAAGACACAGGTCCAATATTTGAGAGTGATGTTCTCCTAGCAATGGTACTCTACTTCTGTAGACACAGTTCACTCTTTATTTTATAAAAGCATACTTTCTGTTTGTCTATGAGCCCAAAGTGAAACTTTCAGGTTTTACAGATAGATTTACATTCAAATATTCATTGTTGGATGAGTACAGAATCATTTGGAAATATCCAAAACGAATCTAACCTGGACGAAGTGATTTTTCTTGGTCACCAAGGAGTACATGGTGGAAGGAGGTGGAATGCGGCGGAGAGTCCAGCTGCAACCTTTTACAAACGGTGTCGTTTTCTGTGACGCAGGCGTGCTGCCATCTGGTGGTCGTCGGGCTGCTCGCCATGGGTAATTCGGTACTCAACCGTTTCATCATCCTCCTCTTGAAACGGCTGTATGAGATTTTTGTGGTTCTCTGTGAATTTTAAAAGATTAAATGTCATTTTAAACATGTGAACTTTACACATTTAAAGTATTACATGGTTAAGCTTACTGATCTCTGCTGTTTTCGCATTAGAGATTAAATCGATTTCAGAATCATTTATTCCACTTAATATTTGTCGGTGGGATGTCCTCCCGTGAGTATTTTTTTTTACGTTACAGGTTTATATAAAAATTTTAAAATTATTTCCCAAAACCGTTTTTCCAAACTTGCTCCCGTTTTTAAGTAGAATTATTACAAAAATCACTGTTGTCCGGTTGTTGAATTAATAATGAAATAAATAGGCAAGTTTGATTTTGCCTTGTACGGGTACTGTTGCCGACCCTAGAAAGCAATACATTAATGGATTTCAACTATTTGGATATTGCGATTATTGCTTATAACAATACAGCATCTATAACCGAAATGAATATTTAATGACATCTACCTGCATGTGTAACTATGTTTCTGAAAGCTTCGTCCGCACGTTTTATGACGGAAATGTCCCTATGGCAACCGAATAAAACCGCGCAAAGGGCAAAGTTACATTATAAGAATTTCTTTTAGAAACACTGAATCGCGTTAGAGGCGCCCCTGTGCTAATACTAGCAAGAATGGGGATCTCTTACTACTTCCTTGTAACGTGATGCCTGCCTGCTGATCTCACCGAAATAAAATTGCCAAATCTCATCCAAACCAAAATGGAGCCGCTCTTGGGTTACCCCGTGAAATCATCCGGTTCAAAAGCTCGAAAGCTCATCTTTTTTATCAGTACGGCTATATGCGTGGGCACTTTGTTCTTGTTGCAGACTAAACTCTTCAAACCCAGAAAACCAAAAGATTTTTACTCGTTCGATGTGCGGGATGCGAAGGGCAGGACGGTATCTTTGGAGAAATACCGTGGAAAAGTAAGTGGCAAACGGGCCGTGCATGCTACAGACGTTTTGCATGTGTGATCGTAGCTGACACATGGCATTTTGTGATAAAGCTCCTACGGCTGCCATTCTGGCGTGGAGGCACAATAAAAGGGCCTGCAGTTTCGATTCCTGGGTGCTGATGTTCCCTGACAGGCGTCCCTGGTTGTCAACGTGGCGAGCCGCTGTGAACACACTGAGAACAATTACCGGGCTTTGCAGGAGCTGCATCGGGAGCTGGGCACGTCGCACTTTAACGTGCTGGCCTTCCCCTGCAGCCAGTTCGGGGACACAGAGCCGGGATCCAGCCGCGATGTCGAAGCTTTTGCAAAGTCCAACTTCGGCGTCACGTTTCCTATTTTTAGCAAGATCAAAATAATGGGCTCCGAAGCAGATCCTGCTTTTAAATACATCACAGGTAGTCTACTCATATAGAAACAAGAAATCTTTTGAATTAATAATGATTTATTTTAACGTTTTAGATACTGGCTATTTTAGGAAAACATTGGTGTGTAAATAGGAGTTTGTTTGTTTGACAGGTTATGAAAGGTACGGAGATGTGAGTAATTAACCACTTATGTCCATTTATCTGACTTGTGGACAGACTCTGTCCAGAAAATGCCAAAGTGGAACTTCTGGAAGTTCCTTGTGAATCCAGACGGGAAGGTGGTGCGGTTCTGGAGGCTGGAGGAACCCATAGAGGAAATCCGAAGAGAGGCATCGGCACTCGTGAGAGAAATTATACTGAAGAAAAGGGTGGAGCTATGATAAGCATCTTCTGGCTTGCCAAAGAATGGATTGTTCAGTGTCTCCACCCTGTGAAGATGGCCTTTTTAATCTGTCCTTAAAACCCTCTGAGCCACGGCCTATGTCTTGAGGAGGCTGTCTGTCCTGTTGTACCGACTTATCCAAGAAGTTTCTAGTTGTTTTTGAAAAGGAAAAAAAAAAAATCATATTGCATACGGTGTTCTGTTATGGTGATATTTGTAGTGGTTGTTTCATTTTAAAGAACGTTAATATGAAAAAACAAAATACAGAGGAAAAGCCATCGATCAGTTCTCAACAGAACCGGTCGGAAAAGACGACAATGAAAATGGAAAAAACCGACAATGCTGTTTTGAACTGTCTATATTTCAAGACTGGATTTGTTTATAATTCCATCTGTACCTGTTATGTCATAAGTAGTAAATGTTTTCAGGGAATATTGTGGAAAAATGTTAATGAATTTGGGCTATATATTGAAATTAGTTTGCAATAAGATCCATTTGTATATAAACAGGTTTTATTCCAGTGATGAAATGTATGGCCCCATTTTGAGTTGTGACATTGCATATTTGTGTCTACACGCTTCAATCTATGCAGGGCTAAGTGAACAGTACAGTCACCCACCACGATTCCTCCTAATCGACATCTCTCTATTCTGTGCCCGATTTGAGTTTGGTTACTTTGTTTACTGGAGCCCATTATATAACCGCATATTTACTGCAAGAGTTCTAATGAAAAGCTCTACCAAAGAAGAACAGCGCATGCTACAAAACATGTTTGCGCTGCTATAATGCCAAATTGGCGTTCTGACACAAGCTTCATTTTACATTGTGTAGCTCTCGTTGCATGATTCAAGGAAACAGTCAGGGATACAATGACCTGTGCTGTGTGACCCTTCAGTGTATTTAGGAAAACATTAATGGGAGGAGCTTCAAAATCTACCTTTAAATATTATTGTTGTATTACATCTGGATGCTACCTGTCTGCTCTTAAAAACAGATAAATCAGGTTTGTCTTGTAGATATTGTAAAATGCAAGAGTATTCTGGGATTTGTATCATTGCAAGGAATACAAGACATAACGTAACGTGCATAACATAATTTTGGTTGAAGATAGCTGTGCTTATGTGGACTTGGGTATTAATGTTTATTTTACATCCAAATACTGGTGTTCCAGTTGTAAAGTGTCACAAAATCAAACCCCATACTCCCTATGCTGTATCCAGTGTCACAATATTTCATTGTCACATGACTGAAAGGCCACACTGAGTCATGTTAATCATGTGGGCCGAGGTAACAAGCACTTCAGATACAACACCTCAGGGTTTCATAGGCTGTGCTACATAGCAGGGAGCATGTCTGTACATGGGCTGTGTTACCTCTCAAGAATTCAGTTTAATTTTATAGTGCCTTTCACACACAGCTCCTCCAAGACACTTAACAGAAGTATGTGGTACTTACTGTGTACTCTGATGGAAAAGGGATAAAGGCCATAAGACAATGGAGGTGGAGAGGAACCAAAAACTCCTCAACAAGGAGAAAACCTCTGGAGGTCCAAGGTAAAAACATCAACACCATCCCCTCATTATCTTATCAGAACACAGAATAGGTGAACCATGCCGTCTCTGCACACCCTGATGTGGAAGTGAGTGCAGCTGCTGAGCTACATGCAGCCAGCTAACAACACACTGCCTCATCAGGATGTGCTTTCGACGCCTGCATAAATCCCATTACCCACCTCAGCACCTGTCCCTGATGGGACTATCTCCATCCATCTCAAACACTGCCAAAGCGCATGCCTTAATATGGAAGCGCACTTGCTGGCTGATTTCTGTACAGCCAGCTAATGCTGCACTGTTTGGTCAGGTCATACTTGCTGCACCTATTCTTTCTGCATGGGTTCCTTAGAACTGCATAATGCAATTATGTTAGGGCTAAATGAGGCTTCAAACCTGTGGTGGGTCTGAGTATACCGAACTACCAATCAATGCAGTTTTTTGGGTGTTGAAACCTCATTTATCACCAGCATTGATTGGTTAGTTTAGGATACTCTCACCTACCATCAGTTTTGAAGCCTCATTTGTCCCATTATTAATGCTAGTATTGTGCTGTGCTCTTTCTCCCTAGTGTCAAAGATCTGCACCACAGAGTTTGGAATTGAGGTAGTTATCCATAAAAGAAACAGTATTAGTATTTGGCAACAGTATTTGGTCTATTTGGTTTGGTCAGTATTTGGTTTGATAACAGTATTTGGTCAGTATTAGTTTGCCAACAGAAAAGTACCATGCTCTTTAAGAATCCAGTCTGGTATCACCCAGCATGGAGTTTGTATGAGCTGCTGGTGGGCAGTAAATGGTAAGCTGGCAATTTAAAACCAGACCAGCTAACAAGACACTGCCTTTCAGTTGCTCATCAATAACAAAAAAAAAAGGTGGAGCAGTACTCCCCTACCTGAGCGATGGTATGTTCCAGAATCTGAGAGGTTACTCCTGATAGAGGAATGAACCATACTTATACATAGGGCATATTTAACCTCCCATCTGTGTTAGGAAAGTAGGTCTAGTCTTAAAGTTTGGAGCTGCAAGTGAAGCAGTTAGGGAGCAGCTGTAGCATGAGCTGACAAATTTGGAAGCCAGCAAATGTTACACTGCCTACTAACCAATCCCAGTTTTCATGTGTTCAGCTTACAAAACTGGACACCTGTACACAATGTATGGACCACAGTAAGCTGTCATGTCAGTAAAAGACAGGTATCAGTTAAGAGTGGGCTGTCCAAGAACACTGAAATTCATATACTCAAGTTCAGAAATGTGCACAACACATGTTCAATAATCAATATAGTATTGAGCCCACCTCTCATTTTTTGCTGAATTCTTTTCATTGTGATTTGCCATTCTGTTAAAGTAACGACATCGATGACCAAAGTGAAGTAGGTATCCTGAATGACTGAGTGTCGCAATCAAACGTCATTCAGTGCTACCTACGCAATCACTAGACTGTCACACTAACATAATGCAGTCCTTTCAACGTCTGCCTGAATGATCGGCTCTGTTAAGTAAATCTTGTTTAACATTCTTTGACCTCTAATGACAAATGTACACAGAGCTCATATTTGGTTTTATCCAAGGACTAAATAAGGAGGAGCAGTGCAAAACCTTAACAGATTTGTACACATTTAGTCCTGTTTCCCCCATTGTATTTTATCTGCAAATAGGCCTAATGTGGGCTATTAGCCCTGACCATTTCAAATTAAATTCTGTATTTGATCTACAAATTCCCCTTATACAAATTTACTTATAGCGGTCTTACCTTTCCCACTCCAAAGGGATATTTTCTTTTGACACCGACAAAATCTTTGGACAGTACAGTCATAATGTTTGTCTAAAAGAGGAACAGATGCATAAAATGTTTTGCAAAGCATAAAAGGAATCTGCATTCATTTGCGTAATGAGATGCATTCTAAATAGTCTGGCTTACTGTAAACCTAGGCATAACTCACCAAAACCATCGCTCCTTCTGTTTTCACTTTGGGACAAGAATATTTCTCTAACTTCCATTCCATTTCCCCGGAAAAACGCTTAGAGAGAATGGTTCCTTAATTAAAGACTTAACTTTCAAGAGTTCAAATGTCTTAGTACACGTTAAACACTAAGAACTAGTCGGAAATCGTTCCCCCGTGCACAGGCACCCAAGGTCCGTAGCCGGTTCTAAAATCCTATAAATAAACCTCAAGGGCGGAACGTATCGCGGGAATCACCTTCTCTTGCACGCGATTGGACAGACGGAAAGCGTGTTTTCGTCATAGCTAAGGATTCCCTCGGTAATTTCCATGGAAACTAAGTCTACAACTCCATACTGCGTTCAGGTTAACTTCCTCGAGTTTAAATAGTAAGGAGACGCGCTAAATGCAGCAATGCAACGACGGGTTATAATTAGCCCTGCCAGAAACCGCTGTGCAATAACTGTAAACATTAAATTTAATCCTTAACGGTTTTTCCTTATGTACGAAGCAGGATGGCTATAACTATCATGCAAATCAATTAGACCTTTGATACGAAACGAATAAAAATCAATTTAAGCAAAAAGTAACTTTAAAAGTTTCATGTATTTAAGTTCAAACTTATACGAATAAGAATACGCACTGATATACATATTGCACTGATATACTTTATTGATTAGCATAACACAATATTCCTACCATGGAAATGCAACTTGCTTCTGTAACTTGGAAACTGTAATTAGCAAGTAAACATTACTTTTAAAATATAAGCACAAATAAACCTACATGTGTATTTTGTGGTATAATAATAGTAATACAAATAGTACTACTGCTGATTCTAATACAAATCCTAATAATGATAGTAATAATAATAATAACTGTTATTATTATTATTATTATTATTATTATTATTATTATTATTATTATCCCCGCGATCATGACTATGAAAGGCGGTTGGAATATGGATGGATGGGTAATAAATTAAACGGTTAAGTTTTCTGTGGCGGCTCAACCCAAAACGTAGCGGGAAACCATTGCAAACATTTGACAGTTAGAAAGGGTTATTTTCCAACACGTGAGAATAGAATAATGATTCTGCAGATTTGTAATGGATGATATTAGGCTACTTTGTCCACGTTTTTCAGACCATCTACTTACCAGATAAGAGGTCTATACAAATTACACTAAGGACAAATAATTTTAAATACCGATCAGGATTTAGCAATCAGGGTCAGGATGAAAGTATCAGCAAATGGGGCTGCTAACGGCAATGTATCTCAATACCCAAGAGGCGTTTAAGCTGTGGAACGGTTCATTTACCACCTGCCATATCCATATGTGTTTTGTGCGCTGAGTTCGCGGTCAGACTGGCGACAGGTGCGCTTGATGGACAAGCAGCTGATGCTGTTTCTTAAGAGAACTGAAGTTACTACGTTAATAACCGCATAAGATTATTTTCATTGCGTGTATGGTATAATTGTTAACAAATACGATTACAGTTATCAACACTCATCTATTTAATTATCATAAGCTTGGTTTTTTGTTTTTTGTTTTTTTTTTATCCCTGGTATTTGGTGTTACGCGCCTCATTTTTGGTTTTTGCGCCATGGCTGTCATGGGATTAATCATGATGTGCTTTCCCCCCGTGTTTTTTTGCTTTTGTTGCTGAGGTTACCGGTGTGGCAGCGAGCGAATTAATTAGGCACTCGAAGCGCCTTTTCCGCAGTCTTGGCGGTGACTGCTTTAACGGTCAGGCCCGTCGTTTACACACCGTGCCTGCTGAACTTCTCAACGCGGGGATCCCATTCAATTCATGTACTCATTATTAGGTAAACTGTTGTGTTTAATATTTAACATAAACTAAAATGCTAAGGGCAGTTTACCAAATGTGTAAAAAACTGGATAACCATGACGTGATCACTATTAAAATTTCAACTGCGTATTCGCCTTCTTGCAGTATACAGACATTTGTTTAAAGTACATAGAAAGACGGTCTGTTTCAAAAATTAAAAGACAAAAATATACGTTGTTGTATTATTCTGTCGATCGAAAAGGCCGAAAATATTTACCAATAGCCGTTTTTCTAAATTATGTATAATTTAAAATCAAATTGCATGACAGTATTCGGTGTTATTCCTTGTATTGTATGTGACGAGAAGTTGCGTTTAAATTCTATATTCAGATTTGGTGACGTTTAGAATATGCACGATATTAAATTCTAAATTCCTGCTGCACATATATATAACCTCCATACATCCATGCTCACGCCACTGCTCCTGGTGAGCATCGCGGTGAAAAACAACTTGTTTATTAATAAACTCAGTCGGCTAATTTTTCAGCAGTCACATTGAGCCCACTTTTTACCACATGGTGGCAGCAAAAACAAAATTCAAATTCTTCTGCATCGATTCTATGCACAGTTTTCAAGTGGGAGCTACTACGAGAACCTCGACGGTATTCATTGTAGACCACCAGGATCTCGCCTAAAGTTAGGTATTAGAAATTTAAATAAGTCATGACTGTATTCATTCTGTCGCAAGACTTAAGAAGGTAAACTGCCCAGTGGAAAATAACCGATGTACAACATATTACAATATCATATTTTCAGATGCACAAATATAAAAATGCACATTTTTGCTGAATATCGAAGTACTTGGTTTATCGTAAAAACCAATCTTAGATGAAAATAAAATCTGCTTTTATAGTTGCCAGCTGAAGTCACACATCTTGTGTGTTCCATTTGACATCATGTATGCTGGACTGAAACTAACTATACACTGAGGGTAAAGGAGCAGATGAAGCCAGAATTTGTCTTCTTTAGTTTTACATATGTAATCCTGCCATCTATTCAAGGTTTAATGTTTTCCTACCCAACTTGGGTGACTCACACATACAACCACCAGGGACCATTTCCTTAGAGGGAGACTAGAAGATTAAACCAACCCAAGTAGTCTGGGTAATAAGTGTAAATCTCTCATAGGACACTAAGGTGTACCTGTCTTTCACTCAGCTAGACCTGGAAAACCATAAAACATATTTCCAAATCCCCTATAGAGACACAGCACCTTAATTTAGCCCACTAGGGGATCAGTTGGCAAGTGTAGAAGGCCACCTCTTTGATATCACCAAGATGGAATGATCTGATCTGTTTATACTGCAGCTATGGCACCCTTGGGAAGACGTGAATATTAGAGCTGTTTTTCAGGTGCTTTACTTGAAGTGGTCAAAGCTTTGGAAGATGGGCGAATTTATGCTTTACATGTAAGAAACCATTTTCAATGAGACTGAGGATAAGTCCTGAGAGATGTAACTGTCAAGGATGGTCTGTGCGAATTTTTAATCTGGAGCATAAAGGCACAGTAAGATCAAATGAGCAGAGAGAGGAAGAGCTTTTGAATATAAAATCATGCTGGATGGACTTTCTGCTCAGTGCTGAACCAACCAAGGAGCATAGTATTAAAGAGTAACACTACTATGTTTTGTTCTCTCTTTTCTACACTGTGAATTTATGCCAGTCATAAAATACATTTAGTTAATGTAATTACTCTCACCATACCCATCTGTAATCTCTGCTGTTTTGTGCATTTTGACTGCCCTTAAGTGGCACTTCAGTTGAAAATATGAAGGCTGGTCATAAAGATTTTGATAAAGTTATGTGTTCTTAATAAAAATGCTGTCTGCTGACCAGTTAAGGTTAGTACAGAGATAACAGAGTAGGATGCTATGCTTACTTGTTTCTGTAGACAGTTGCATGCAGCAAAACATGCATAGGTCTACTGGGTATTCATGTGTCAGAACAATTGAACATGCACGCCTACTCAAGCAGCATCAGATGTTCTGACTGAAGCACAGAGTACTGAAGCTGAGTTCCATGATCAGCTGGAAGATGGCATAGGTCTTGCTATTTATTTGAACAAACAACCTTTGGGATCATGTGCCCTAGGCTTCATCACAAGGAAATTTAAACGGAAATTGCTATATAAATATATATAGGACAAAAAAAAGCTTGTTCATGAGCTGCAATGGGACAGAGGGTGCAAACTGGGGCTTTCTGCATTTTGCGACTTCAAATCACATAAATATCAATAAGATTTGCAGCATTACAAATAACACATCATCTCCAATTGAAGCCCATTTTCTCCCAGATCATTTTTTTCCATCTGGTATACTGTAACATCAGCCAGCCAGCATTAGCATTTGGGGATTTTAGGATCTAGTTTTCAGTAAGCAAATTCAAATAAAGGTAAACAAACCATTGGTATCTGGAGTTTGAACACGTGTCAGGGAGATGGCATGGTGTGACAGACCTTAAACAGACTCATATCATTTTTGCATATTTATGTTTGTACACTAGGCAGGATATGCACTCAGCGATTAGCTCAACAAGAGGTGGCACAAGGGTTCTTTTGGTGGAGAGGGGGCAGTGGGGCTTATGATTATCTGGCAAACAGTTGCAGAATGTTCCCATAACTCTTTAGGAACCATGTGTGCGTTAATATGCATTCAAAACGTACCTGAACACAGACTTGTATACCAGTGAACAGAAGCTTGGCATTGTAACATCCAAGTCATTCTGAAACGTATCAGGCCACAGTTTAAATGACATACGTCAAAATCTGTCTACATTCATGCAAAAACTTTCATCGTGATGAACACCAGAGCCAAATCGTCATTTGTTGCCAGTATAGTGGGAGTAGAGGATATGTTACATGAAATATTAAAGTGAAACGTTGCAGGTTTAAATTTAAAGTTGACTCCACCTTTCATGACTGGATTTAGTTATATCCCTAAATGAATATCCCAGATGCCACACCTCAGCCAGCACGCACACACCCTTCACTACATTTCACCATTTGGCCCAATGAAACCATTTTATATACACAGTTGTTACATTCTAGATTTATGGAGTATGACACAGGTGAGTCATTTCACCATAATCTAGTTTTTAGAATTTTTCAGAAAACATCAGGACAAAGTAAAAAAAAAAAAAAAAAAAAAAAAAAAAAAAAAAAAATTTAATAAAAAAAAAAAAAAAAAAAAAAAAAAAAAAAAAAAAGAAAATAAAAAAATAATAAAACCTCTTTTAAACGGTGGGTTT
>JAACJT020000034.1:14879300-14900832 GCA_009936485.2 Gymnarchus niloticus
TAAACAGCGCTCAGCGCTAACTTAATTCGCAGGATCTTATTACCTGCACAGCAAGATTCCGCGCGCCTGGGGGTGAAGCAGCGGGCAAAGGGGGCGGGGGAGGGGGGGTGTATCTCAGCCGGCTTTAATTTTTTATTCGGTGGCAATATCCTCCACGTATGCCCTCTTATCTCTTGGCAACGCAGATAAGGAAAAGTAGCACAGAGTGTAAAAATGCATATTATCATACAGAGTATAATTACTGGTAATATTCCAAATACCTTAGTCGATATAAAATAGTTTGGTTTCCCGAATAATGTTATTCTGTGCCATTGGACCGGGCATGCGGAATGTCTGGAGAAGCTGTATACCCTCGGAGAGACGTAAAGCGCTCCGAGTCCGGGGTGGGAGTGAGCGAATGGCGCGCACAGCCGAGGGAAGGAAAGCTCCCCAAGGAGTTCATCTTGCACCTCGATGTGGGTCTTTGAAAGAACAATGAATGAATGTAGCCCACTCATTAAAAGAAAACCGTTAGACCTTAGGGCTGTACATTATCGGCAAAGACAAAGTAGTGTGTAATTAATTACTTAAACAGACTGAGGTCCAGCTGTCGGCAGACCCCTTGCTGCCTCAGTATCAGTGGTTGGTTTGGTTTCCCAAACTTTCCCTTGTACCTACTTCACTTTCACTCGCAATCAGAAGTGTTAATGTTTCCTTGTTCTTTTTCTTTTTTAATCACACTAAAAAATGAAAATGGTCCCGTAAATAAGACTTAAACATTGTCGTTTAATTTAGAAATTTGTTTATTTTTATTTTGAAGTTTTAGTGTCGTGTACTGAATGCTGTCATACCCATGATCAATGAACCAATCCATATTTCTCCAATGCCTATCCAACTTTAAATGCAAACATATGTTACATAAATAATAAGAAATTTTAGCAGATACACCGTTCAACTTTGATCTGTTATTTGGCCATTAGTGTAAATCAATACAAAAGTCCCGAAATTCGAGATTGAATGATATTTGCAATATACTCGCAATTCAATGAAACCCTCGCCTTTAGAGTAATAGCTGAATGCATAAAGCGAAAGCGAGTCACAGCGCATTGTCCGTTAGGTCCTAAATTTTAACACTAGAGGGCGACATTTTACATACGCGGACGAGAGGAGTTACACGTTGATATAATTTACCGAAGAACATTAATTTTCACTAATTTCTCTATCTATTTATGTTAACATCAAATAATCCATCCAGACTTTCTCTCCATAGTCTTATTATTTTGCTGACACATAAGACACAAAAAGCAAATAAGTATGCGTTGGGGGCTTTATACTCCTGTACCCCACAGATTCAATGAACAGGGACAGGAGATAAAATATTATTCGACAATAACATGAGGACAATAGCTACAAACCCTTGGATAGCAAAATCAGAAGCGTTGCATGAAATATGTGGTTTGATCTTCCAATCTTTAATTTCACATGAGTAGACCGTGTGCACCATGATTCTCCTCACTCGATGCCCAGAAACCATTCTTGTACACAATTGTTTACTGGCCTTGTCAGTAAAATGCAATAATAAAAACAGTAATTTCAAAGGTTGTCATACTGGTTCTAATTATGGAATATTTTGGCATTCCAGACCAAAACAAGTGATTGATGGGCTGCCTCACTAATGAGGTTATCTATATTAATGTGTCGTTTAAATACGATAGTTTCCGAAAAAAATAGACAGGATTCTTCTTCCTGCTGCAATGCCGCCACAGTGATTTAAAATGATAGCTTCTACGTGTTTTTTTTTTTCTCATAAATGTATTGTACTATGTTGTCTTATACTTTTGAATTGTGTTCATTTAATTTAATCTCGGATTAGATTTGAGCGAATCAAAACAACAACGAGGCTTCAAAATCCGTGGTGGAAGACATCATCCTGAAGTAAGGCTTCGTATGGATCCTTCCCATCACTGGTGTTGAAGCCTCATTTGTTCCATCCTGAGGCACCGACGCGTCGCTGTGTCATTTTGCGCAGCAGAGGCGACACAGCGGACGCCGAATGGCGTTACTGATGCAGTTGACCACGCAACTGCGACGCGCCGACTCCGGACCTCCTTCGGTTAGGAGCGGCGATTCAGTATAACGCAGTTTGCCACGTTATCCTAGCAGGGGCAGAGCAGCACCAGGTATCCTAACTTAGGTTAACGTCCAGAGTTTCGGTCCGGACGTCAGAGCTACAGCTAGCCGCTGATCCCCGGAGCATGCCGCCCTTACGGAGACTGACAGTACAGGTATGGGCGCTCAGGTGACAAGCCGTGAATGTCACCGCAAACGTGTGCTTTTAAATGGCGTAATATGCAGTCAGAATCACGGCTTTCCCTAGCCGTGTTCATGCTTGTTTAAACTGGTTAGCTGCTTTGTGATCTAGATGGGTCTGAGGGGAGCAGTGAAAGCACTACTACCCCGCGGGCCGGGAGGCGCACCGATACGGAAGCAACGCAGGCACGTCGAGTCATTCTTAATGGCGGATATTTATTATTTAGTCAGCTCTTGCACTCATTTTCTCCTTCCCGTGTAAATATCATTGCTTTTTAATCCGGAGAAGAGGAGCGGCGGCCTAGTTAGTAAGCGCTAGAAACCGGCCTCTGAACACGGAGACCACCCCCCTCCCCGGGCTCGTTCACGGCCTGCTGTTTATTTTTATTATTAATAGAATTCTTACATTTTCCAGTTGAAAAGGGTCGTGTTTTAATTCAAGGGCCAGAATCGTGGCTGCAGTGCCATAAAGTTGTACTGTAAAGTTCATCACGTACGTTTAAAGTGACATTTAACGTTGGAATTATAGACGATTGCAAACGTCTAAATACGTGCAAAATGAGTCTGCCTCATAATTAGTTTCGGTTCTGTTGCTTCCGGATTGTCTTTGTGGTGGTTTGGGTTCTTAAAATACTTCAGAATACTGGTGTTGTATAAAAGCCGAGGTGCATTTCATCAGAGGTGTCGCACGGTGCCTTGTGTCCCTCGTTTTAATCTGTAAAATGATGTTCTCCCCGGGTTTTGGCTTGCTGTGTGTTTACTTGCATTTTTAAATCCCAGGCATAATACAAAGATCCGATGGACAATCCCGGAAAGAAGCGCCGGTCGAAGCAGGGCAAGGAGCGAAGCAACGTTTCAGAAGAGACGGAGAGCTGGAGAAGTCGCATGCACTGCGCTGACCTGGACTACAGTAGAAATTACAGCCGTAAACACGAGAAGGCTTTTCATGACAAGAAGGGCACAGGGGGTACCATCAGCAGCAGCCCCAGAAGCCCCTCGAACAGTAGTCCCCGGGAGTTCGGCAGGGCTGGCCACAGGACCTGGTATGAGAACAGAGAGGGCTTCCAGAAGTTTCCTGTCCCGGAGACATCCCAGGCACAGGAAAAGCACTGGAGAGGGTATCCTTCTGGGGGCACTGGCAGCTGGAAGAAGAATGCCTTCCAGGAGAACGTTGAAGACTTGGGTAAGCCGCTGGAGGCGGGGAGCAGGCGACGGACCCCAAAGGAATCACTTCACTGGGAGCCTGTTGATTCTCATGCCTCAGGTATAGTGGTCTAAGAGACCACCGTAAGCATGATCTGCTTTTAATGTGGAACCAGTATTGGTAAATATTATCTGCCTCCCCTTTTCCCTGGAGGAAGCAGGAGCTCTGCCATGTGCTGTATTTAATGATTTATTTTTTGCTTATCTCATAGGCCGCAAGAGAAGAATGAGGCAGAGGAAAAATGATCACAGTGAGAGAAATGAGGAAGGAGGAGCTCCTGTGATTGACAGATTGACTGGCACTGAAAAGGAGCTCTTGAGCTTACATCGAGCCGAGGAGAGGGTTGGCAAGGAGGGCATCTTCCGACTTAAAAACGTGAGTTAGCCGGAGTGCCATGGAGGGGGGGCCTTTCCAAACCTCTTTCTCCCTGGAAACTGTGAGCTTGTTGCAGGAATTGTCACCTGACAGTCTGGCTGTGACTCTGTTGTGTTTCATGTGTTTTCAGCATTCACGGAACAATCCTAAGGCTCGGTACCACTGTACCCTGTGTGACATGCTTTTGGAATCTGTGTCTGTCGCCCTTAAGCACATGAAAGAGAGATCCCACAAGAAGAAAGCCAGGGTAATCTTCCATGCCATACCTCAACCGCTTCGAAGAACTGATGTGTCACCGGTATGATAGAATCGCTGTCATCCTGAATTTGCTTCCCTGTCTTTTTGGCAGTATGAAAATCAGATTTGACATGCAGGGCATCTCTGTATCAATACTAAGGATGACTCGATACCACTATCTCCTCTTCGAAATCAATAACACAGCCTTAAATATTGACTGATACCGATGCTGATCAGATAGTCTTTTTGTTTTCACTGAAATGATTTTTAAAGCCATTTGTATGTCATATGTAACATAACCTGAAAATGCTCAAACCGTGAAATACTCTAATCCCCTATGGAATAATAACATGGCTCACAACATCACCCAGTAATGCCATATTGCCTTTTTTTTTTTTAATTGTGCAGTCTTTCACAGACAGTATCAGCTTAGCTTTGCTTTGCTGCTGTCTGGGGAAAGTTTCTCACACTTTAAGGTTTCCAGCAGTGTTTGTTGTTGTGGCTCACCTGTCTTCATGGCATTCATTGCCTGTTTCAATTTCATATTCTTTTCAGTTGTTTTATCAGCTGTGGGGCGTTGAAGTTTAAAGTGTCTGTGCTGCCCCTCGAAACACTGGTGTAGCCTGTATTGCGTTCAGATGTTTTACCTTTTGGCCCAGTAGTACCTTCACGACGCTGAATCCAGCTGTCAAATTATATACATCCGTACTATCTCGAACGCTGATATTAGTCTCTGTTTTTGCCTTTCATCTGCACTACTCACGTGTTTCTAACCCCTGAAAACAGAAAACAAATTCTCTCCCGAGCTATATATCTCCTAAAATGCATCTCTGGTCAGCGCTGCATCCCGCGTTGGGCCACCGCTCAGTGTCCGACGTGCTGTTTGGTATGCATCAGATTGGACTCTAAGCGTGACTTTGCTTTTCGGCCTGGTAATTTCAGGACAGGCTTGAGGAGATGATCCTTATGGAGATCCCACCGCCAGAGCAACATCAGACTCAAGCTGTATGCAATGCCGTTGAGAGGGAGGTGCTGGAGTGTGGCCTGGATGACGCGGACGTGGAGAGGAGGCGCCGTATTGTCTTATCCATGGAGGAGGCCATCAGAACCGGCTTGCCTGGTAGGGGGGTCTGCCTGCCATAACGACTCACCCAGTTGTCGGGGGTTCTAGCAACTTTAAAACCCTTTCTTTGATTTTAGAATGCTCACTGAGGTTATACGGATCTTCTTGCACTAAATTTGGTTTCAAAGATTCAGACGTCAACATAGACATCCAGTTCCCGGCCCATGTGAGTAATACAGCATCCTGTTACAGTTGGCATTAAACAGTTGTATGATGTGTATGATTCAGAAAATGCTGTACATCAGATGAATTTGCCATTGATCTGTTAAAATGATATATTTTTGGTGTATAAATAATAACGGGTCCACTCAGTATAATGTCATAAACAGTTGGCCTTTTATTTTCGACGATGAACTTGTGCACATGACATCACTCAAACTGATTTTTAAAAGTTGATTTGATGTAATCTTAACGGAGATCTGAACTATCTTGCTCACAGTTGCACCAACCTGATGTGCTGTTGCTGGTCAACGAGATCCTCTCAAAAAGCCGTGAGTTGATGGTGCCTCATCACCACTGTTGTCGGGAGCTGGCATGGAAAGGCGCAGCGTTATAATCTCTCTGCCTGGTTTCAGCCCTGTATGTGGACCTGGAAGCCGACTTTCATGCCAGGGTTCCCGTGGTAGTTTGCAAAGAAAAACAAAGGTTGGTTTTTCCTCGTCCAATAGCCCCCCCCCCCCCCCGAAACTTCTAGAGTGATCGTTTTGTTGATTAAAAAATATGAAATTGTACTGTACAGTCAGTATCATGAAGACATTGACAGCTGTGATTATAGAGCTACTGTGACATGGTGTTATTGGGTTGAGAAGTAATTCTGTAGTTGGAATATTTTTATGTAACGTTTGGAGATTAATGTCTCTAAGAATTACAGCAGTTTGGGAGCTTTAAAATATTAAAAAAATAACATAAAATGGGGGACATTTGGCTTGATCTAGTAATTTTGGTTGTTACTGAAGTGTAAATGGTTTGTGGTAACAGAGTTTTGTCTGGACAGTGGTCTGATTTGCAAGGTGAGCGCAGGCAATGATTACGCCTACTTGACAACGGAATACCTGTCAGCTCTGACTGAGCTGGAACCCCATCTGCATCCCCTGGTTGTAGGGTTCAGGCGCTGGGCCCAGGTGAGTCCTCGGTATGATCTACCTGCATTGTAAGGGATCCCCTCTGTTTATCTGACATGCAGCTTTTCTTCCCTGTCCCAGATCTGCCACGTTGACCATCCAGAAGAAGGTGGCCTCCCCCCTTACGTGTTGGCTCTCATGGTTATCTTCTTCCTGCAGCAGCGCAGGGAGCCACTCTTGCCAGCTTACCTGGGCCCCTGGGTGAGTTGTTGGATCCTTAGCAGCCTAAGCTCAGTGTGGCCCCCTAGGTGTCTGACTCATTGTAGACCTTTAAGTACTTTTGCCTTTTTCTGGGCTTCGTCAGAGGTAGGGAGACTGTAGGATTTGGGTTAATGGTTCTCTGTTTTGTGGACTCAGATAAAGGGGTTTTGTGTAAGACGACAGAATGATTTCCACCTGACTGGTGTGGAGAACGGCCATGTGCTCTGGGAGTTTAAACCCTCCCAAGATGAAGTTGCACCATCTTTGGAGACCTGCAGAACGGGCAAGGTGAGTCTACCACCAGTGTAGGTAATATTCACGTCTTACTGTGTCTATCAGCTTCTGGGGAAGAGAGGTTCTCAGGAGTTAATAGGTGGTGCTGTTCTGCTCTTCTCACCTTACTATTATGGGTGAAGTCACCCCTAGTCTTCGAAGCTGATCGTCGGAGCAGTGCAACGCTGGGGCAGCTGTGGGTGGAAATATTGCGTTTCTATTCGCTGGAGTTTGACATGGCAAATCGTGTCATCACTGTCCGCTTGACCTCTGCCTGCTTCCGCGAATCCAAGGAATGGTCTAAGAAGAGAATTGCTGTAGAAGGTAAGTTTAATTGTCCATATTTGTAAGCTTTAGATGGCTTTTTTTTTTTTTTTTTAAATTATTAAAACTGCTGTTTGGGTCATCTTTAAAACATTTTTTTTACTGCAAGGTTTGAAAGAGCTGGCATACTCCTGATATTGCTGTTTGTTTTAACTATCTTTTACTTAAGTGTATGAGTGAATATTTGTCTTTTTAGATCCGTATGCAGCAAAGAGGAATGTTGCACGGACTGTAAACAGTCAGGTGATGTATGAATACATCCTGCACTGTTTGAAAACTACTTACAAGTACTTTGCCACACCTTTGGAACAGCAGCATCCCACCAATCAGAAGGCAAGCAGGGAAAAGCCAGCTAGTCACAGCTTGAGTGGACAAAACCAAGGCACAGAGAAAGCCTGTGATGAATCGGCTCCCTCTGCTGGTGACCCCATGTCACCAGCTGATGGTTTTCTGCTTGAGACAGGGTTGAAAAGCCTTAGCTTGAGGTCTCCAGTGATTAATGGGCAGACAGACAGCGAGGACATTACCAGTGATCCTTGCTTGGTTGGGGCGGGAGATAGAGCGTCTCCCCTGGAAGATTCCGATTATATGGAGGATGGGCCGGGCTGTGTGGACAGCGCTGAGAGTGACGGCGAGGGAGCGGAGGCTGAGCACCCCTTAGATCTGGACGAGAGCGAGGATGTGGATCCCACCAACCTGCCTCATTTCCCCCAAGAGCATGAGCCTGAAACTGAGAGCCCCTCAGACCTGGAGGTGCCTGAGCAGAGGGGAGATAGCGATGACCCTGTGGAGCTGGATAGAGAGGATGAGGACTCTGGTAGTGCAGATGACATCTTGGCTGACCTTAGGAGGCCCTTCTGCAAGATAAACCAGTCCGATGAGGATGTTGAGGAGGAAGAGTACACCCGTCAGCACCTTGACAGCTTCACCACAGAAGAGGAGCAGTACCTGGGGGATATGGTGTCAGGGGAGGAGCTTCTCTCTGAAGGGGAGGGGTTAAATATCATTAGGGCGGGTCCAGAAAAAGATGTCTCAGAGATGAGAGTTGACCCTAGTTCACATGCAGTTGATCTGAAGACTCTGGACTGCCCTGGATTTAACCTCCAATACAAGTTCAACAAACTGCTCTTCACCCGTGGCAAGGTATTCATCTGCTCAGCGTCATATCCTTAAAGGGCAGCTTGCGCAATTATGACAAGTCCTCACCATTCAGTCACTTAATTGCTACTCAGTGATGTCTTTCATGTGCTGCTAAGGTTAACATAGCTGTAAGTCAGGGGTGTGGAATCTCATCCTCAAAGAGCCGGTGTGGGTGCAGGTTTTCATTCCAACCAAGCAGAAGCCACATCTGAGTTAACTGAAAATCATGCTCAACTGATTAAACAGGTGGAATCAGGTGTGGCTCCTGCTTGGTTGGAATAAAAACCTGCACCCACGTCAGCCCTTTGCGGATGAGATTGGACATCCCTACTGTAAGTGGAAGACTGAAGGAGAGGCAAATAGATTGTGACTATGAATGTAGCTTCTCACTGAAACGTTTAAACGAGGCCTTACAAAAATCATTACTAGTTCAGTAGGACATGGCAGAAAAAGCTCGCCAAAAGTAACTTGCTCCCTCTCCCCCAGTCCCACACCATAGTGTGCAGCCTGTGCAAGCACGATGGCCACTTGAAGCGCGACTGTCCAGAAGATTTCAAGAGGGTTGAGCTTGACTCTCTACCTCCTATGGCACCAAAGTTCCTTAGAATTCTTAATGAAGTGTGCATACAATGCTACAGTAAGTGGTTATCTCTGGGTCAGAAGTATGCAAAGTTATTCAACATGTCCAAACCGCCCACTTCAGACTACTGTTTATATGATTAGCAGACACTTTTAACTGATAGAAAGTTGGCTGTTGTATATTTACACAAACTGAAGCCAAAAATCAACTTGTCTTGAAGTTGCAAGTCATTTTTCCATTGTTGAGTCATGCTAGGATGTGCCATAAAGGCTTGTTTTCCCATTATCATCTTTTGCATCACGAATATTAGCCTTGTGATGCTTTAATCTTTGCTGAAACCCAGAAATCTTCAGCTCCCATTGAACCACCTTTAGTTTACCTGTTCCATGATTGGTTAAACCAGTGGTTTCAAGGCTTGGTGTGTGTGTGTGTGTGTGTGTGTGTGTGTGTGTGTGTGTGTGTGTGTGTGTGTGTGTGGTGGGGCGGGTCTGAGAAGGAAAAACTGGTAACTGGGGTAAACTCTGTCCTCTTACGGGTGATGACAGGTAGTTTTTCAGTTATGGTTTTCAGGTTGTCTTAAGTAGACAAACCCAGTAAAATAAGCTTTTATGTGTTTTTAACTAGTGGAAGGTGTAGTCTAAAATGGTAACTATATTTATGCAGTCCCTAATATTCTGCAATGCTATAGTGAGCCATGGAATTTGTGTATTGAAAACCTTTTCTTTGAGATAGCCACAAGGAGGTGCCTAGTTTGGCTACTTTAAAGTAAATACTTCATAGTCTTTCTTTTCGTATATTTTGTTCTTTTTGCATACAGTAGTTGCCCTACAACAAGGGTGGCCCTGGACATGAAGAATCATGAAAGATGGGAGTGGAGTGGCGGAGGGTTGGGTTGGGTTCCAGAGAGAAATTCCTGTGACGGGGGGGGGGATCATGAGGTTTTTTTTGCCACTGATATGTTTTCCTTTTCTGTCGTGATACAGAAAAGTGGCAAACGTGCATGCGAAGAGCCGCATCCGGCTCGTGAGTCTCTTGTGGGCTCGCCTTGCTGCAGAACTAACTAAGCGTATTAGCCCTATACCTACGTATATATTTATGCGTACAATTTTGGGAAACCATCACAGTCCAGCTTGGTCTGGTCTCATTCTTGCGTGGCTCAATAGTGGGCAAAAACATCAGCCAGTGGTGGAGTGACAGCTGCTACATGTGAGGTAACAAGACTTAAACCCTCCTGAAAAATATGTGAACATACATTGCTAAATGTATACCTGATGGTAGTTATGCTCAGTTTTAAGGTGCTTTGTCTGCTGTTACATACCAAGGTCATTGAATGTTTGTTCTTGCATATTGGTTGAGGCTTCTGGCGGTCACCAGGCTGGACTAAATGTGATTAAATGCAACCTTGGGGTGAATACAATGCAGATTTTCGAGCACAGATGGAGTGATTTGCATGTATTTTTCTGTCAGTTCTCTAGCCAGCTAAATGGGTCTCCTTTCAAATCAGAGTCTAACATAATAGGTCATGGCCTTTGAGACCATGGCTCATTGAGTATAAACCAGCTGTTGTGTAGTATTGTAGCTGGGATCGTAGCACAGGGTGGTGGTTCTCAGTTTTCAGATGGTCTGCAAGCTTTCATTGCAGCTGGGCTCTCAATTGGCTAGTTGACTCAGTAGGATCAGATCAAATGTCTTTGTTCAATTAATGATAGAAATGGTTAAACATGGTTTTTTTTTTCCCTCTTAAATTGTTTTTGGCTTGCACAGAGTTAACTCTTCTTAGTCTTTCAGTAATTAACTTTTGTTAAAGTAAAAACTTCCCAGAAGTGAATGGATGTTCTGCTCAGTTTTATACTGTAATTGACTATTTGCCAGCAAGAGATTTTGCCAATGCTAATATTTACTGTAACATTTTGAAAGGATTAAAGGCTGTCTCGACTTGTTTTAGGTTGCACTGTTTTGTTAATATTTAATTTTGATCTCTGAAGGAGATTTTGCACCAGATGAAATTGAGGAAAAAGTTCGAGAACACATCTTGCAGGATTTGGAGAAATTCATCAGGCTGCAGTTTGAAGGTAAGCTAAGCAGCTTAAAGGGGGGAAAGCCCACCCAAAATCTGTATCCATCTGCCCTCCTTGCTAAAAACATCCAAGAACATGGAGACCAAAAGGGAACTGTGTGATTGCATATGGGGGAAGTCATCTTGGGATGATTGAGCTGCTTTGCGTGTTTGACACACAGTGCCTTTTTCACAAACTATTAGGGTAATCTCATGAAGTAAAGAGAAGCAAACTGAAACTGCTTTCTCTCCCAGTGGCTCACAGGGCCTAAGTGGATTGCAATGCATGTTTGTTTTTAATGTGGTTGTACAGTAAAATGTTTTAATTTTGAACTGAAGTTTTAAAATTGAGAAATGTAACAAGTCTGCTATTTAATCTTCCCTCCCTCCCCATAATAACGACCATCGTCTTTGGTCATTACCTTTCAGGGGCCAAGTTAAGACTCTTCGGATCCTCCAAAAATGGGTTTGGGTTTAAACAGAGTGATCTGGACATCTGCATGGTCCTAGAGGGGCATGAGACCTCAGAGGTGACCCAGAATCTTTTCCTGTAGTGTGTGATTACATGCTTTCTTCTTCTTTTTTTGGTCCGGTGATTTGTGTGATGATAAAATGTTTGTGTCTTATTAGGGACTTGACTGCATTGCAATCATAGAAAGCCTGGCGAGTGTTCTGAGGAAACACTCAGGTGCGTATTTGTCTGTCACAGATGTGGCTGCATAGGGCACTTGGCTCACCAGGAATTCATGCAGCACTTTCCCAAGAGTTGTAAGCATCTTGCCTGGCACTGAAAAGATGATTGCTCTCTCTTCTAGAACAAATTAAGGCCTACAAGTCTGAGCACACAAATTTAGACAACAGAACAAAGTTTAGCTTTTGAGTGGTTTTTCGTTTAGGTTTGAGCAACATCCTGCCTATAACAACAGCCAAAGTGCCCATTGTGAAGTTCCTCCATGTAAAGACAGGCCTGGAAGGAGACATCAGCCTGTACAACACACTGGTGAGCACGCCACACACTTTGCGTCACATGGCCAGTTCTCAGTGTGTTCAGAGCTTCCAGTCTAAATACAGGCAGCTAAGGCATAATTCTTCTTGAGTGACTTCTTTGTGTGTGGATCCTGAAAGCTGAACAGAATTCTTAGGTGAATTCTCTTATGAACAATTCCGAGGTGCCGTAGGTCACCCATTCGTCATGATGTGCATGGATTTGCAACGCATCTTTTGCAATGTTGCCTTTCCTCATAGGCCCTGCATAACACGCGACTCCTGGCGTCATATGCCGCAATTGACCCTCGGGTGAAGCACCTATGTTACGTCATGAAGGTGTTTTCTAAAGTGAGTACACCGTTCATTGGCTGCGGCTGTGCCGCTGCCCTCAGTATTTACCACCATACTCCCACACCCATTCTGCTGTGCCGTTGTTGCACTGATGCATGTAATCGCTTTGCAGTGTGAGAAGAAATGTAATGCTTCCTGGTGCAGGCAAAGCTGACTCTTAAACATAATTATAAGGTCATTGCAGACCTTTGCACCCTTATCTTGTGTTTGTGTGTGTGTGTGTGTGCGTGTTCTCCAAAGGTATGCGACATTGGTGACGCATCGCGTGGCAGCCTCTCCTCCTACGCCTACACGTTGATGGTGCTGTTCTTCCTGCAGCAGAGGAACCCACCCGTTATTCCGGTTCTCCAGGAGGTATTCCCCGACCTATAGGTTGTTATATGCCATATGAGCCAAACAGAACTCTTACATCATTAGGAACGAGTCAGTTAGTTCTCCCTAAGGTAAAACCCAAACACGGAGAAGCAGCTTTTAGCTTTTACTCGGCTTTTAAATGGAACCAGCTGACAGAGAGCATTAGAACAGCCCTGACACTCAACACTTTCAAATCCAGGCTTCAAACATTTCTATTTGACCAGGCTTTCAACTCCACTTAGCAAACTGTTAGCTCTGCTGCATTTCTTTTTCGTAATGGCCTTTTTTTTAATCCTAACTTATTTTCTGTTCACTTTTTACTATCATGTTCAGTTTCCTCACTTTTAAATCTACTGTTTTTATTTAGTATATTCTATTTTAAATTTATTATTTTAATTATGTTTCATTTCCTTGTTTATTTTTATCTCTGTGAAGCACATTGAATGACCCCTGTGTAGGATAATGCGCTATATAAATTGTCTTGCCTTGTCATTTCGAGATATCTAAGGAGGTGCCTGAATAGTTTCATTTACATTATGGTGGGTTAGCTTTCCCCCCCATACTTTCAAGATTCAGTATTGAGACATTGGTGTATACAAATTTTTATATACTATTATTCAATTAAAGGTGCATTTGAAATATAAAAAGTTGTTTTAATGCAATACATTCATTCAAATCGCTGCTTCAATTGTAGATAAAAGGAAAATTTGCCTGTTGACCATATCTTGAGCTGAGCCAATGTGTATTAAATGCATCTCAGCATTCACAACACACAATATTAAATGTCTGGTGATTTTATATACTGGGCTCTCATGTTGGCCAGTCTTTCCTCCTGTTTAATTTGTCCAGTAACTGTTGCACTCTGAGTGACTCAGCAATTTAACTCACTTTTTAACCCTTTGCGTGTACTCCATGCAGTATAACTTGCCAATTTTCCGTAGATTTATGACGGACCAAAGAAGCCTGAAACCCTAGTCGATGGCTGGAATGTCTATTTCTTCGATAAACTGGATGAATTGGTAAGCTAATTTGGGTAAATGAAACCCATGTAGTTGCCTTTCCATCTGTTTTTATTGAAAATGAGTTGCTTTTCTGAAGCCCCCCACCCCACTGTTTTGACTTTGCTGTGTTATCAATTGCAAGGTGTTGTGCAGAAGTGTAGCCCCCTAGTCAGAGCCACGTCTCTGCAAGTGGCTGACTAGTCATGGTGACATCACATCGGTCACGCTGGGGCTTCGGCGATGGCTCCTACAGAAAATGCAGTATAGGGACACGCTCCAGAACAGCATGTTGGAAACGTGGCCGTTTGTCGGGTGGGGTGTCGTGTCTTTTCATGTGGCGATGCCTTCTTGCGACTGTGCTGTCGTGCAGCCCCGCTGCTGGCCAGAATACCGTGGCAACACGGAGAGTGTCGGTGAGCTGTGGCTGGGCCTGCTGCAGTTCTACACGGAGGAGTTCGACTTCAAGGAGCACGTGATCTCCATCCGCAGAAAGCAGCTGCTCACCACCTTCAAGAAGCAGTGGACCTCCAAGTACATCGTGATCGAGGGTGAGAGGGGAGAGCGGGAGAGAGAAAGTGTGGGGGGTAAACGAGATGTGGTTCTGCCATTGGCTTGATGTCAAGAATCAGGGGAGACTGGGTAAGATAGAGGAGCTTGATAGCCCCCTTAAAATGACCCCAAAAAGATTAGCAAACATACTTTTTCCTCCAGTAATTTGTTGAAGGGGCAGAGGGGAGGGGAAAAAACCTAATAAAAGACATGGATAGATCATCCTCATTTATTGCTAGTTAAAGTTTTTGATGTGTTGCTTGCTTTCTCTTTAAAATCATAGATCCTTTTGATCTGAATCATAATCTGGGGGCTGGTTTATCCAGAAGAAGTAAGTGCTTTTTAGTTTTTTATAGATTGCTCATTGCTACATAAAGGTCATATCCTAATTTATTAATTCTTTTTTTTTTTTTTTTTATCTTGACACAGTGACAAATTTCATCATGAAGGCCTTCATCAATGGAAGAAGGGTTTTTGGGACTCCGATTAAAGTCTACCCTCCTGAATATCCCTCAAAAATGGTGGGTCTTTCTCCAAAAACATCCTGCTTTTAATCCAGTTCCATTTGGAATTCATGAAAGCAGTGGAATGGAGGACATTTGTTATGAAACACTAGTCCTATTGTCTTGCATGGTCAAGCAATGTTAAGGGCAGTAAGCATTTCCTAACAGAATGATGTTTAGAATGTAGTGGAGCTTTAAGGAGTTGGAATGCCGAATTGAGTGCCTCCATGGGCGAGGGTCACGAGAACACCAGTGAAACAAGCTGTTGGTTGTCAGGTCTTGTCAGGAAGGGCTTGTTTGGTTGTGAATGACCCTATGCAACGTGTTGTACTTAGAATATTGCCCCAGAATTATTTTTTATTAACTTGTGTGAATTGGTAAATATGAAGCAGCATCCTGCCGTGGTGTCTCTGGCCCCCACAGTGACCCTGTTCTGGATGAATGGGTGGATTATTTGCTCTGTGGACTACCCTGCCCCTGTCTAGTTACCACATGCAGACTCGTCTGTCTTCCTGTATCTGCAGGCCTGTTTCTCACCTTCCCTATTCTCCCCCAGGAGTATTTCTTCGACCCCGAGGTGCTCACGGAGGGCAAACTGGCCCCTAATGACCGCTGCTGTCGGATCTGTGGAAAAATAGGCCACTTCATGAAGGATTGCCCAGCACGCAGAAAGTGAGCTTTGATCGCATCGCTGTAACCTTTGTTATACATGTGCATGTCCAGTGGGTAGACATACAGGAATAGACACATGTCCCTGGTGACCGAGTAGATATTGCAGCATGCCGTCTTCAGGGGCAGACTTGTGTCTGCGTGCCAGGGCCTTGTATTTTGTGAGCTGCGCAGGTGTGGAAGCTTTAAGCCTGTACCTACTTCAGGGTGAGGCAGAAGCATGATCACCTAGACTACGAAGACGCAGGCGGCAACAGGTGGCACCACGGTGACCTGGACAGGGTGCGGCCAGAGCCCCTGGAGGTCAGCAGGGACCAACCACTGCGTCAGGGCGAACGGAAGAAGGGGCAGGAGGAGAAGCGCTGTTTCATTTGTGGCTCCTACAGTCACATCATGAAGGAGTGTCCCAAATACAAGGGCCCTGCTGGTGAGTAGGCAGGAATGCACACCCAGAGCATGTGGTCTTCGATTAAGATTGGAGGAAATGAGTGGATAAGGTCTGTGTAACACCAACTCTGAATCCTCTGTTTAGGGACCGCAGGAAGCCCGAGAGCTGAGGGGCCAACTGCATCCAGCCACACAAAGAACTCACGAGAAAGACAGGTATGGCGGAATAAGCCAAGTCAGGTGGTCCGTGACAGCTGCTGACCTTGGCTCTTCTGCCTTTACACACTTGTCTCTTTTTGTAGGGATCACCCTTGCAGCAGAAGAAACCAAAACAGTCGAAGGTCATATTGAGTCCTCAAGCAGGTGTGTAGTCATACACTCACATCCCCCAGGGGCAAGAGAGTCTACGATGGATGGAGGGTTCATTTGTGTCTTGATATTCACGTGATTACTTGTACTTGGCCCTTTTCATTTATGGTGTCCTGGTAGAAGTGTTTGTGGCCTGGTAACAGTTCTGTTCATCCAACGATCTGTTACAGGCAGCCTCGCAAACCGGCACATGACTCAGGGAAGAGCCTCTTCCAGGAGAAAGCCCATGGACTGAAGAGACACGTGTACTTCAAGCAGAAATCCAATTCCATCTACATATACATTTTGTGTGTAGGTCACCTGGTCAAAAGACAACATGAACCAGAGGACGTGTTATGTTTTTAGCCAGAATTCCTCCAGAAGGATTTTTTAATTCGTTCTTTTTTTTAAAGCCATGATGCATGCTCTTTGCTGAACAGGTTCATATTTTGTTTTACTTTAATTTTAATAGTCATTTGGTGACTGTCACATGCACTATTAACCTTCGTGTCTGTAGAAAAGACAATATAGCTCAAATCTGAACACATCAGATAGCGGTACGAAAAGGTTTTTAAAGCAGTGACGCAGACCCCCAGACTTATTGTAAGACCAAAAGAAATTGATGACTTTGTATAAAATGAAGTCGAGTGTTCATGCAAAAAAAGAATAAAAATGAAATGAATTAGCGCTGGGTTTTTGATAAATTGAAAATATGAGCCTTGTCTTTCACTTCAGTTTGCTGCTATAACTTACTACTGTGTGAAAACCGCTAAAGAAATAAATTTTTTTTTTTTAAAAAAAAGTGGTTTTTTTGTGATATGTTTAGTAATGTGGTTTTGAGGCATTGCCTTCAAGCAATATGGAAAACAAGACTGAAGATCAACAATGTTAATCTTACGGGATTATATTTAGTTTAAGATAAACCTACTCGTATGACAAGCTAATTAAGCTTAAGTTTACATGGAAAGCAAAGAGAGTGATTCTTGAGTTAACATTATGTGTAATAAGAACCTGGCCTATGCATGAATGCTCTGGAGAATGTGGGTAAAATCTATTTGGAGTTTAATGAGGTAGTAAATGGTGTTTACATACATTTATCCTCCACTATACCTGTAACGCCTGTCCTAAAATTATACAGCATATACATCTGCAAATCAGAAAAAGCTGGGGCGTATGGAAAATGCAAATAAAAAAACAGTGATGCTTAAATTGACTTTTATTTCATTGCAGACAGTATGAACCAAGAAATTTCATGTTTTGTCTGGTCAACTTCATTTTGATATAATATGCATCCATTTCTGCATTTCAGGCCTGCAACACTTTCTAAAAAAGTTGGGACAGGGGCAGTTAAGTGCTAGTAATGAGGTAAAAAAAAATTAAATGATGTGATTTCAAACAGGTAATGTCAACAGGTGATTGTAATCATGATTTGGCACAAAAGCAGTATCCACATAAGGCTCAGTTTTTAAGGAGCAAAGATGGGTAGAGGATCTCCAGTTTGTCAACAAACGTGAGAAAATTATTGAAATGTTAAAACAATGTTCCTCAAAGAAAGATTGGAAGGGATTTGCATATTTCTCCCTCTACAATACATAATATCATTAAATGATTCAAGGAATCTGGAGGAATTTCAGTGCGTAAAGGGCAGGGGCAAAAGTCTAAGTTAAACACCCGTGATCTCCGATCCCTTAGACGTCATTCATCAATAACTGATATAACCACATGGGCAAGGGATTACTTTGGCAATCCTTTGTCAAGCACTACAATACGGAGTTACATTCACAAATGCCACTTAAAACTTTACTGTGCAAAAAAGAAGCCTTATGTTAATCATGTCCAGAAGCAGCACTGACTTTTCTGGGCTCGGAGGCATGGCATCTGGGATGGACCATCACACAGTGGAAACGTGTATTGTGGTCAGACGAATCAGTATTCCAGATCTTTTTTGGAAGAAATGGACACCGTTTGTTCCAAAGATGAAAAAGACCGTCCAGACTGTTATCAGCAACAAGTCCAAAGGCCGGGGTCTGTCACGGTATGGGGTTGTGTCAGTGCCCTTGGCAAAGGTAATGCAGAAAAGTACATTGAGATTTGAGCAACATATGCTGCCTTCAAGACGACCTCTTTTCCAGGGACATCCATGCATTTTTCAACAAGACAATGCAAAACCACATTCTGCACACATTACAAAGGCATGGCTGCAGAAGAAGAGGGTACGGGTACTGGACTGGGCTGCCTGCAGTCCTGACCTGTCCCCAATACAGAATGTGTGGAGAATTTTGAAATGAAAAATGCAGCAATGACAGCCTTGTACTGTTGCATACTTTAAGACCTGTCTGCAGGAAGAATGGGACAAAATAACACCTGAAATGTTTCATCGCTTGGTATCCTCAGTGCCAAAACGTATGTTAAGTGTTGTGATCTTCTGATAAGCTCCTCGATCACTCAAGTCAACCCCAGTCTGGATGAGCGCTGACATTGCATTCCAAAGTTCACAATTGGCAATGCTGATCAGCAGCCGCATCCGGGGAGGGAAGTGAGTCTGAGGACCCGAGGCCCAACCTTGATCACCTTGGCATAGGACAACACAAACTGAGGGTCCACTTTCCTGCACAGACACTCCAGTGACTGCCAGCCCTCCATCCCGTACCTGCAGTCCCAAAAAGCGTGACAAAGTGTTTTTTGCTCTGTACACCTGGATCTGGGGCAGCGAGGGTGTCTGGTTAGCTTGCATCTACACAGTACATCCCTGACCAGCAGCCTACCATGCAAACACCACCAGTTTAGATCCTACAGCTAGTGGTCTAAGCCTTTAGGCTGGATCCTGCTCCACATGTCCTTCTCTAGGCCAGAAATGACTTGGATGTTCCTCGCCTCCTGCACAGCCTTATATAAGGCTCGGTGTTTGATGAGGACATCCGAGACAAGACCAGCCGGAAAAGACTTGCTCCACCTTACTGCATGGGTGTAGTTGTCTGGCAGCATCTCAGCCTTGGGCCCAGAGTTGGACCATAACATCACTAGGTGTCGCAAGGGCAGGGCTAGCCACAGGTTGACAAAACATTAGTGGGGTTGCTCTGGGGGAGCCACCAGATATGCACAGAGCTGAGAGAAGAACAGGCAGTCAAGCTTGAGAGGGAATTCAGGGACATCTCTCCCCCCCCTTGTCCTTTCTGAAATACAACACTTCCCCATGTATTGATACTTGCCCCCCACATGAGACTGAAAATGTCTCGTGTTAAGTCTCTCTGCATGAAGCGGGGCATGGGGTATACATGAGCCAAGTAGAGCAGTGTAAGAAGTATATCTACTTTTAAGGCCAGAACCTTACCTAAGAAGGACAAGGACCTGGCATTCCACAGCCCCATCTTACATCTGGCTACATTCAAAATTTTTTTCCAGTTTACACGGGCAGCACCTTTCGAAAGAAATAGACCCCCAGCACCTTGAGGGGTCTGTTACAAAGGGTGAGACCATCTGTGACATCTTCTCTTGCCTTCCAGCCGCCAAAATATTTGACCACTGACCATCGCCAGTGGCTCTATACAGTATAGAGCATTTAGAGGCCGGGAGAGATGGGACACCTCTGCCTCACTTCGCTTGACTGGGGGTACAAGATGAACATACACACAAGCCAAGGTGACTACAAGTTGCTTTCTAAGTTTCAGTGTAAGCATGTTCACATGGGCTGAGAGCTGGTGAGCTGGCATGGTGTATAGTTTAGTGTTACACTGTTTTCAAACTCTAGAAACTAGGAAATCACAGTGACCACTTGTACCTCATACTTGTGTAATTGTGCACTTGATAAAAGGGCCACTTCACTGATTAATTTCTGACATTCACAAAATTGTGTGTCTGTTGCACCTTTTTGAGAAACTTATTTAATAACCTACCATATTTCGTTTGGCTTTCCTAAAATCTGACCTTTTTGTGGGATACACAAAGTTTATTCAGAAAAAATATTGCCTCAAGTTTATAAAGTACCCGGCTTTCACCAAAAGAAAGGAGTTACACTATAAAATACTTGGCGCAATTTATTTTTGGGTGATCTATTTAAGAGATTGGGAGTTGCTTAAAAAAAGTGTGTTTTGCTTTGAAATGGAAACTACTGACATTATTTTTTCTCTACAATTTTCCTAAGAAAATATGGAATGGTATAAAGTACACGATTGAATGTACTCTAAAATTAGGAATCTGAAAGAATTTACATTAGACCATATACATTTTGGAATATTAATGGACATAAAGAGGAAGAATTTTTTTTTTATATTATTTTAAAATTTGCAAATATTTTACTGATAAATCTAAATATTTAGTAACAGCAGCTGTATCTTTCATAAAGAACTGTGATTTTTTTTTACATCTTTGGAATATACAGAGAACTTGTGCTTGCAATACTTTGAATTCGGGAGAAATGTAAGGCTTGATGTTAACGCCCTGACTACTTTTCTGAAAGTGTATTTCTTCAATTTGTTTATACTTTATATAATTTTACATCTCTCTCTATCTCTCTTCCTCATTTGTTACTTTCTGATGTTTAACTCTATGTGATGTCTTGTTCTGATGTACACCATGTTCATTAAAAAACGTATTAGGCTTGTACGAGTGTTATATTTAATGGTGATTACCTACTGGCTGGTTAGGCTGTCAGTTATCGAGATGTCATATTCGGTTCGGCGCAGGCGCAATAATATGCCGTTATCTCCGTTAGATTTTTTTCCGCACCAGCTTTCCCACAGAGACACGCCCCTCCTGAATCTGAAACGCCCCTGTCGAAATTGATTGGTTTATATTCTGACGGCGTTTCCAACGCGGCATTTTCGTTCAACCGTAGTTTATTGCGTTTAGGTCGTAACTCCTGACAAAAAACGTCGGTTCGGCTGAACCAGGTGACACTCAGGTCTCCGCTCAAAGGGCAGAATAATCCCCTGACCTGAGCATCAAGAGTGGGGCAGTCTACCCCCGCTCCAATTTGAAGAACAAGCGCCTCATCCTGCAGAGAGAGCGGACCGGGATGAAGACAACTGAGAGAAAAGGGACATGGGGAGTGATGGTTAAGAGATGGTTTGAACTGATGATAGTAACTTTTATGTGTTACCCTGTCCGAACCAAAAAGGGGGTCCCAGATTGTCTTCAGACATATGGGGGGCTTCAGCTAGAATACCCTCGGAACACCACTACCGCATTCACGTTTGACCTATGTGACGTAATTAATTGTGGGGGTCGGAATAGCTCCTGGAGAGGGTATGATGTGTATGTCTGTGGGGATCCGGCGACTGACTGGATGTGCCACGTATGGAAGAACACGCACTATGGGCGTTGGTGTTCCTCCTGGAACGAGGTAGTGGGATACTCAGGACCCCACTGGCGTCCTCCAGAACGGCAAGGGTCGCCATGGCAGGGATTAAGTTTTCAAAGAAGTTTTCATTCCGTCCAGAACCCCCTCACGCTCTCGATAGG
>JAACJT020000034.1:14900932-14917755 GCA_009936485.2 Gymnarchus niloticus
GGTTTGACGTTTCATCAGCCTTCACCTGCGCCTCCGTGTGAGTCCTTCTACGTACCGGGAGTGTCAAAACCCCGACACATCCCACTTATAACTCTGTCTAGTTTTCGTGCACACCGAGCATCCTCTCTGTCTTGAAAAATCGCCTTTGTCCCAAGATGACGGGACAAACTACTGATTCTGAACGAAAAATCAATAAATGCTCCTCTCTTTAACATATACAACCACGAAAGCACTCCCAGTTGCACAATCATCTTTATCTCCCAAAGAATCTCTATACAAATGTTCACAATCTTTATTTCACATATTTCCCTAAAATAGGACCATATGAAGCCAACATGTCTGAGTCGGTGAAAAAAGGATTTTTTTATTAGCGAGTACAATGACACTGGAAATCATCAGTATCCATGATGATGGTAGCGGTTATTATTATTATGGCGAGGCGATCCTAGCTAAGAAAAACCCCGGGTTAACCTAACGCAAAACTACGATTTTGCATGGGCCTGATCTCAGAGTTATGGGGTGAGATTAATTTTGCACTGACTGGGCAGGACCGATCTGTGGAAGAGATAACATTATGGAAGCTATACCTTTTGGGCTTTTAAGGATGTTTGGAATCCATATTATTTCTAGTATCAACTCTTACGATAAAGTCTTACGATAAATGGCTTGAACTTTGAAGATAAGTGATGATCAAATAAATGGATCAGGAATATGTGTCATGACAGCTTTACTCCATAACTAGCCAAACATAGCTGGATAGCCAAACTGGGGTATATTGATCGGGAAACGCCGTGGTATTGTAATGAAAAATATTGTCTTCAACAAGGTTACAATGAAGCCAAAGAAAGGTAGACGGGCCTTTGGCTGGGTTGAGTCGATTTTTCTTCCTTGGATTGTAAACCCAGGTAGTTTTATAGTTCTAAAATCATTTTTAGAACGCATTTTACCGGTTGCTGGTGTCTTGGATACGTCACTGCACCGTATTGTGGAGCGATTACATTTTTAAGTCATTGTGTTGTCATAACTGAGATCGTTATTTATAGAAAGTTTAACTGTAATCGAAAATGCTCGACACTCGCGCGATGGAAGCAGTTTTTGGAGGAAGTGCGTATAGTGGCTCTCCAACGACTGGCACGTCACAGCTTGCTGTTCATTGGCTGTAAGGTCTGTCAATTCCCATGACGTATTTTCTTAGTTTGTACTCCATCTTTAAAAATTCAGCAGTTTTATCACCTTCGTTGTTCATCAGATCCATGTAGTAGCATCTTGTGTAATAACGGGGGGGGATTTCTGTTGCATCGACGACGTCAGACGGAAAGAAGGCGAGCACGAAAACGTTGGAGGCGTGTCCGTCTGACAATAAACCAGTCATTTTCGACAGGGGCGTGTCTCTGGGTGAAAGCCGGTGCAGAAAAAATAACGCCTCATAACGTGCTTGTGTAGAGAGTTCGAGAGAAAAACAACATGTCTGCTTCGGTAGTACGGGCGACGGTGAGGGCAGTTAGCAAGAGAAAACTGCTGCCGACCCGTGCTGCGTTAACTCTGGTAAGTGCGCCGGTTTCCTGGATAAAAATCTCGAAAGCTGCGCAGTTTAGGTTCTGTGTTTCATGAATGTGTTTAAATGGACTACGGTTGAGCTAAGAGGTTTGTGTTCCTAGCTAGCAGTTTGAAAACAGTGACTAATCCCTGCAGTCAGGCGACGTATAGCTGCAGACTTCAGTTAGTCGTTTGGCTGTACAGCACTAATAACGTTCAGTGTTGGTGTCGTCTTTACTGGCTTTAAAGAAAGCTTTTGGGTAACTCCTAGCTGGCGACCGTTCTGACCTACACCCAGGCGTTGTTATTGAAGTGACATGGAACGTCACACCAAAGCAGAGCTCTTAAATATCCATAATCAATAATTCCCCTTCAGGGACAGTCTGTTTTTGACACGAAGGGTTTGGTGAACGTGGGGCATGCTTGCGAATTTATTTGGCTTGTTTGCCGTTTTATAAAGTGTGTAGGTTGTGCCTTATTGTTCACGTATAGACGAGTTGCTGTATGTCGATGTGTGAAAGGAGACAGTACTATTTTATAAATTTAAATGGACTGCCACATTTAATGTTGCTGAGGAGTTAAGGAATCGGACTCAAGACTGGAATGATACAGATTTAAGCCGCAGTACTGTTTTATTTTTAGGTACTATTTACAAGATGTAATCTGTTTTTGAAAGTGGAATCAAGCTGTTTTCTTTAAGGCAATGTATTTTCAAAGTATAAAAAATAAGTAACAATATAAACTTCCTTTTTCGACTCCCTGGATACAAATATTTTGTTTAGTGTAGCAATCAAACCATGCATCTTCCATAATTGTTTGTCCAGGACAGGTTTGGGCTCTAGCCTCACTCAGTCTCAGGATGCTTTCTGGTTTTAAACCCTGCATAAAACCCCATTTTAGGACTTTGAGACCTTTGTTTCAGTGGCTGAAAGCTGAAGTGAGCTCATCCACCAGACAGCCCCATTTGTTTGTTCAGCTTTAAGTGTCTTTTACCTTGAGACTTATTTGGTTCTCTGTATGGAATCAGCAGTAATTACATGCTTTTTATGCTGGTAAAGATAAGCCTTAAATTGTACTTTGAGTGTGAAGACATGTTCACTGGGCATTTTAGGAAGGACAGCTTGAGGGTGCATGTGTTTCTCCAGTCTGGCCTTGGAGAATAATTTCAGGAAATTCTTCTTGAGGTTCCACTGCAAAGTTTATATAAACTTGTGTACTTCTCTCTTGTGTCTGTCTTCATGGGCATTTATACCGTTTTCTGTTTTCTTAGACGCCATCAGCAGTAAGTAAAATTAAACATCTGTTACAGAATAAACCAGAATATGTAAGTACCTAATTTCACATGTTTTAAAGGGAAACTTGTAACATGTAAATTTCTGCTGTCATTTGTATCATATTTCATACAGGGTAAAATAAATGCACCACTTAGTTTTTTTTTTATGTTTTGAAATACTTGAAGTGTTTGTCATATTTTATCTGAGCTCTACTTAAATATGAACTTTTGCATAATAGTCTTGTGCTTTTATTTTGTGTGTGACTTGTGTAATTATAATTTTTTTTTAACTTTGGAATGTTTTCCCTACTCCAGCTCATTTGTTTCAGTGTCTTTGCTTTAATAGCATGGAGTCTTATTTCTGCGTGATACACATACAGTACGCATGGACAGTATGCGTGTGTGGAGTCTCAGCCATTGTCTACATGAATATTCTTATGGGAATATGCTTTGGATTTTATAAGGATATTGGAGTTAAATTATAGTTTCATATGGTTCATTCAGGGACAATATGCACCGACATGCTTGTTTGTTTATACTGTATGAATCTGCTATTCGCATAGTCATCCTGCTGCATTGCTCATGTCGAGATCCAGCTACATTTGCAGCAGCCTGAGCTTTGATGATCTGTGTGGTCTTTGAGAACCTTGCGTAATCCTGCTCTTACTGCACAGATTGGTCTGAGGGTGGGTGTCCGAACACGTGGCTGCAACGGGCTCTCATACACAATGGAGTACGTCAAGGAGAAAGAGCAGGCCGATGAGGAGGTGGTGCAGGATGGTGAGTGGCAGTTCAGCGCAGCCCCTCTGACATTAAAACTGTTACAGTACACCTCTCTCATCAGACTCAGGCCTCCTTTTTTCCTCTCAGATTTTTGGTTCTCTAATGTATTCATTTAAACATAATTTGGGTGCTGTTTTGAACATGTTATGGGGCTACGATGCTCTGTCTGAGTGTCAAGGCAGGGCTCCCTGGCTCACACTTGAGTTGTATTACTGATGGAGAGCTGCACAAATGGGTGGTTGAATATGTCAGTGGATGAAGTGAGGCTTTGGGACTTTTACAGGTGGGATTATTTAGTGCTCTCATTCATTTAATAGGAGCATATCAAACAACCATTGGGTCAGGGATGTGGATGACAGCAGCGGGTAATCTCCAGTTCTCTGGGTTCCTTTGCCTCGGTTCTCCCATTACTGTTTACATGCAGCCGACGTCCAGGTTTGGTAGCAGGCAGGGCGCATATTGCATCTCCTGAGCGAGGTTCCTCTTGTTCTACACAGGTGTGAAAGTCTTTATCGAGAAGAAGGCCCAGCTCACCCTGCTGGGTACTGAGATGGACTATGTAGAGACCAAGCTGGCGAGCGAGTTTGTCTTCAACAACCCCAACATCAAAGGGACGTGCGGCTGTGGCGAAAGCTTTAACGTTTGATCAGCTGGCCTTCTTGTCATACACACTTTTGATTTGTACGATACTCGGGTGGTTTGTCGCCCTGTAATCTTCCACGTCGGCTAGGTATTGCCAAGTTAACCAGTCATTGAATGACCCAGGTGAGATCATGCATTGAAGGGGTCTGGGTGCATGTATTTTCTATATTATGAGTTTGGTAAATCATTTGATTTTTGGTACTGTTGTGCCCCTCTCAGCTGTGTTAGTTTGGTTATGCTGCTGTCTGGTATGCTCTGGACAATATTCCACCTCTTCCTTTCTACCAGAGTGAAGAGCAGATCCTGCTGCACGCATCTGCTTCAGGTGGCGTGTGTTTGTGTGTGTGTATGACAGTTCAGTATTTCTGTGGATAAACTTGACTAAAAACCTAAAGCTAAGTGATACTTCCCCTGAAGAAGTGACAAGTAGATCTGCATGCTTGTTAACTTTACATCAAGCCCTCTGTGTACCTGATTTTCCACTGGACAGTCCTGCACTGTCACCACCTCATCAGATGAATGACGTGAACCCAGCGTCCCCCCGTTCAGGGACTGCTGCAGCACAGCCAGATCAAACAATTGCCGTAAAACAGAAATCACTCTGTGGCTATTTGCCGGAGCCATCTAATCCAGGAATTCACATCTGGTATGAAATGCAGAGGCATGAATGTGGTTCTGTAGTACACACTTTAAAACTGTGTGGTTATGCCATTTTAGCTGGGATTTGGGTGAGTTTGCAGGGAATCTATGGTCAGTATCTAACTCCGAATATTTCAGTTCTTTGAATTGCCTTGGGATTGGTGTGACAGACCTGTCAGGTCAGTTCAGTGTACAGCACTCAGGTATCACATTCATTGTTGCAGAGGCTGTGTAATCTCCTCTACCCCATCCACTTGATTTGTCCATTTAGATTATGAAGCTGGTCGCTAGTCATTCCGATTGGGGCAGTGTGATGCTGTATGTGGAAGTTTCCAGAGAACTGTGGAAGAGACACAGCTTCTTCTTACTGATGGGGGAGGGAATATGGGGTGTGAGAGTTTTATGCTCTCATTTGGCCTAGTTTAACCAATGAGAAATGGGAATACTACCTATCATGGGATTGTAAGCTTGATTTCTCCCATTATTGCTGAGTGTGTCACACAGAAATTCATTTCTGTTGTCATTTTTAGAACAGAGTTCTTTGCTCAGGTTGGCAAAGTGTTTTAAGATTCAGGTTGCTCATAGCATGAGACAGCTCAGCCGAAAATGTTCACAGAACCATCTCTTTGGCTTTATGGACCTTTACGGCATGGAAAGAGAATATCAGCTGGATTGGGTGCGATGATTTCTGTGAGATGTATGCTGCCTGTTAACATGTTCTTGGTTCTGTGTCTTGTTTGTTCACATACAGAAATATTACAATTTATGATCAGGAAAGTAAGAAATATTATCCAGAATTTGGACGTGTAGTTGGGAAAGACTTTTTTTTTTTTATTATCTGGACATATGTGTACATATAAAGAATGTATCATGCCCTTGAACCCTAAAATGAAACGCACAAATGACATGTATGTACATACACAAAGTAAGAGTGAACTACTTCAGTGCCAGAACAGAATGTTTGTACTGTGTGTGGTATAATTACTTGTGCAATATGTGACTTGTCATTGTTGAATAAACTTTCTAACAACAACAGATGTAGAAAGAGTCATATTTGATATGACATAGGTTACCTGCAAGATCTTTGGCTTTATAGCATTGTTCTGAAAGCCTCATTTTCATTTATGAGGCATAATTCTGTTTTTAATGTAAACACTAATTGTTACCAACCTTAGTTTTGAAGGTTTGTGCCAGACAAGGAAGGGAGAACATGTAGAAATGATAATCACCCCCAACCAGCAGGAGGTGCTACAAATGTGGTGTACATAGCAGAGCTGCACTGCATGACATTAAAAAGCTGTCTTGGTGTGGGAGGAGTCTGTATTAGACAGGCCGTGCTGTGTATGTGGGCTCTGTTTCCCCCACACTCCCTGCCTGTCTTCTGCCTCTACTCTTATAATCTCTGACCCAGAGATTTCCAAAGACCTTGCCTTTATAGTAGCTCCCGTTGCTCAAACTGCTGTCCAAGACAATAAGGGCGGAGGTATGTCTACACTGCAGCTGAAGCCAGAGCCTTTGTGTATCACCACACACCGTGCTCCTCCCTGTGAATGTGGCCTGACAATCCAGACAGCTCTGTGATTCAGTCTGGGTTTTCTGCTACTTTTAAAATTCAAGACATGATTCTCAGCCAGGAGGAATCTGTTCTCTGTACATCAGGGGCTAGACTTCACTTTCTGGGCTGTGGCTTTTCCCCGCACTATGTAGGTTCTGTTTCTAAGTGCAGTGTCCACACTGTACCTTTCCACAGATATGAAGAAACTGCATATGTAAATTAAGTTTAATTTTCTTGCAGGCCCTTTTAAATTGATTTGTCGTTAAGGTTTAAAGTTTTTAAATGATGCTCATCTTAAAGGAAGTGGAACAAACATATTTGGCTAAAGTTAAGCTATCAAATTGCATAAACATACATGTAAAACACAAGTGTAATTCTTTAGCGGGCATTTTTACTGGAAGCAGTTTATTAAGACCCTAACCTATGTGCCACATAAAATGTAAATGAGCTGACTCAGCGCCATTATTTTGCAAGTGGTCATGAATGTTGGAAACGTCAAACAGACCCATAATGTATTGTCATTGTGACCTCACTTGTGCTTGCCTGTCCATGTGGTAATTGTTGCCTTTGAAACATGGAAATAGAATTTACTTTGGAGTAAAATCAGAACAAAAAATAAGAAATTACCCGTGACCCTGACCTAGATAAGTGGCTAGAAGATAGAAGGCTGAATGAGTGAGAAATTATCTTAATCAAACATAATAGAAGGTAAAACAATAACGCTTTTTATAAAGTGGTATGCAAGTCATGAACTTTAACCTAAATTACCAAAAATGATTACTAGAATGGGCTAAAAGGAATGAAACGGCAAGGGGGGGAGTGAGAGAGGAAGAGTGCGGTGGAGGGGGGAGAAGGGAGATTTTAAAAGGGACGGATAGAGCAACGTGAGACCCGCAGAATCCCTGGCGAGAAGGGCTTTATGTCCCTGCTTGATTCTTTCTGTTCTACTGCCTGGGTGTTAACCGTTCTTAACACTGGAGATGATGGTCCATTTATGGGAGACAAGACTGACAGCTAAAATCTTAGCTTTCCATTACCAGTGTTGATACTGAGGATGGCATTGAGCCACGGATTCCATTTAGTTCATGCAATGAAGCCCCAGTGCCGGTAGGAATTGTGATACCTGTAGTCGGGTTTTACAGCTTAAAGTTTCATCTGTGATCAGAGAGTCCAAAACAGCAGGAACTGGGGACATGATGGTGGAACATATTCCAGCTGTGTCAAAACTGAACAATGGTACAACTAGCGTTCTCTGTCTGCCTGACGACAGGTCTGGATGTAACACAACTGCTGTCTTGGGCCCCCAAAGCCCACCCTTGTTAGTAGATGCCTGGCTTGTGCCTCTCTTCTTTGCACTTATCATGCTGTTTGGATTGCTGGGAAACTCACTTGTGATCTATGTGGTTACTAAGCACCAGCAGATGAAGACGGTCACCAACTTCTACATAGGTGGGTCCTCCTTCTCGACTTCTCATGAAAATACCATTCATACATTCTCTGCTATGGTATAAATATGATGCTATCCAATGAGAGCCAGCGATCATCACTATGCTTGACAAAGAGGCTCTTGAATTTAACATATATGTTTACATCTATGGAAATTGTACAATCGTGAATAGTGTATGTATGTTTCCCCTCAAACTGAAGTTAATCCTTTTTAATATAAACTATTGTTTTTTATTAAAGTCGTGGCAGCTTTTTCAGACATCTTCTGTTTGTATAATTTGGATCCAATAAACATTTACTTCATTTAACTTCTTTCAAAGCACAGTGACTTAGTGAATGCACTTTCAAGGTTGGAATAGAAAATCTACTTTGTGTGTGTGGAGTTTGCATGTTCTCACCATGTTAAGTGGGGTTGCTCTGGCTGCTCCAGCTTGCATTGCGTGTCGGTTAATTGGAGTCTTTAATCTGATTGTGTATGTGCCATGTGATTGACTGGCATCCAGGGTCTGCTCCTGCCTTATTCCTCATGCTGCCTGGGATAGACTCCAGGTCCCCGGTGACCCTACTCAGGATAAACTTTGAACAATGGATTTTGTATTGGTGTAAAATATATATCTCACACTGAGTGTTCTAACAATGGTGAATGTTTATCTAACCACTGCCAACTGTGCAGGGTTTTAATGGTTTGTCATTTGTAAACATTCTGCTGCTGACAGTAGAGCTCTTTCTAAACTCTTCTTTAGCTAACCTGGCAACGACAGACATCATATTCCTGGTGTGCTGTGTGCCATTCACTGCTACCCTCTACCCGCTGCCCAGCTGGGTGTTTGGGGAATTCATGTGCCGGCTGGTGAACTACATTCAGCAGGTGAGGGGTCTTTATGCTGGTTAACATTTGAGATTTAATGCATGCCGATAATGTGAGGATGGCAAAGGTTTTTTGGCTGCAACCCTTTCCAAGGTCACCGTGCAGGCAACCTGCATAACTTTGTCTGCCATGAGTGTGGACCGCTGCTACGTGACTGTGTACCCCCTTCAGTCCCTCCGCCATCGGACCCCACGCATGGCGATGGCTGTCAGTCTGGGCATCTGGATAGGTATTCCCCGTTTCTTACACCTCCCTCCCGTTTTTCAGAAAACAGATACCACACACTGGTGCTGACCTTCAGCTCAGATGGAACACAGAATCTACTCCCTCATATTGCATATTGTATTCATGTCATGTGGACAAGAACGATCACAATAAAATGGAGAGACTTTTGGCATCTTTAATTTTCATTTTTAACAGTGATTATGGCTTGTCTAAATATAGCACTTTTCATTTCATGTTGGATGTTGTGATGGTGTTTTGTCAGACTTACATTAATGTTCACTCAAAACATTAACAAGTGAGCAAAGTACTCAACAAATAACTCATCACTTTTCATGTTAACACCACCATACGCACTTAGACTTTCAGTTGTGTATTTGGAGCTCTTTTATCATTGACCGTTCAACATTATGACATGTAAAACGGGCGACTCTGTTAGGGCTTTGAACTATAGTTAAAATCACAGTTCAGGTGATTGACTTTCTAGGATTCTATTTAAAGGAATCTCCCAAAATATATTTCAGCACGGGTCCTTGATCTGTTGATGCTCGAGTTTCATCTCTCTTTCTCTCTCTCTGTTTCCGCAGGGTCATTTGCACTTTCTGTGCCAGTGGGGTTGTACCAGAAACTTGATGCAGGATATTGGTTTGGCCCCCAGACGTACTGCACCGAGTCCTTTCCCTCTGTGCTCCATCAGCAAGTCTTCATCCTCTATACCTTTGTGGCCGTTTACCTCCTGCCCCTCCTGACCATCTGTGTCTGTTATGCCTTCATGTTGAAACGTATGGGTCAGCCTGTAGTGGAGCCAACCGACAACAACTATCAGGTTCACAGACACTCATTCTCAGCTCTCATTACTGCTCTGGATTTCCTTAAGGGTCCTAGTTTTTCTGTTATGATTACAGAATGTAAGAAACATATTTATATGAAGAACACAGTTTGTTGTTGGGAAGTTGTAATTATTGTACTTGTGTACGGTGTTTAGCTTCTTAAAATAAGGCATCAGGGTGTACTTTAACACACACAATGAGGTAAGGAAATATTCAGAATGACAGAAATGAGCAAAGGTGTGCCAAATTCAATGCCTTAAGCCCCCATGTGTGTTTATATCTGTATTGAGGTTGAACTGAGTTATTTAAATTGATTGATTCATGGACATGAAATGCTGTCAGCCCAGAATATGACAGGTGCCATCCTGTGACATACTGACATATTGCCTTCTCCATGACACCTCCAGTTGGCAGAGCGGTCAGAGGCAGTGCGTGCCAAGATCTCCAGGATGGTGGTGGTGATCGTGTTGCTCTTCACTGTCTGCTGGGGTCCGATTCAGTTCTTCATCCTGTACCAAGCCTTCCACCCTAACTTCCGCAAAAGCTATACACTCTACAAGATCAAGATCTGGGCTCACTGCATGTCCTATGCTAATTCCTCTGTCAACCCCATCGTCTATGCCTTCATGGGGGCGAACTTCAGAAAGTCCTTCAAAAATGCCTTCCCTTTCATCTTCAAACAGAGGGTAGGCAGCATCAGGGGAGTTATGGCTAACACAGAGATGCAGTTCCTTTCATCTGGAACGTAAAGCTATTGAAAGGCCAACTGCCCTTTTATAAACAGAGAAAATAAATATTTAATTACATAAATACTGAGCTCCAACTATAGTTAAAATGTGTGTCATCAACAAACCTCAACAATTTTGAAATAATGATTTTTGTTGGTTATTAAACACTGTTAACAATTTTGGGACAACAATCTTGTCAACAATGATGTCAACACAATAAATATAATTGAAGATTTTAATCTATATCAGTTTGTATAATGGAACAGTAATTTATCAGTTAAATAAAGGCTAATTTGTGACTGAGCATTGTTACCAAATATGCGCACTTAAGATGGGGCTGAGTCAGATTCCAACTCATACATTCCAAACGAATCCCAGAACTCTTTTGTTTTTGTTTCTATAGAAATAGCAAGTGGGTTAGGAAGCATTTGTTAACCCCACGATTTAATATTGTAATGAACATACTGAATTTAGACCAATGACAGCGTCACTGCTTGTTCTGAGCTGAAAGCGTTACAGAATCACATAAGCAATGGTTAATTTAATTCATTGCATCGTGTGTGCTTGTGTGCTCAGTGCTGAACTGAGCTCTTGTGAGCACGCTTGACGTCCTGTGACAGTTCTGTGCTGCACTGCTTTTCACGAGTGCTGATACAGTTCCACAAAAACAGCTCACTGGGACCGGGCTTGCAACCGTTTAAAGGAAATGAGGCAAAGAATAGTGGGCTGTGCTGAGCTCGCACCCTCTGGAATCAGGGCTGGGGGTATGATTCCTGTCTGCAGGCTTGTTTATTTGTAAGGCCTTGCTTCTCGAGGAATGCTCCAACAGGAAAACTCTTATAGGCGAGTACAGACGCCCTCTAGTGGAATACAACGTATACTGTCTGTAAGCTCTGTTTGCTCTCCTGCGTATTCATTATACAATATAGCCAGTAAGTCAGTGGAAAGACTGTATACTAGTACATGTGTTGTTTGCTTTTGATTTTTACTTATTAGCTTATTCACTGAGAGGTGAAATTACAGCTGGTCAGAACTGATATATTTCATTTACACTTGGTTAACGTAAGTTCTGTATTGTATGTGTAATGGCGTATACGTTTTCCTGTTCGTTTCAAGAATGTGATAAGCCGGGAAGGGTTCGTCACAATATGAACTCTTAGGATTGTTTTTATTGCTTTCTATCATTTTTTTTAATGACATGCATTATTCGTATGCCTCCAAATAACGTTCACAATAATTTGAAGCAAGGGTTGGTTTTAAAAACACGCTCTACCGTAAGGAGAGCTCGACGTGGTCTTTATTGCCGGCTGCTCCTCCACACCCGGGTACCCCCATGGCTGCTTCCCCGGCCACCAGGCAGGTACCGAGGGCCTTTTTCCGGTACCGCGGCGTTGGCATGGATTATATGGCGACTTCCGTGTCCCCCCCCCCCCGCCACTCGCTTCCTGCCTCGACTGCACGAAACAGACGAAAGTGGCCTTAATCACGTCGCCGCCTCCTTTTAGTTTTATTTCCTTAGGAGCAGATCAAAACAGCAATTCCGACACTTTACTCTCACTTTTGCTGCTTCTTGTTTTCTCCGGCTGAAGTAAGTAGTTTCACTTTTGTTGAACTGAAGTTTCATTGATGCTTCTAAAGCCCCGTGTACGTCTTCAAATAACCGATATAGACAGAGATATACATATAGATATACATATATATATACAGCCTGTTCGAGCTCGTATACATGTTAAAGTCCGTAGTTCGGTGGCTATAAAAACGTAGCTCTCTGATTTGATCAGGGTAGCAAAAACGACTTGCTACCCTACAATACTGAGTAAACTACAGGGAGATTTTCTTTTAGCTTAATCATTTTATTAATTATATAAACGTATTATCTCGCATCACCGGGAATCAGCCTGACATCTCGGCGTTCATTTCATCGGCCGCAGCAAATGGCAGGTAGGAGACCTTCGCTCGGGGAGTGTCTGTGTCCCACGGGTCGACAGACACCACCATCGAATGGCCAAGCCTGAACCTGGACACGCATGCAAGCGATTTTAACACAGTTAAAGCGAGACATGCAACGATGATACCTCGTCAGATTGGAATAATGGATGCCTGAAGGCTGAGATGAGATCAGCCTGCTTCCTAACTTGCTTATTGAATAGTATTCCCCAGTAAAATACGTCGAGCAATACGTTCGGATAATAGCACCGGTCAAGTATTAAACACATTATATTTTATGTATTTAGCCAGAGGATCGGCAACTCCTACTGGCACCGATACCACTGTCACGACTAAAATATGAACTGTGTGCAGATAGTTGCCATGGGTGCTTCCCAACACTGTATAACTCTAACAGAACTAATAACGATGATTTACTGCCTTGTGACATAAAATGAAGCACATCTAATTGTAGTGATGTCACAAATGAGGCTTCAAACCCCATAATGAGTGGACTCTGAACTAAGCAATCAGTACTGATGGTTTTGAATCCTCATTTAGTGCCAGCATTGATTGGTAGTTCAGGATCCTCACACTCATCATGGGTCTTGAAGCCTCATTTGTCCTATTGCTATCTAATTGTGCCTCTTTGCCTATGTGTTTCCTAGAGCTGCCTGTTCCACAAAGTGAATGTAATAATTTTACTCCACTATGATGGACAGGTCTTCCACTGCCAATCAGCCCATACTGCTGACTACCATGGGGGCTTTAGGAAACCCTCGCAGAGGTGGAAGGTTTCCACCCCTCATAATAGGTGCCTTCATTGCCTGCATCATCGTGTTGGGTTTCAACTATTGGCTGTCATATTCACGGAACCAGGAACTGCAAGTGAGTATTAATCTGAAGAGGTTCTTCTGAATTGCCTTGGATGATTTACCATTTACTGTATTAGTTTTTAAAAATGTGGTTTTCGCTTGAATGATTTCAAATGTGTATTTTTGCCATACTGCAACTCTTGTTTTTTCATCATACTGAATATTTGAGATACAATAAATCATGAAATTGTGTATTAATAAAATACAACTCATATAGTTGAAAGTCTTTGAGCTGGATGCAAAAGTGCGGCGTGCGGCAGCGGAGCGGTCGGCCGTGGAGATGAAGAAGAACGAGTTTCAGGAGCAGCTGAGGAGGCAGAACGAACAGATCACTCGTATTGAGGTGCAGCACAGCAGTAAGCTGGAGGCGGCCAAGACGGCCTGGAGAGACGAGAAGGTACAGCGGACGCCTGCGACGGATGGCCATGTGGCGTCCTCGCATCCAGCACCTGCTCGGTGTCAGTGTATTGTCATTGAAATGTTCAGACTGGTCTCAGGAAGTGCAGGGTGGACATTCTGGTGGCTTTAAGGCTAATTTTTAAGAACATTCTGATGTTTTGTGATAGTCACGTGACGATTAACGCGGCAGAGAAAATATAGGACATTTCTAATTTGTTGAGAATTTTCTCCTTGATTATTACTTTTAGTAGTGGATAATTTGGACCTGTTGGTGCTTTAGAAACTGTAATGTCTCTCTCGTCTGGGGGGGTAGTGCTTTTGAACTGTCCATAAATATGAAATAACACATACTATTAGTAAAAGGCCCTCACACACATACTGTCTGTGCCATCAACCTAACCTCAGTGCCAGTCGCTCATGGATGTTTAACCTCTTAAAGCAAATCAAGCCTCCCTGTCACAGCTGGCATATGCAGGCCCCATCTTAGCAATTCTCCAATAATCCCTCGAGATTCCTGCGTATTGTAAAATGAGAATTGGGTGGTACTTGTGTTAAAAGTACCCATTTGGGTCTGGGGCAGGAGGAACGTCTGACGCTGCCTTGAATCGCTAACCCCCCTTTATGCTTAGCTGTGTTGTTGATCGTATCCCGTACCATCTGTCAAAGGACTCGCAATTCGAGCTAGCCGAGCAAACAGGCCATTCATCTTTTGGTGTACAATCTGGCTGTCTACATTTGCGCTCATCAGCATTATCCGATCCTAGGGTTGGATATTGGAGGGATGATGTCTGATCTGAATGGGCATTAGGCTGTGCATGGTTCTGGTTTGGATCTGATGAGGGACTCAACGCTGCTTAATTTAATTCAGCTACACAGCAATGAGCCTTAATTATTTGTCCTAATTCAGGAATGGGTTTTTAGGTAGACTTTCCATCCCCCCTCCCATCATATATATACACACACACACACACACACACACACACACACAAACAAACGTTCTCGGCCCTCAGGACTTTGTTAGCTCTTCATTTCCGTTTATTTTTGTCAGCTTCTCTGTATTCAGCTGCCCAGTTCCCAGTGTGGGCGTGTAGCCGTAGTACCGTTGTCGGAGAGTAAAGTGACTGATGATCCAGTGACATGCTTTTGTCTGCATTTACAAGTATGGATGGGGGGGGGCACGTCTTTAGAAGCATTATGGTTGATGTTAAAAAATTACAAAAAAAACATTACCTTCACCTCCTTAGAGTGTAAGGTGTAATCTTTGCTGAATTTCCACTGAACCATCAGTGTTTGGAAAAGATGTGGTATTTACACAGTAAGAATTCTTTTCTTTCGCCGGCTGTTTTTCTAAGGACGTTCCTGCTTAAGAGAAAGTGGGAATCATTGAAAAATGTGTGCTATCCAATAATGAATATTAAAAAGGAGACAGTACCAATACTATACTGCTCAAAAAAATTAAAGGAACACTTTGAAAACACATCAGATCTCAATGGGAAGAAAAATCATGCTGGATGTCTATACTGATATGGACTGGGTGGTAATGTATTAGGAACGAAAGGATGCCACATCGTTTGATGGAAATGAAATTCATCAACCTACAGAAGGCTGAATTCAAAGACACCCCAAAAATCAAAGTGCACCTGTTGTTAATTTTATTAACACCAAAGGAGCTGAAACTGATTAACACCCCCCTCTGCTACTTAACTGACCAGATCAATATCCCAGAAGTTTCACTGACTTGATGCTATACTCTGATTAAAAAGTGATCCTTCAATTTTTTGGACCAGTGTATATAGCAACACCACTCATTACGGCTTAATTTCTGCCCTTGTGCTAATTATGGTTGTTCCTATCGGCCTTGTCTATGCAAAGTATTCTGGATTTTCTCCCAATGTAATATAGAGTTGAAAATGTAGTGATGTAATGTGATGTCCTGCTTCTTAAGGACAGCTCATTCTCATCAAATAGCAGTTGCTTGGGTCTTATCCCGCTTTCCACAATTACCCTTCTTAAATGGTTAAATCTAATGCCCACCCGTCCATCTTGCTGTCATTTTCTTGCAATGGAGTGAGCTGTTGAGGCTCTGAGAAGTAAATAATGCATCGGAATTAATTGTCTGTGTTTTTTCAGGAGAACCTGCTTTTCAACATTTCCTCCAGCACAAAGACGATACAGAACATGGAAAGTAAGCCCCGTGTCTCACCTGTGCCGAGTGAGGGCGTGTTAAGTAAATGTTTGGCGCACTGTAATGTTTCTGCCTCCACAGATCAGTTTAACACCTTGTTTGAAAATCTGGGGAAACTGCAGAAGGAACTTCAGGAGTGTCAGAGAAACAAAAGTGCCACCGAAGAGAAAATGTTGAACAATCTGTAAGTGAATCCTGGCCATTTATGCTGGCTCCCTTAGGCCTCAGGATTCAGAGAAAACACTGGAATCGGTATCGCATCTGACATTAAAACTGCTGGGCGAGGTGACTCGTTACCGCGGTGTTTCTTTGAATGCTCATTAGAGGTCCTTAGTTGTGGGAAGATGGTAAAATAGTTTCTACCTTTGGTTTTGTTGGTTTCATTCTAAGTCTGCTTTTTGAGACTTGCTTAGAACTGCAACACAAAAGACTGAGTCGGAAGGTAGAGCAGGAACAATGATAATATTTCATACTTAACGTGTGTGTCCGGTGCTGTGTGAGCTGTATTCCGTCCGAGGGAGGCTGCAACTGTGCACTGACAGCCTTCCATCTCTGCTCGATTGTGCAGGATGCAGTGTAAAACCCAGCTCCTGCATCTGGAGGAGGAGTGCACCGCAAAGATTGCGGCATCCAGGCTGGAGGTGGCGGCACAGGCCCTGGGGAAGACGAGCTCACAGGGCACCAGAAACAGCTCTCAGGTGCCACACTGTCCGCCAGCCACACCAGCTCACAACCGAGCTTGCTTGTCTTGATTTTTTTTTTTAAAGAACCGTGTGGATGTGAGAGAATGTGTGCTAACTCTCCTGGTCCTTAGCTTGCCTTTGTGCAGGCGGATGGTTTAATGGTGTGTGTGTGTGTGTGTGTGTGTGTGTGTGTGTGTGTGTGTGTGTGTGTGTGTGTGTGTGTGTGTGTGTGT
>JAACJT020000034.1:14926290-14947163 GCA_009936485.2 Gymnarchus niloticus
CTGTGCACTGAATAACCTAGGTAATAAAGGTATTTGCTGTCTCTAGACTCCGAGTTGACTGTTTTTCCACCACACTGCACACTGCTGTCCTTCAGAACACACACTGAAATAATGCAGGTTTTTCTGGGATCTCAGGAAGGTAATAAAAGAAACATGGGGCAGTCGTGGAGTAAATACTACCACCATTTTAACCATACAGTATATATTTAGGATGGGTCTAGTGTGCTATATTTTTTTGGCACTTTATCGTTTCCTCTTGCCTTCCTATCTAGGCTTCCCCTGGCCCCACACAAGCTAAAATCACCAAGGCCACACAGCAAGAGCTCCAGAACGACTTGAAGAAAGACTCCATCCAGGAGCAGAAGGAGAGCCCAGTCTCCACGCAGACCAAGCCAAAACCTCTGAAGCTAAAACCGTCTGAGCTGGAAACCAACAGCATTGTCGAGAACGACGGTAAGTGGCACCTTTCCCATTTACAGACTGAGTTTGCGCTGTTTGCCTGTCTCCCTTGTGTCTTCAGGTGCCTGCTGACAGTGACCCACAGCTATACCCCGGTGCCAGCATTCTTTTATATGTGACAGCACAAAACAGCAGGCTTTGTTACAACACCTGGATCTCCATCATATCCCGCTGAGCAGGGCCACGGTCCAAATTTGTGCAGTTGCTGTGTAACACTTCAAATGCACGTGGACAGTGATGCCACTAAGATGCACATTAGCACAGTGACCCTGCAATACTATTGCTGTATATTGAAATGAATATTTGATGATTCCTAATCTTGTTTAAGACCCTTGGATCTATTGACTATGCAGGTGCTTCACAGTCTGAGAAGGACACCATTGCGTTGAAAAACAAGCTAGTATTGGTCAACTCACAAGCCACGACGAAAGGCAGGATTCCTCAGGAGACTGCGGTAGGAGAGGGCCCTGAAAACGGCACTGAAAGAAAGGCACCGGAGATGTTGGACAAGGACAGAAAAAATCTTAAAGCTGAGGGTGAGGTGCTTTTCCAGTCAGCATCCCCTTAAGGAGAGCATCGATCTGCCCAAAGTTTCATGCAGGTGGAAAAAGTGGCTGCCCCAGAGAAGCTATGATAGCAACCTGACTGTTGGGAGGGGAGATTAACCGTGCTTTAAAAATGTTTTTGTGTTTGGCCCCCAGCTGTGGAGGCAGAGGCAGACTATGATGGAGAGGAGCGCAATCTTGACAAGCAAGGTAAGAAAATCACACCCCCTGGGAGTGCAGGTAGGGAGTTTGGGGGTGGATATTTCATTCTGTTGCTAGATGTGTTCACCCAGTCACAGGGAAGTATGTTCTCAGGAAAGAAGGGCTGTCCTCCCAGCTACAGGTAAAAATCCTGAGGCGAGACGTGTAGAGCAAGACATGGAGGAGATGCTGGCAGACTACAACGGTGACGATGAGAATGAGGGTGAGTTCGAGGCGGACAAGCAAGCTGAGCTGGCAGAGCGATGAGGTGGCAGCGGTGGACGCACCCTACTTAGGTACACGATGGCTCACAGCCAGATGCAGCAAAAAGCGTCTTTGTGGTCTTCAGAGACTTCGGTTTTCCTGCAGGAGCTGATTTTTATGACTCTTAAAATTGATTTTGTTTTACAGGAGTGGAGTGGAGGTGGAGGATAGACGGTGGAGGGTAATTAGTCAAAACTGGCAGCTCCGTCCGCCATACAGTATGTGATGACACTAACAGGAGACACGATGTGCACACGCTCTGGATGCTGAACAGAGCCTGCGGTTTGCCTCAGCTCTCTGGGCTGCCAAAATGAATGTATTTTTTAAAAAATCTAATTGTTTTTCTCAACTGCTGTAAACCAAGATGATGAGGAACGTTTAATATTTTTGGAAAAGACTAGATGTTTTGGGCTAATAGGATTTAAAAATACAGAGGAAAGGATATTGAGTCTTGAATACCTTTTTAGCTATGTTATCCAACACCACAGTAAATTTATATAATGCCCAGGTTTCTGTTATACTACTTACTATCAGAAAGAAATCTTAACTGGAATGCATTATCAGCTCATCCCTGCCTTTATTTGTAACTTATAAGAATTACCTTCATGCCCTTTATTTTGAATAACCTTTAACTTTTAAAGCCTTTTTCTGGCCTATTGAGCCCATACTGGATTTTCAGTTTTGCTTGCTTTTTAGTGTTAAGTACCTGCGGCCTGTAGTTATTCAGTCATTTTCATAACATTAATTACTGATGCTGGTCATTAGGAGTAGCATTAAAACTTCCAGGCCTTATTTTAAATGTTATAGTTGTACAATTCTGTTGTGTGTATGACAGAGGAGACATGCAGCTGTCAGGTATTCTTGCTGGGTACTGTACCACATGACCAGTGTGGGCCTGAAGGTAGCACAGTTACTGACTCTGCTCTAAAGCTTCCTTCTGCAGCAGGGTGTCTCTGAACAAAAGTGGTCTTAATCTTAGTTGGGTAGGGCTTGGCTCCCTTTCAACCCAGTAGAGATGTTCTTGGCTATGGGGAGAGGGCTAAATGGTGTATACCTTTATCTAAAGCTTTGGAAATTTTTTTCTATTTGGTTCCATCTACTTTTTGAGATTTGCTGGAGAACAAGACTTGAAACTATAGGAAAGTACCATTGTGACATCTATAAAACAATTAGATGAATTTAAGTATCTGTAGTGTGATTTTTTTTTTTTTTTGGGGGTAAGGCTGTTTGTTACTAATTAAAGACACAGCAGGAACAAAATGTAGCTACTTGTTTATTTCACTGACCATGGTCCGTTGGGGGTTCTAGGAGTGCTCAGCACCCAGTGAGGAAGGTGAATCTGTCCTCGACACTCACTTGCTTAACTGTGTTGTTACTACGTATGCTCCGGTTGCCCCGGACGCAGTCCCTCTCTGGGGTGTCATTACTGTCTGACTAAATGGGTGGTTGTGATGTCATCAGGCAGGTTCTCACACGTGGCCCACAAAAATGTCTGACGTGTTCCCCATTCAGGCTGCACCTGTTTATGTCTTTGAAGGAAAAACAGATCCTCAGTCTGCTACTTGCTTGCCACAGCTGATCTGAAGTGATATCAAACAGGACCAAAGGGAATGAAATGACGTCCCCTGGCATCTCATTAACACTTTAGAAAACTACACTGCAATTCATTAGTTGTCATCAGAGATGACCTCTTACCATCTGATACGTGCACATGGATTTTAAAAAAATTCAAGAACAGGTTTAAAGCCAGATCTGATTAAAAAAAAAAAAGTTTAAAACTTTACCATAGAAAGAGGTGTGATATCACCAATATACGGTTTTCCTGCTTGTTGACTGAAAAGAAAAGAAAAAAAAAAAAAAACCTTCAGTAAAAGAGGTGTGATCTTTAAAAGTCCTGTACCACTTTTAATCCTAAAAAGCCCTGCACTGGCTCTTTGCCCAAAGATGAGACTCGATTCTGGACCCGGGCTGCACCATGACCTCAGCACAACGGCACACTCATCACCCTAAGCTGGTGTGGGTGTTTCACTGCAGGTACACACACAAGTGTCGGTTTCATCACGTTTTATTTGTCTGCTTAGCACACTGAACTAGACTGAGGCAGAACATCTCACTGAATGATGTGCTGGGGGGTTTCCTGCACTTCTGGGTGTGGTCATGGTCCTCCTTGGGCTGGGAGGGCACCCCCCACCCCACCTTAGATGATCTTCACCACTGGGAAGTATTTGTGTGCTGAGAAGTCAAACTCTGGCAGGGCCTATGGACAAATTTGGGAGTGGTCAGATCATATATGACAGAGAGAAGCCTAAGGGCTCCGTGTCTAATGAGCTGTTTTATGGCTTCACACCCAAAACACCCCCCAAAATTAACTGAATCCTGGAAGTTAAGGTTACTACATTTCAGGAGTTGTAGTGGAAAAGTGATTTGTGAACTTCACCTGCACGGTACTGCAGTATTATGATCTGCATACCTTGGTCTCCTTTTTGTGACCCCCTGCCAGCAGTTTCATCACCACAATGTTGGGTTTAGCTACTTTGAGAATTCTGTTCACCTGGGGGAGAGTGATGCAGAACAGGAAACTAAGTATTAAATAAAAGCAATTTGCTGAACACAAGTTATCTGAAAACATAATGTGGAGCATAAAATCTCAAATACCTGAGTAGGCATGGGCCGGTTTCTGGTTTCAAGGTATACCGCAACTTGAAAAAGTCAGGGTTTCAAAACCACACAAATTTTTCGTCACACTGTCCCTGTGGTACGAGCTGTTTTTATGACTCAAAGACAGAAAGTGCAGGAATCCCTCAGGTCATGTGCAGTGTCGCGTAACCCCTCCCCCTCTCCCTCCAGTTGGTGCAGTCAGTCAGTCAGCTGTGTATGATGGCCGAAAGAGGTGAACCCCCCCCGAATTATTCCCCCCGTCAAATAAGACAAAGTTGGCTGTTTGGGAATTTTTTGGGTGTGAAAAAACGGCCATGGATTGGAGGGGGAAGGTCATCTAAAGAGTGGCTGCCAGAGGAGGCAATACTTCAAATATGATTTCCCATAGATCTACAGGAGCAGCACCCATCACTCGTGATGCTGTCTTGAAATGAACGTTTGGAACCAGCTATGAGAGTTAGCATGTCTAGCATTGGTGAAATAAATGGCCTGCTACTGGCTTGCTACTGAGGTAGATGTAGATAACATGGCTAATTAACTAGCTGACAGCAGAGTAGAGAAGTATTAATTTTCTGCAAAATTAGTACTTTTACTTTAGTACTATAATTAAATTTAGCTGGTATCACATCTATACTTTTGTTTTACTTTTTTTTTATTACAGAAAATAATTCAATTATTTATGTTCTGAATTTGTTGAGCTGCAGGTTTAGGCTCGTTAAGGGACTGCATTTATTTTAATTTTATTTCAAAGAATTCAATTATTTTAACTTAACATACACGTTCACTAATGTCCCAAATATTCTGTATGTTGTTTTAAAAATAGTGTTCAATGGAAAAAAAGTTGTTCATTTTAGAGCTGTATCTGCAATACCGTGAAACTGAGATTTTTGCTTAAGGTTATCATACCGTCAGAATCTCATACCGGCCCATGCCTATACCCGAGCTTTAAAGAAATATCCAATCAGACTGGTAAAACAGTAAACAAAACAGGCTGAGAAATTTTTAACTGGTGGAATTACCTTAAAATCATAACTAGTCTAGTTTTCAACCAACAAACTCACAGGAAAATAGATTAGATGTATATAAATAGATAGAATGATGAATGTCAATCAAAAACATGGATGGCTCAGTATCACTTAACACTCATCTCTGATAAAGTATTTCAGATTATTTGTTTCTCCTTTTGCATTGCGGTTATGCGGCTGTGTCGCATTGTAAAGTTGTTTGGGGAAGCTCAAGTTGAGGATGTCGACTCTGTACAGTGTAAACGCAAATGGCTTATTTCATAAACGATCAGTTGATGTTCGTGCCTTCTGTGAATCACAGTACGTCACACTTAACTTTTAAGCCATTTGTATGCCACGAGTAGTACAGTCATTTAAAAAAAGGTCAAACAGCCAAATACTGTAATACCATTAAGGAATAATTATGAAATGCCAGGTTGGCAATGTGAAGTGAGGCTTGTCTGTGCATCGTATTAGATTTTAACTTTTTTCCCCCGATAACCGGTCCAGTGTTTTTGGTGAGTATCGAGAACGATACCGATACTGAATATTGGATCGACACATCCTTAATCAAAAACACTGCACTGGCCTACCTCAGGATCAGGACTGGGCAGGTTCTCCAGGATCAGTCTGGCTTGCTGGAAGTGTTTACTGGCTGCCAGGTATAGGTCTGCAGACTGGAGTGCAGGGCTGTACTTCTTCAGATCAGACATTTCCTGGACGGGACAGACAGGTGCACGCATGGTAGTTATTTTGTGCTCTGGGCAGAGAGGGTTGTGCATTAACCTCAAAATGACCCTCATCTCATGTCCTGCATCTCTGAGCAAACCCAAGCTGAACCAAACGTTAATGAGGTGAAAACCAAAGAGTTTCATTAGTCAAATAACACTGCAGGAAAACAATGCAACTGGGATCCCATACAAGGTATACCCCAACCTTGTGGCCTGTGTTGCCTTGGATGGGCTCCAGGCTCCACCACGACCCTGACCAGGCTAAGTGGTTAGCAGTTGGATGGGACATGTTGTAGCTACAAAAATGAGTGGTGCAGACCCCCCAAGGGAGGCCAGGCAGCCAGCCACAGGTGTAGCATGAATCAGTACCTTAAACTGGATGTAGTGCACAGGTGGGGGGGTGACCACGCTGTTGAATGGTGCAAAGCGATGCTCGTAGCGGACCTGCTCGCTGTCCAGCTCAAACTTGGGCTTGCGTACCTTGCCATCCATGTCCAAGGCGATCATCGTCTGCGCAGATTGACAGCCATTTAGCGAGCATGTTAGCCCGTGTATGAAGTTGCGTTAGAGATGAGAGTACCAGAGCTAATTAAGACGCATGCATGTTAAGGATGCTACCTTGTACATGCCGGCACACATGTTCTGGTAGGCTTGACTCATTGTGATCTCACGGCTCAAGGGACGTGCTGTTGAAGAGGAGGAAGAGAAGCTACATTTAAATCCGCCAGCAAAGTTGCTTGTTCTTGTGTGTGTATATACGTGTGTCTTTCTTATCCATCCTTCTTGATCCTGAAATCCTTTTCAACTACTTCAACTCCAAGTCACGCAGGACACGCCACCGGGCGGGGTTGTGAAGTTATGCAGCACCTTACGCCTGCCCCACCCAGCTGGGCCATACTCTTCCTCACCTTTCTTCTTCTTCTTGGCTTTCTTGCTGCTCCGCCCCTTCTGCTGCTCCTCCAGGATCCGCTCCTCTGCCATCTGGGAGCTGTCTGCTCGACTCAGTGTGGACATGAGCCAGGCGTAAAGGAACTCGGACAGGTACCTGAGACACACAACATACATATCACAGTACTCACCAGTAAATAGAGCAGTACTCATGCTTACAGACAGCAGTACTCATAAGTAGATATAACAGTACTCACCAGTAGATGTAGTAGTACTCATGCATGCTGTAGAGCTCCAGCTCAAAGCCACTTAGTAGGTACTGGATCATGATGCGGAGGTTGTGATACAAGATCCAGGTGCCCAGGCATGCCAGGTGTTGTCTCTGCGGCTCCTGCTTCACCAGCATGGTGTGCAGGGCTGCGTCCACCTTCTCAGCCTTGGGGGTCAAATGTCATGAGGTCATGGGCAGGACAGGGGTGACTGGAATGGGGGGGGCAAAGGGCAGACGCACCTCATCCTGCAGCGTGGCAAACTCCTCCAGGATGTGGCCCAGTTTGTCTCGCTGCCGTGCACGGTTGTGCCCGTGGATCTGGATGAGGCTGCAGAAGGGCTGTGGGTATAGGGACAACACCCAAAACACTGTCATTGCTGCCAGCTTGAAAGGATTGGGGTGGGGGGGTTCAGTAGCACTCCATAGTAACACTTATGTCACATGAATACACTAACTGGGAAATGTGTCCATTCTTCGCCCCTAACTGCTAATCCAGTACAGGGTCACAGGGGGCCTGGAGCCTATCCCAGACAGCACATAGCACAGGGATGGGGTACACCCTGGATGGGTGTATATATTAAATATATTCTGGGTGTATATATTAAAAACCTCATGATTTTGTGACATATTTACTTATTCGCACTTTGATTTGCCACTGAATTTTAGGAAGAGGTCTAGATTAGCTGTTAAGGAGTGGAATTCAGAAGTGAAACCTTATATTTCAAAAGGTGCCACTCTTTTAAATCTGCCAGGCGTTTGAGTGTAAATTACGAGAGATTCTACTGTATTATGAAATTGTTTACACAAATTGGAGCTGTAAGGGTTCAGCCTTTTCTTTTGGCTTGAATGGCAAACAATGTAGTGTTTCACTTCCATAACTCAGCTCGTCCACACATCGTGGGCGGCTGACAACATTCACAGCATCCTGAATAGTTTCCATCTCTCTATTACACACTAGCGGTGCACTTCAAACCGTTTCTAGTATGATGGTAACATGCTGGTATCGGTATATCAAAAAACATAACTGTACACAGTCCAGCCGAATGCAGCACCATGCATGAAACTTACCCTGGAGCAGTGAGTGACAAAAGAGTCAATGTAGTCTTTGGCCTGGGGGTTGTTGTACAGACAACACCTATGGAAGAAGCAGGAAGCACAATTCAGACAATGCTACAGGATGCAGAGAGTGTCCAGTCAGAGATCATGGACCAGGAGGATGAATGCCGAGTAACTTCACATGACTGGAGGGGGGCACTTACTTTGGGGACAACACTGGAGGACTAACAAAGCTCCTGAGGGCATCCTTCATCATATCCTGCATCAAATGGGTCCCAAACACCTTCTTATTGTCTATAAGGAATGTGGTCTGAAAGAGAAGTGCCATTTAAAATCTGCTCCATAACCCTTCATAGAAATTGGTTTCCAGGGAGTGTACCATCTCGGAGTTAACAGGGCATACAAATGTCACCAAATACAGGTGAACTTTTACCTACATAAAGCGTTTACGCCTTAGCCTAAACCCCAGCACCTGCCAGAACAAGCACCCATTTTCCTAAAGGCAGTTTTCACAACATGAGCAAAGCAAAGGACATAGCAAGCGTTAACATGACAGGATAACAGTGCAAGTGACACTGAACTTACTTACAAAAAGAAAATGGCTAGAAGTTACACTTACCTGAAGAAGGGAGCGGGACAGAACACAGGGCGACTGCTCGCTGAACTCACAGAAGAAATCCTGAAACAGAATTACAGACTGAGAAAATCGAATCATGGTATTGGCCCAGAAAAGCCATTACTGATCAGTCACTATCCATCATAAGTAGCTCTGCACACTAATTATAATACATTCATGTATAAAAAGTATGTTACTTATGCTTGAGGCAGAGAATAATCTGGAAAGCCCTTAGACTGGCAGAAGTCAGGTGGGTCTCTTTCAGTGAAACGTGTACCAGAATCCCATGCAGGTTGGTGGTGTTGATGACCTCACAGACTGTCTTAATGCGGTCGATCAGCTTGCTGAAGTAGTTCACCATCTCTTCCCTCTTTATGATCTTGGCATAGCGGGGAAATGTCGGCGGAAGCAGCCTCTGGTTCACCAGTGGCTCAAAGCCCATCATTATGGGATGGTCTGGGGGAGTAAATTGACCATTAGCAGGAGCACTGTGACACTAGACAATTCAAAACCCATCTGTGGTCGATGCATCTGGATGAGAGGCTTGGCGGCAACAGCAGATTGTGCTAGGTCATCATAGAATTAACATACGGTTTGGGATGTCTTTTCGGATCTGCTGATTCGAATCCCAACACTGCTCTACATGCCCAACATGTCCAACACAGAGAGCTGACTCATTGGACATCGGTGGCCAATTAAAAACCAAAACCCACAGGACTCATGAGAACCAGGTCGGGCAAAGTTGGGTCGAAGGAGCAGAAGAGTCAGCAGCGTGGCAGTGATCGGTCCGTACCTCCTTTGGTGGTGTCGTTCTGCGACTGGACGCCATGCTGGAGAGTGGAGTGGATGGCTGGAAGCAGGTCAGCCGCCTGGGACATCAGCTTCTGAGCCTCGCTCACAGAGCTGGTCTGACGGAACCAAAGACAGACTTGCATGCCGCACTCAACCTGAAGATTGCCGAGTTTAGCAGGGAGCCTGTCACATCTCCACCACCTCCATTCCTTTAGCAGTACAGGGAGTATTGTTGGTATCTCCCAGTACTAGTCACTGTAACCCCGAGTGACGTCTTCATAACAATGACTCCTCTCCGTAGTGAAGGTTACATGTAAATGCACCATATCTACTCACAGCTGATTAAAATGTGGTTTCTGCAAAACATCAGACACTCGCCAAGACTGCAGGATGCTGCTATGAATCATCTTTTACCAAAAGTTTTTTTCTTTCTTCCACTTTCACTGAAAGACCATCCCTTGGCTGGTTTGGCTAGACATCTCACCTCTTTCTTTGTGAAGGCAATCAGTCCAGTCAGCAACAGGCGGGTGAACTTGATTCTGCTAAACAGTGCCAAGCATTGCTGATGCTGGGGGGGTGCAGATGAGGAAGCCACATTCACATTCACTTCAAACAGCCGGGCATTTTGCTATTTGGGCTCCTTATGAGTCATTTACTTAGCTGTTCTGTCTGCAAAGCATTCTGGGAAGAGCTGGAATTTAACTGCATTCATAAACATTTAATGCAAAAAATAGTATTTGTCATCCACAATATTTATATAAATCATACAGCTGCAAGCTGGAAAACAAAATCAAGCTGTAGTATGTCATTCTAATTTCAAAGTTATGATGGTAAGATAAAATTAGAAGAAGCGAGGTCAAAAATTACTCCTCACCAGCTCCCTGGAATTAATGTATCCATGTTTTCAGACCTTAATTGGCATTAAAGGGACCTTCAAATGTCCTCACTTTACATAGCAATGTCTCCCTAAGGGATGCTACAAATACAGCAGAAAATCCCAGCCTTGTTTTTGCACAGCTCTGCTGCTCCTACAGCCGAATGGGCAGACAGGAGGAAAGATGGCCTCTTACTTCCAACTCCATCTCTGGGTCCCTTTGCTCACCCTGTCGTATGCGTGTGCTCTGTGAGGAAAGAGGTTAAAACGTTACAGTGGAGGACCTTCTAGCAAAAGGGGCGTGCAGGACCTGCAAGTGTTAGAGGTATGAAGGAGGTGCTAAATTTTAGTTATGCTGCCTGTCAGGAAATGGTTGTGTTCAGGCACTTTTCACAACCAAAGGCTAAGGTGAGAAAGGCTGAGAACAGCAGTGAAGTATTTAAAGGGGGACGATACTCCACTGATAAAAATGTACAGAATGAAGGGTGAATAAGTCGCAGAGAGGCTATGTAATGAGCTGTGGTAAGGTTACCATAAGGTCTTGGGGGCTCGGAGGTGTGGTTAACGCTGGTTCATTAGGCAAAATGGTGTGGACACTGAATTTAGGGTTTTACGTCTTTTCTTGTAAATATCTGCCCCAACTGCCAGGGTCTGGTGAGGAATAAACTACTGGGCCGCATCCTTCAAACCAAACTGTGTACTTATGAAGACTGCGTCCTCTGAACAGACTGGTAAGGGACAACCAATCATGCAAAAGTACAGCAGTCTAATTCCCGTGCGAATAATCCAGCGACGACAAGCAAAGCGGTTTCTCACTCGCCATTGTGACGGCGGGTGAAAATGAAACTGACGCTGGTGAGCGACATCAGTGCCTTTTACCTTCACTCTCCTTTGCAGCTCGTCCTCAACGTCCTTCAGCATGCCTGTAAAGGAGCGGACAGGCGTTAAAACACTGACCATCCGTGCACTGTTCGGACCGCAGCGCTGACACAGTGTTAGGAGGGGAATGGTAGAGTCAGAATGAGCGTGACGATGCGTGTCACACCTCTGCAGTAGATCAGAGTTTACAGCAGTTCTGAGAATTAACGCAGAGGGGAGATACGACCCTTAAATAAAGCACTCGCTGAAGAGACCAAAAATATCCAATTCCATAACATGCTACAGCTAACTCGTTATGAAAAGAGAGCATCGAGGAAGGATACTAATAAATATAGTAATGCTAATTTAAAAATATAAAATATGAAAGTTAATCAGATTATTATATGGTGAATGATCAGCACTCGGCGGTGACTAAAAGTCAGTGTGGCCACTGTGGAAAAGCAAAGATCACCTGTAACACGTAGATCGGTCACATTATTGGCCATTTTAAAACCATACGTCATTGCCTGGAAATCCTCCTGCAGACAACAAAACATTTGAAACGGTTAAAGACCACTGTGCTACTCACGCAGTAAGGCCTAGTTGACCAGGCAGCCCACTATGCCGATTACATGCAAATAAAACAGAACCAATCAATACTGCTAATTTTCTGTCTTTTACAGCATCATGGAACCCTGGCAGAAATAAAGAACATGCAGCCTTACTGAACATACTCTTCACTGATTAAGGGGTCCAGAAACTAAAAGCAACTCGTAGGACAGACAGAAATCAGGCACGAATTAAACAGGTTCTTTCTGATCCTATCCTATAGGAACTGTGCTTATTTAGATACCAACCAGTGGGCAATTTCAGCCTTGTATACAGGGAGCTGGCTCAAGTGAACATGTGAGGAAAAGCAGAAGAAAGATTTGGCAGAAATAAGGTTGGTGATGCAGGAAGCTGCAGGTGATGGGTGCTGGGAGGGCACTGGAGGTACCAATAAGAACTGGGCTCCCTCAAAGATGGGGAAGAATTAAGGGTGAAAGCACAGCTCCTGAGCTTACCTCCTCGAACACGGCAGCTTTGTTGACTTTCTCTCGGGCGATGTCGCAGACCTTCAGGATACCCAGAGCGAAGGCCTTCATGGCCGAATCCTGAATCAGGTCTGGGTTGTGGACATACAGGCAGGTGAAGACGGTCTGGGCCAGGGAGTGGCCCTCCAGCCACGTGATCTGTAGAGACCATCAACATCTCAACGCCGTCCACATCCTAGGGAGCCATTTCAGGCCGCAATCCCCAATTATCAGATGCTATAAACACCAAGTAACTCCAACTGAATGGGTGCAAGAATATGTTCCATTATGAAATATGTATAATAAGAAACAGCAGTCAGAAACACTAACCAGACAGCAAAAGCAGGTGTCCATAATCCCGATCAGTTCAGGCAAACTCAGATCGCTCACTCTGATGGCTCCATCCTGATAAAGTAGTAAAATCTGTTAGCAGTGAGGAATCAGAGAGGTGTGTGATTCTGTGTGTTAGGTGTCTGTGAGGACCCCACCCCCAAAAAAAGAAAACTGCTGCAGGAGCACCACATAAACAGCTATCCAGGTACTCTGACCCCAAGCTTTGCTCTCATCTGTACCTGTGTGTCCGATGGACAGTGTGATGGGCTATATGTGGGAAAACACATTACAACATACCAATACCTAATTCTTACAGGGTACATGGACCCGACCGATGGGACAGGCTGTGGAGACCTTAGGGGTCAATTCAGGTTAAGTGTAGAAGGGAGCAATGTTGTTGTCACAGAAAAGTTTAGGTTGAAATATTCAGTAACTGAATCTTACACCAAGAAATACTTGCTTGTTAGCCTGTCACTTATGTCAAAAATATACAGGGATTGTGTCCTAGGAACTAGGGGACAGCAGCTTAATGAGGGAGTAAAATCACATCGAATGAACCACTGGTGAGATCCATGCACTTATATTTTGGTATAAAAAAAACATACAACGTAACAATGGTCATATTAAATGAAGCAAGATAGAAAAGAGAATCATTCCTTAACCCATTCACACATGAATTATTACTGACTGAGACAAGATGTTTTATTCTTTTCTATTCTTCTTTTAGGATTACGAAATATTCTGCAGTGATTTTACTCTAGGTGTACTTTTTAGAAAGATGCATGCATTGTACGGCATGCATTTTAGTTCTTCACTACAAGTAACTTACTAGGCCTGACAGTGAATCGCAATTAAAATGTTTGCTACTTTTCGGGAATGGTCCCCTATAGAGGATTCCATGCAACTTTTAACTTGAAAAATGGCCATTTATTATTAGACAATGCGATTTAAAAAGTTGTCCATTGTAGTAAGCATGATACGTGAACAAATTAATGTGGCTGTCATCCACTTTGCCAAGAGAAATCATTGGTCATTTTTTCTAGAGGCACAAAAGCCACCAGACCTTGACTGCTTGCTCGAAGTTGAGGACCTTCCTGTTGACCTGGTTCCCGATCATGCCGGCATCCATTTTGGGGTCCATCATCTCAATGGCAGACATAGCTTCAAACAGGCCAAAGCTGTAAGCAAGCAGAGGTGTGAGCTGCAACTTCAGCATCCATTCTCCAGCAGGAACAGCAGATAGCTGCTAACCCACTATGAAAAGCATCTGCCTGCTGCTCAATGCATTTATTCAACTAAAATAAGGAATGAGGGGGGGGGACAAATAGCACTAAGATCTTAACGAGAAGCACCTGCCTGGCTAGTCTCCTGTTAAGTGCACGTTCTTTGCCAACTACACTCAAATACTCTTCTAATGCAGAATTAACTGAATTTGAGCAAAACTGACTGAACACAAGTCACATGGTCACATCTGGACCAGTGCAATGACATTCAGTGTACTCACAGTTTATCATGGAGCAGTTCCCCAAGATTGAGCTCTGGGGGGAAAAAAAAAAAAAAAAAAGATTATAAAGTCAATTTATTTTCAGACTTCCTAAAGGCAAAATAATCACCTGATAGTTCCCTATGGCACTGAAATGGAAACTTTGCATAAAAAGACACCAGACAAAGACCATTGATAACTCTAAATGTATCGTGTTGGAAACTAATTCTTTCAGTGCTGCATTTCCATCTCGGGCAAAGACAACTAGTATGGGATGCCAGTAAAAACAAAGTCTCATTTATTTTGGGCTTATGTTTATTTTTAGGAGACAGTGAAGAACACATGTTCAGAGGAGCTTTTCTCACTGCAAAATCATTCTCAGGTCACACTGCCACTGCAAAGCAAGTCAGCCAGAACAAGTCTATTTCTTCACAGGCTTGTGCTTCTGCACACTCACACCCAGTCAGTTTCAGCGATCTTTGAATTTCCAGCATTAACGGATATCATTCACCCTTCAGAGGGTTTACACCAACCGTATTCACTGGGTGACAGCTGCCACCCTTAGCTCAGCACTTACCTTTGCAGGCCCCTTTGAATTCCCGAGTGATGTCTACCCAGTTTGCATTGTTTTTCATCTTTTCTGGAATACCCAGTCCCCAGCCAGCTTCATCCTCCTCCATTGATGACTTCATTACCATGGTGACAGCTGAAAACATTCAATTAGCAGGCATCCTTGGAACCAATACTTGTGATCCGCCAATGGGTCACAGTCAAGAGCGAAAAATATACTGTATCAAACAGTTTTGTGACAACAACGCAAAGGCTTTATTTTTTTCTTATATAAACCAGATATATCTGATAATATGTAACGTTAACATTCAATACAATAATAAGAAACTGAGCACTGCCATATAGTGTATCTAGTGATATCAGTATCTAACAGATCCGAGATTGTTTTATTATGAGGGCTGTTACAAAAAAGATAACAGCTGACAGCTTAGTAGCTACTGATATGATGTGACCACGCGGCTTTCCCTAAAATTTTAAGAAAAGCGCAGAGAATTCGTGAAGATTTTAACGTAGATTTGCTTAAAAATCAAGTCATTCAACTTAATTATTTTGTCACTATAAGACATTAACTTACTGTTCTCAGAAAAATGTCTGATATCTGACTATCCATACCAATGCGAAAGCCAACAGGCTGATGTTCGTGGTGTTATCGCTACTGTTCCACCCGTTTGAAGAAACGATAAGAATCACAACGTCCTTCTGCACATTAAAAATATAGTAATACATATATGCAATTAATGACAACGCAATAAACACTCCACGAAAACGTACCAAGCTAGCTGTTTTGTAGGTGCTTCGACAATTTACAGTATAACGAACGACGAGCAATGAGGCAATGAAGTAATCCACCATGTTTTGATGCATTCTAGGAGATGGCGTTCCCAACCCCACAAACAATCCGTTCATTGAAAGTAAGAAAAGGCATACGAAACACAATTTCCCATAATCCCCGAAGCAGGACGCAATATTTAAGCGCCGTAAAACGGTAACTTTGAAACAACATATCCCATAAGCGCTGAACGCTTCAAATCTCGCGTTGTTATGCGTTGGTAGAAATTGCTCTCGGAGTAGGTGTGTGTTTCACAGTATACTGGTAATACGCTGTGTAAGGTTGGGTGAGTCGAGAGGAAGTCTTTAATTGGACTGTACTTCCCTTCTTGTACGGTTCGTATACGTTTCTCGTTTATGCCTTTTTGTGTCATGGTTGGTGTCTCTTTTTCATTCAGTTTGGTTGTCAGCTAGGTGAAACGCTTGACGGTTCAGCGCGATGTGTCCGCGCGCCTGGGCTCACTAGCCCAAGTTCGCGATGACAGGCGTGTCTTAAAGTGACAGGCAGCTTCCGTCTTTCAGGGCCTCGGGGGTCTCACGGTAACCGTGACCATCCCGACACTTTATTTCGTGGATCCATGGTGTCCGACCTGTTTGTGGGCGTATGGCCGCCCAGCGAGCTCCTTCGCTGCTAGGATTTTATTTTAGCAACGCAGCCCCTGAGTTGAGCAGAACAGACATTTGTAATTTTCTCGGTTGCTACGGTGGCTAAAATGCAAGGAGATGATCTGTGCAGATGTAATGGTTATGCTACCCAGACCCTCTTTTTGAAATATCTTAAGGCTGCCTGTTATCTGGACTAACAAGATTCCTAGTCAGTATTCGGTTGTCTTGCCCCAAAAACAAGAGTCGATACAAATACTCAGTCTTATTTTTCTATGAAGACTCCAGATACCAGTTTGATAAACCGTTTGCAAACCCACTTCCATACCGCGTTCCCTGCAAACTGATGTTTTATTCCATCCGTGAGGTGAAACCCACGTTTCTCCTGTTAAATCCCGAAGTCGTTCCCTTGCAATGACAAATGGTCGCATAAATAATATGCAGATTCCATTGATCATTGCTTTTTCTTACTGCATGTAATCGAAAGAAAAATGTGAAAACTAGCTTATATACCTGAATTTGGTATGCTGTTTCAATAAATATGAATCGAATAATTAATAGCACAGTAGTATTACTTGAATTCGCGTGTTAGTTAACTGTGTTCCTCCTCTGTTAAAACTCTAACAGAGGTGCTATAACCCTCCTTTGCCAGGTCTTTGTATGTGGTTAAGGCTATCAGAATTACTTTTGTAAGAAAAAGTTTGCGACCCCTTTGGTTTTGTCTGGATTTCTATATGACTGTCACCTAAAATGGGCTCTGATTAAGTCATGGACGTTAAAACGGTCTTATTTAGCAGACATTTTACATTTTGCACTACCATATCTTTACTGAACAAAGTTTAAACAACATGGTCACTAACCTGAAAAATTGTGAATCCTCCTATATATAATAAGATGCTTTATTGGCAGTAATCTTAACCAAGCATACTCTGTAACCGTTGTTCAGTCCTGTGCAGTAGTTATGAAGTACTTAGGCTGAAAATTGTATATTTTTGTGAGGTCTCACTTGAATTACCTGCTTTAAATCACAGTATTCCAGTGGGATTGAGGTCAAGCCTTTGACTTGGACATTCTGCACATTTTTTTTTCTGTTCTAGCCACTCATTTGTTGAATATCCTCATACTGCTTGCCATTCATTAGTCAAAAGTGGTTGCAAGTCTTCCAGGCCCTGAACCTTTGTGGTGCTATTTAGTTTCTTTTCTTATCATAACTCTGTGGTCTATTACCAGATGTTCAACTTTTGTCTCATCTGTTCAATGAACTTTGTTCCAGTAATGCCTTCAAACATCCAGGTGGTCTTTAGCTCTGATTCTTCTAGAGAGCAGTACTTTCTTCTGCAGTAATGTCCCAGAAACTCTTGTTCAATGTTGGTCTTGTGTTTGACTCATGAATGCAGACATTATGAAGTGTGGAAGATGCTTGCACATCTTTCACTGCCACCCTGTGGTTCTTTGTCACCTGCCTTAGGATTCTGCAGGATGCCATTGCACTCATCTTTGTTGGACACACATTCTTAAGCAGAGTAGCAATGGTGCTGAATTTCCTCCATTTTTAAACTTTCTCCCTGACTATCTGCCAGTGGAAACCCAGGCCTTTATAAATGATTTAGTAAGATTTTCCTGTCTTATCAGCTTCTGCGGCTCTTCTTCCACCGATGCCTCTTTTGATCAGGTCATGTTGCACTTTAAGGAAAATCTGTTGTGAAAAGCTAGCAGCTAAAATTGAGGGTTTATTTTTTTTAATGGTGGGACTTATCAGACCCATGTGTGATTTGATAGGAATATTTGAGTCCAGTTACCCTCTGTTCCATAGGTAAACATTCGAGAAATACACACGCTTCTCCCATTGATGATGTCGATTTCTTCATTGAGGAAATGGTTTGAAATAAATGTTTGTTTAATAAGACCGTCTTATAATATTATAATTTACCTGAGTATCAGATCACACACGCAATTCCAACGGGTTCCTCACAAATGTATAGCAAGTGACGAGTGTCAAATTTAAGCTATGAAGCCCTTGTTTTACTGAATTTCTAGCCAATGGTGATTTAAGATAGGAGATGTACCTGTATTGTATTTAACTTTGTCATTGCCTTTCAGGATGTAAGCAATGGTGAAGTGATTAAAAGAAAAAAATGAATAAGCCCAAAATGGCTACAGAAAAAGGGTAAGAACTGAATTTCACATTTCATGGCTTAATTTGCCGGTGACTCTGTGCTGTAACACGTCTAACTTGGGTGCTTGGAGTTTGTGGTCCTCGGTGATTTGCACATTCCTTGTCCATTCAAATTCTAGTTATTTCTGTGTGACAGCAGTGAGATGAAGTTGTGGACGTCCTGTCTGTTATGTTGTGTGCCCGTCTAATGATAGGATCCTATGTTTATGTGCTTCGTGATGGACTGGGATTCTATCTCAGGTTTAGCCCACTCTTGTGCCCTATGCTCCCTTGGAATGGGCTTCAGGACCCCTGCAGCCCTGGCCAGGATAAGGGTGCCTCTCCACTGCATGACTTTGAAAAGACTGGGTGGTTTACCCTTAACGACTGATGTGTTGGGGGTCACACGCTGCAAGATTCTAGCAGATTTCCTCCCGAATCCAGTCATGAAACTCAAGCTTTTGAAATATTTCGACTCATCTGAACTACGGTTGGGAGGCCAGAGACTAGAGTCCATGCCCATTAAACACTACACAATTATCTTTGCCACCTAACAACTCCAGTTATCATTAAATCAGTCAACTAGACTAGGCATGGGCTGCTTTCTGGTTTCAAGGTATACTGCGATTTGAAAAAGTCACTGTTTCAAAACCACGAATTTTCCGTCACACCGTCCCTGTGGTACGAGCTGTTTTTTTATGACTCAAAGACAGAAAGTGCAGGAATCCCTCAGGTCATGTGCAGTGTAGTGTAACCCCTCCCCCTCTCTCTCTGGTTGGTGCGAGCAGTCAGTCAGTTGTGTATGATGGCCGAAGGAGGTGAACTCCCAAACATCCCCCCCCCGTCGAAAAAGACGAAGTTGGCTGTATGGAAATTTTTCAGGTACCGAAAAAACACAGACGGCCACGGATTGTAGGGGGAAGGTAATCCGAAGAGTGGCTGCCAGAGGAAGCAATATTTCAAATATGATTTCCCATAGATCCACAGGAGCAGCACCCATCACTCGTTGTGATGCTGTCTTGAAATGAACGTTTGGAACCAGCTATGAGAGTTAGCATGTCTAGCATTGGTGAAATAAATGGCCTGCTACTGGCTTGCTACTGAGGTAGATGTAGATAACATGGCTAATTAACTAGCTGACAGCAGAGTAGAGAAGTATTAATTTTCTGCAAAATTAGTACTTTTACTTTAGTACTATAATTAAATTTAGCTGGTATCACATCTATACTTTTTAAGTCTTCCAAATATTCTACATGTTTAAAAATAAAATTGTGTTCAATGGACAAATGTTGTTCATTTTAGAGCTGTAATCGTAATACTATGAAACCGTGATATTTCTGCTTAAGGTTATCATACCGTCAGAATCTCATTCCGACGCATGCCTAGACTAGACCCAAGTGATGCAGAGATGCAGACTCGCTCTGATTGTGAGTCAGACCTCAAATCAGAGTAAAAATTGTGCTGTGCAGTTGTGGCTAATCAGCTGAACATGAAGAGGCACAAACATGAGGTCCTGAAATACTGGGGGGGTGGGTGGCTTTGGGGGTGCTGGTGAAAATAATGTCCTTTTTTATCGCTGAAATTTAGATCTTTAAAAAAAGATTAAATACAAATGCCGCAAAGTGACACGCAAAGAGCTACAGGCAGCTCACAAGGGACATGTTGGTCACCCCAGCCTTGAAGGTTACAGCCTGGATGGATGGATATTGGGTGTATTTGTCTTGTCTTCTGTCACGTGAAATGTTTGTGTTAGTGACTGGTATGGAGGCTCTGGACGTGTGTATTACACATTTGTTCAGGGTTTCTTTAGGTTTTTTTTATGCAAAGCACCTTGGGGACTTGGTGACCTGCTGCTTGTTAACTTGAGTTGCTTGGTGCTCTAGGACACTGGCAGTATGAAGGGTTGTTTGTGAAGGAATTATCGGAACTCGTATAACAGGACCAAGAGGCATTGACTCTGTTAACACCCATGTCCCCATGATAAACTCAACTTCTGTGTTTGTTTTGACACTCTCTCAGCTCTCTGCCCCAGTATTGTTGGGTTTGAGTCATCATACACGTTGGAGCTCTTTGAGGGTAGCCAGGCAAACTAAGGTATTGTCTCCTTAGTCACATGGCCCAAAATACAAATTTCTCATTGGCAGAATTCCTGACGCTGTTTGCATGGAGATGTGAAACAACAACAGCAAGACCTGTTCAGTCACTTGGAGCTGACTTTTGGTCATAAGAGCCACTGTTAGTGGTGGGACAAATGAGGCTTCAAAACTCGAGCGGGGTGGCAGTAAGTCAGCACTGACTGACTGATTCATGATATTTCCACCCCCCACGGATTTTGAAGATTCATTTAGTACCAGCATTGATTGGTTACTTCAGGATACTCCCACCTACCATGGGCTTTGAAGCCTCATTTGTGTCATCACTATCCACTGAAGTATCTGCTGACTTCCCACCCTCCCCGGTTCTGCGCCTCCCTTAGCTCCCCTCTTAGTCTGCCCTTTCCAACCTTTCCCTCAAGCATTAATTCCTTCCTCCCCCCCCCCCCCCCCGCCACCGTCCCCACTTTTACTTTTTTTCTAATAAAAATTTGTACACCATATCAATAGACCTACGT
>JAACJT020000034.1:14953464-14973496 GCA_009936485.2 Gymnarchus niloticus
CTGGAGGTAGACCCCCGCACATTCAGCAGCCCCCCCCCTCAGTGTTTTCTGTTGAGAGGTGTGATTGGTCAATTGATGCTTGGTAGCTTGATTTTCTTTCTCCCCATGTCTTCTTGCAGGTGGGGGCCACAGAGTGGGGGTGCTGGTATCCAAGGGGGGGGCGGCCATCCTGTTTCAGCTGCTGCTGAATGCCAGCAAGGATTTGCATCCCAACGAGGAGCTCATGCTGCAGCTGCACTCCGTCCTCGCCAAGATGGGACCCAAAGGTACAAGAGGGTCATGTCTGTCCTGCGTGGGTGAAGAGCGTCTCACTGGAATGGTCACCTTCACCCACTGGGGCTTGACAGCTCTGCATATGTTCAACAAAGGAGTGCTTACTTCAGTGTTAGTGCAAGCAGGAACAACAAGGTGGTGGGTGGTATGGATGGAGTGGCATGGGGACCAGGCATACTTGAAATCAGATGGTTGTTGGTTCAAGTCCCCGAAGGGTCATAATGTACTTACCTTTGACTAAGGTGCTTAAGCTGCAATATTCCAAAATTTATAAAAACAAAAGTCATACAGGCAGCTTAAATGTCAGTTTTTTACAGTGGCACTTGGATTTGTTGCCTAAATGGATGAACACTGCCACCTAGTGGTTGTAATGAAGTATCTTAACTGTGTTAATTCAATTTCCAGTCTCACATCTCACAAGTCCTTTGCCTTTAAATTACATCAGATGCCATGTAGCAGTGATGAGATGTGCTCTTCAGAGAGCGATGGGCGTTGTGGTGTGGAAGCAGGCCTGCGGTAACGAACGGTCTCTTCTACGCAGACAAGAAGTTTGGCATCAAAGCACGAGTGAACGGAGCCCTCAACGTCACCGTGAACCTTTTGAAGCAGAACCCTCAGAACCACAAACTCCTGCTGCCTTGTCTACAGGTTCTGCGGGTCTACTCCAGCAACGGTGAGTTTAATGGCAACTTCGAGTTTAGCTAAATGCTAGACTCATACACAAAGCAACTGTTATCTTTTTTTGTGTTTTGTTGGTCTGCTTTTATCTAAACTGAAGAGCATTCTACTATTATAATTCATATTTAAAACTTGATGTCAGTGCATGGCCATCCTGTAACCAGCTGGATTCAGACCTAATGCTTTTAATGTAACGTCCCTTAAATCAGTGAAAAAACATTCTTCATAGATATCTTGTACTCCAGCATCTCTAAGAAATTGCACCAGATTTTGCCTCTTGGAAACGGCGTTGTTAATTTTTTTTTATTTATTTATTTATTTATTTATTTATTTTGCTGCAGATGTGGTGTTAAATGCTGCGAGCAGCCATAAGCTTGAACTAATGTATGAAGTATAGCCCCATGTGAGTGAATGTCTCTGGGTGTCTTTAGTCAAGATGCTGATCATGTCCTGTCACACATCCAGCAGTGAACGCGGTGTCTCTTGGGAAGAATGGTGTGGTGGAGTTCCTGTTCAAGATGATCGGGCCTTACACTAAGAAGAACAACAACGTTCTGAAGTACGTTTACAGCTTCCTGTGTGTGAGATTATACCTGTCTGTCAGTCTGACTGGGCAGCTGTGTGATTATCAGTCTTTTTGCATGAGAGACGGTGCTCCTCCTCGAGTGCTTTCCGCGTATGTCCCTCTCATGGGTGCTGACTGCACTTGTTCTGTGTGTTTACAGAGTGGTGCTGGACACACTGACAGCCCTTCTGAAATGCAGTGAGTATGAGACAGGGATGTGTGGTGTCCCCCCCCCCCCCCAATTGTTCCTTAAAGGTTAATCCAGACTTTTTTTTTGGCCCATGTATGGTACACTGTATGGCTAAACGTATGTTGACATCCTTATTAATTAACGGAATTGGCTAATTAAGCCACACCCCTTTGACCCAGGTGTATAATTGAGCACACAGCCATGCAATTTCTACCAACAAAGACTGGTGGCAGAATGGGTCATAATGAAGAGGTTAGTGACTTTTGAAGTGGCACCAAGTTGGGAACAAATTTCTGCCCTGGTCAACTGCAAGTGAAGTGATTGCGAATCGGGAATGTCTGGGAGCAACAAGAGTTCAGTTATGATGTGGAAAGCCGCACAAACAAAACAGACCCGATCACCCAGCATCAGTACATAACCTCCTTAATGCTGTTATGGCTGAATGGCAGGCAAGTCCCGCTAACGATATTCCAACATCTTGTCGCTGGCTGGCCGAAACCAAAGAGTGGATTTTATTGCAATATTTATTTCTAAATGTCGTGCCTAGGCGTGTGCAGGACCTCCTGAGAATGCATCAGCTACTGTCCATCCTGGTGACAGGCCGCTGAAGCTACGGTAGTGATCATAGAGATGATCAGGCAGACTCATGGTGGTGGGCTGTGTCCACTAGCGGCTTCCACGGTGCTGTCTGAAGGAGGGAAGAAGTCAGTGTTGTGTAAGTTAACACTTAACAAGAACTAGCTCAAAGTTCAGTTCACACAGATTACCGTGAGCTAGTGCACTTTCATAGTTCACAATTTTGAACTAAGTTCACAGTCCCAAAAATAATTAATAGTTCATGTTAATTTCTTCCAAATTTTTTTTTAATGAACTTCTGAGCTATTCTTTTTCAGTAGAACCTCCACCTGCTTATCCATCACAGGCCCCAATCATTGCTACTTTTCAAACTAAATGAATTAGGGTGTACTACTATAGATTCACAGACAGAGATCATTTTTCTTGGTTTTTAAAAGTATTCTTTTCAATGGTGGTGTTTTGTAAAAATATAATGGATAGGAAATAACGATACACACATGCAAAGTAGAGGTTTTGTGCAGTTTGATGTCACAGGAAAAAAACATGACGGAAATGGGTGGGTGTAATCATCTCCTTTTTATTTACATTTGGGCTAAAAGAAAAATATGAATGGATCCTGTGAGTGGGAACATTCCTCTTTAAAAGGAATCTTTTTTCTAGTGTACTCAATGGGTTAGAATCTGAAGTGATGTTTTAGATCAGCAATTAAAATATCAAAATGCACCTACTATTAGAAAGCTCTTGGAGTCTGCTTTATTAATATAGACAAATCAGTAGTGACTCGACCAGTGCACCGTTATAAGACAACACTAGTCAAGACAAGGAACACTCAAAAAAATCAAGATTGTCACGTAATAATCTTTCCAGGCGCGATCCCCAGAAATCAATGCGTCATTTGACTTTTCAGCTCGGGATAACGTACGTAACTTGAAATCTTTTTTGTGTATAATGCTGTCCCTGTTGTTTGAACTATATATAGGTATATTTGAAGTGCCTGGGCATATGTGCCCTGGAGGGTGGTGTATTTTGGTTGGGTAAAATTGTAAACAAAGGGGAACGAGAGTGAATGAAAGAGATGGCCTGGTGGGGGTGGAGTAATTGGGTTTTCAAATAGCCTAGCTGGGAAAGGTGGAGGAAGAGAATGAATTTTTGCCTATTATCCCTATTTCTGGTGCGCGAGCGTCATTCGCTCTCACTGAAGTGAACGACGCTCTCATTCATTTTCGTTACTTACATACTGGTTTGCTCAGTTCACCTTTCATCAAACATATGAGCACGTTCAATGAAGAGCGCTCACTTAGTGCATTCATGCCCAGCAGTGGAAAGTTATTCCATGCCTCTGGGAGAACCGCTGCTGTTTTTAAGCCTGGGACTTCCAGACACAGCGTCCGTGATTGGTTTATTGATACCGATCAATAGCATTGGACAGGTGCTGACATGTTGCGATAGAGGGTTGGGTGTGTCGTCCCCCATCGATCTAATGGAAAGCCTTTCCAGAAGACTATAGGCTATTTTGTAAGCAAAGTGAGGACCGAATTCCTGTTTATGCATTTGGTTTGGAATGGAATGTCATATTTTTGGCTTTATAGTGTAGTCATCTTTTGAGAAAGTGGATCCATTTTTGTTTCTTTATTTGTATGTTTAATACATTTGTATGCTGATTAGTTACTGTCTGCCAGTTGCCTGTTCCATAATGTGGGTACATGGGTCACGTTGCTTGATAGCAACACGGGCTCAGACTGGTGACATTTTATGATCCTGCTTGGTCTGCTTGCCTCTTCACCGCTCTCTTCAGAGGCCAATGCCCGCCGGGCAGTGGACCGAGCTTTCGTGCCCGTCCTGCTGGCCACCTACCAGGACTGGCATCGCAACGACACGCGGCACAGACACGCTCACATCCGCAAGGGCATCCTAGGCTGCGTCCGCAACATCACCAACATCAAGTTGGGCCGGAAGGCCTTTCTCGACGCCGATGGAATGAGGATCCTCTACAGCACCTCCACTGTGAGTTCCAGGCTCTCCCTTCTCGCCATTCTTCTTGATTAAGTTTTATTCATTTTATTTAATTTTTTTTCCTTGTTCTCCACTGTCTGTGAAGTTTAAAGACTTTTGTGACTGGTAATAGACCATTTCATCCAGATACCTGCGACTCTGCGTCCACTCCGTGGGGGGGGGGGGAGACTGGGCTGTATCTCCTGTAGCATTTAAACTGTGCCGTTTCCCCCGGCGGTTGTATCACTACGGTCCCGCTGTAGGAGTGCCTTCCAGTGCGGACACTGGATCCTGTCGTCAACACTTCTAGTCTCATCATGCGCAAGTGCTTCCCAAAGAACCGTTTGCCGGTGCCCACTATCAAGAGCGTCTTCCAGCACCCGCTACCCCACGTCCCCACTGAGGGACCTGTTGCCCAGCTGTACTGCCAGCCTCCCGAAGGTAGGATGCGCTAGAGAACTCGTTAAACACATACTTGCTTATAAACCAAAACTTGCTTCGTAATCACATGGTGCTTTGCATGTTCACAGCTTCTTTGACTATTTGGGTGAGGTTGGGGCTGATATTTGTTCACTTGCATTAGAAATGTCTGAGTGTCTATAGTCCAAAACCCATTTCATGGTCATTTTGAAGGCTTGGCTAAACTTAAACTTAAGGAACCAGGTTGTGGACATTGCTGTTACAAAACTTTGCTTCACACTAATGTACAAACATCTCATCCGCTAGTTTGGGCTGTCTGTCTCCCTCGGACTCCCTGTCCTGAAAGCACTCACAAAAGCTTCTCTCCATCTCAATCTTCAAACCGTGCGCTTTTTTTTTTTTTTTTGCTCGCCATGACGCCCTGCTCCCTGCAATAGTACCTGCTAGAAATTCACACGGTCCTTGAGCCTTTCCACTCAAAGTGAAGATTGGGCCGTTGTGTTTCTCAGCAACTGGGCCAAAGTCCTCAGGTGGGCTGTAAGTGCCCTCTAGTGGTCTACATCTATACTTGATGGATGAGTCTTGAGGTTAGAAAAAGAGGACAAGCCATGTACTTGTGTACCATCTCGAGTGTGACCCCCCCCAAGCACTGACTTGCCCCTCTCTCTCTCTCTCTCTCTCTCTCTGCTAGTGGATGATGTAGTCGACGAAAGCGATGACAACGATGACACAGAGGCTGACACTGAGAATGACACAGAGAATGAAGAGGACGAGAGAGACTGCCGTTTACAGGTGCTTCTGGCCGTGTCACTCCTCTGCTCCCATGACTGTGACCTCACTTGTAATGCTCCATCTCCCTTTTCTTTTGCCTCTGTCGGCTTTCGTCACCGGTTTTGGTCAAGTTTTTCTGATGAGTCTTTGAGGCCCCTGGCGTAATATGGAGCATGATTGAAAGCATCGTTGCGGTAATTAGGGACATTCTGTTTAACGGTTATTGTGTCGTCTTGGTTTAAAAGCCTCTGGGCCAGCTGTATGTTTGAGTTGCAGTGTAGCTACAATGACTATAGTTACAGCTGAATGGAGAAGTGTCATTATAGAAGCAAGGAATGCAAATTTTTGTCACAGCAAAAATCCTAAAAATTTTGCTATGTTGAAAGAAAATCCAAAGTCACAGTATTAGTTGATTTCACTGGTTTTTCCATCAAAAGCCAGGCTGGCATAAGCTTTCTGCTGTCTGTGGGGTGTGACAGATCTTCAGTCCTGACCAGTTAAGAGGCCAAGTGCAAGGAAGCGAAGGCACCTTGAGGCAACACCTTAAGCTGTTATTAGTGCAGTATCTCACTGTTTCTGGCGGTCGCTTTTTAGCTGCCCCAGTCATAGCTTTTGTTCTCACATTGAGCATCATGGCTCCAGTGCCTCAGCTCTTGACCCAATCAGGAGATGCTCGGCCACACCGCGCACAGAGTTACGTGTCCGTTAGCCTTCCCTGGTGGTATGACTCCTGCACGTGCTCTCTGACGGTTATGGCTGTGCTCTCGCATAATCTCCTGCAGAATGACGACATCGAAACAGACATCGCCAAGCTGTGTCCCAGGGATCAACCGAGTCGCACCATGGAAGACCTACGGATGTATGAGCACTTCTTTTCCGAGCTCTCTGAGGACTTCCAGGTGAGGGCCTTTGACGGCCCAGTCCCCTTTGCCTGCCTCGGCCTCATATTGGCGGTGTGGTCAGGGTCCCATAGGGAGACGAGCAAACGAGGAACCCTTTGGCCAGGCTGTAACCTGCTCTTAAATCCATACAGAATAAACAGGAGTTTTGGTTTGTGTTTTAAAAATTTGCTGTTTCTTTCTGGACAAATTCATGTTGTTAGAGAAGCATTAGTCAAACTTTAAGGATCATTTTCATTATAGCCCTCGAACTTAGCCAGGATGCCTTGCTTAGCAGAGTTGCCTTATTCTCCTGTTATTTGACTTTTTTCCGTCTCTGCTCCTTTTCTTTCAGGGCTATCGTTTTGATGGTGGTGGTGGGACGTGTCTGACACAATCGCCGCCGCCGAAGTGCCATTGGCCCATCATGGTCCCCACGGCCCCGGAGGCGAGGCCTTCGGGTACAAACCAGGCCCAGTCCGAGCGTGTGGACCTGCCCCCTGACCTGAACGAAATCCATTCCTCCAAAGTCAGCGGGCATGTGGGGGAGGGGTTTGAACAGGAGCTGGCTCACGAGTTGGGGTGCGTGACTCTTGATGGAGGCATGGCCCCAAACAAACAGAGGCCGGTGTCAGCGTGCGAGACAGAGCGCGAGGATGACTGCAGCTCGCACTCGTCCGGGGACCAGGCCATCCTGGAGGTGCCCGACACGGCTGCTGTGCTGCCCCTTCATGACCCCGAGCTGTATATCGACATGGTGAAAGCCACCAAGTCCGTGCCCCACTACACTGAGGTGGCTTATCCAGACTACTTTGGCCACATCCCACCCACATACCAGGAACACATCCTGGAGAGAGTCTACGGGGTCCAGAGGTAAGATCCTGCTGGATGCCATTTGGAGTTCTGGTTCATAATTTTGTAGACCGCTTAGCAGGTTACCCTTTACTTGTGTCTGTGCTTCCTGCATGATGAATTATTGATTGCAGTGTTTTTTTTTTTTTTTTTTTTTTTTTTTCTTGCTTCACTTATGTAGTGTATTAAGAAGATTGCTCTTTGCAGGGCGAAAATTTTTCAAGACATTGAAAGGATGATTCATCCCAACGACATTCTGGACAAAGTGGTGTATGATTTGGATTTGCAGAGGTGCGTTCTCTCTCTGTCTCTCTTCCTGCATGTTTGGGAGACTGCAGGAGGTGTATGAGTATTTAACTGCTGTATATCTACCCTGGCTCTGGGCTCCGAATGTTTGCCCGCAGCCATTGTTAATTCTTTCCATTATTCCTTGTGTTCCCATTCAGCTGTCCCATGACTGATGATGGGGATTGTTTGAAATTCAACTCCCTGTTTGAATCCGGAAACCTGAGGAAGGCTGTCCAAGTTAGAAAGTATGCCTGGTTTTCATTTCTGTGTTTTTGTTTTTATTGGTTCTCATAACAAGGTTCATGTGGACTTTAATGAGGTACAGGTGCCACTCTGCTTTTTCTTCCCCCATCCCCCCTGCGTGCACTTTTTGAGGTAGCAACTGGGTCTTCCTCTGTACTCTATCCTGTCAGAAGGTGGGAGGGATGGGGTGAGAGAGGAAGGAAGGGCCCGCAGTACACGGTTCTGCCTTAAGACAAACACACTTGCTTTTTTGATTAGGGTGAGCGCACAGCGGTGTGTCTGTTTACAAGGCTCTGACTGGCCGGGGGAGGCCTTGTACACTTAAGATCAGTTGATGTCGGTGCCCAACACCTGTTGAATGAGAGGTTGTGGGAGGAGGTGGGTTTATCCTTTGCAGAGTACAACATTCAAGTTGGAGAGCACCTTTGTAATTTAAATCATAAGCTCAATTTTCACCATGAGGGTTCTGAATTCTGAGGCTTTTCCTTAATCTGGAAACAGAGGAAGAGCAAACAGCATGCACTCACTTCGCTTTTGGTTCCAGGTTTGAGTACGACCTCATCCTGAACTCGGATGTCAATAGCAACCATTACCACCAGTGGTTCTACTTCGAGGTGAGCGGAATGCGCGTCGGTGCCCCTTATCGCTTCAACATCATCAACTGCGAGAAGTGCAACAGCCAGTTCAACTACGGTAAGTGGGGTTTGGGGGTGGAACTCTCGGCAGGGACAAACTCTGCTTTTGCTTTGTGATGAAAATGGGCGTGACCATGGATGTCCAAGATGGAGGCCATCCCTGGGACCATGTCCTTGGGGAAGGGGCACTTTGGGAATGCTGTATGTGCCCATGCTGTGAGCAGGACCGCAAATATTCTCTTGTTTCTTAATTTAAGCGGTGATCAGGCACTGGAGACGGTGTCCACTTTGAAGGCATCCATTACTGGGGGATGCCTTCCTCCGACCTGGTTGAGGTCCAGCAGAAAGCACTGAACCACTTAGCTGGGCTGGCTGCCTGCCTGGAGTCCCTGATCTCAGTTAATGTTGTCTTCTGTCCTGTTTACTTTTACAGCAGGTTTTCCTCAGCTTGCTGTTGTCTTCCTTGCTGCCGTCCTTCTCAATGTTATACTTCGCTTTGTTCACAGCACTCTGCTGAGGCTCCTTTTCGGATCCCACATGTCCATTCACTCTTCATGTGTTACATGTAGACTTCATGCAGTGCCTTCCTCCCTTTCTGCAGGCATGCAGGTACTGATGTACTCGGTCCGGGAAGCCATCAGTGGACGGCCTAGCTGGGTTCGCACTGGGGCTGACATCTGTTACTACAAGTAAGCCTGGGGGCCGCTGCCCTCATTACAAGATGAAATCATTATGACTGCGATGCGATTAGGCTGGACGAACCGGGAGCCCCGTGTTGTCATGCTCTTGAGGTCTGTCTGCTTCTCGCCCGGCGCCTGTTGAGCAGACGCCTGGACTAAAGCGATTAACGGGAGATGAATCGTTTGATCAAGCTAATGAAGAGAAGTGGGTGACGAGGCAGGGCGATCTCCCTTCACGTTGACCCCAAGGGAGCATCTTCATCGTCTGCCTCCAGGGTTGTTTTTTTTTCCTAAGACAGAGACCAAACGCAGCGCTGCCCCCCTTTGTGGGAGAGAGCATAATAGCCTAGTCAAACTGGAGAACTGTGGAAGGGTTCAGTACATGCCGACAGGTCTGACAAGATGGGCAGTGAAGGAGAGTTGGCCAGGGTGAGCAGCCCTGCATTATAACCACCCCCGATGCTTTTAGCCCTTCAACAGATTCTTCCTGATATCTCCCCCTGGCCACATGGGGGCAGTATAACATTGAACTATAGCAAGGATGAATTTTCAAAGCTAGGCTGACACCCCCCCCCCCCCCACAGTAAGCTCAAGGGATCCATTTTATCTTTAGCAGTGGAAGAGTGCAAAGCTGCAGGATTGCCATTCAGAACGTAGTAATGTCGTACCGATGCCGTGTGTTTTGTTTTCCCTGCTGTACTCAGGAACCATTTCTCCCGGAGCTCCATTGCGGCCGGGGGACAGAAGGGGAAGTCGTACTACACTGTGACCTTCACCATGACCTTTGAGCGCAAGGACGACGTCTGCTACTTTGCTCACCACTACCCCTACACCTACTCCACCCTCAAAGTACAGCACCGTTATTTTCCCTGTCTTTTGGACATTAGTATGCCGAGCTGACTTGCCCATAGTCTACGTGGTAAATAAGCCTCTGCTTCTCTCTGAACATGGCTCTCTGTACCATGGCTCCAGTGTTCGTGCGCCGGTGATGACATTACTCCATTTCATTATCCAGAGATAGCAGTGGAATAACACTTGAGCAAAATAAACCCTGAAGTCATCACAATGGTTTTAAAGATGTGGGTGTTTCCTAACTCTCAGGGCGAGTCGATGATGGAAATGTTTTCGCCATGGTGTGGAATTGCCCCCCTTTGTGAGTGTTTCTTGGATGTCTGTGTGGGGGGAGGAGTGGATTTCCTTTAGTTTTACATCAGTTTAAGCGCTGCTGGCTGTGGACATTGGCGGCAGCGGTGGGGGGGGCACCCTGCACACATGCTTTCCATTTACGGTGCATATGATGCATGCAACAGGGGTTTACTTTATTAATGCACCTCCGTCCACAGTGCCGTGTGTGGCTTATGTTCTCATCCGTTTCTGTTATTTGGGCCAGCTGCTCACAGGTGTAACTCGGGCTGGTAGAAGCCGTGGGTCCATTGCCGAAATCTGAACCCACATCCTAAGGAGTTTGGGTCACGTGTCAAGGCCGCTTGTTACAGCCCTGGTACAGTCTTGTACTCTGTCTCGAAACAGATGCACCTGCAGAAACTGGAGGCATTGAGGACCCCCCAGATCTACCTGCGGCAGGATGTTCTGTGCGAAACTCTGGGAAGGAACAGCTGCCCCCTCATCACCATCACTGCCATGCCTCAGTCCACCAGCAATGATCAGATCTGCCAGTTCAGTGAGTAACTGTGCCCCTCCCACCCTGCCAAATCTGTCTGTGATTGCTTTCCTTTACCTGCAGCTTTAGTTTTTTTAGTCACATTTATTGCCAGCAGATGAGTGATATTTAGCATGGTTAAGGCTGACAGGCTTTGGCCTGCTGGACTCCAGACGCCAGTACTGTTTGAAATGCGTAGAAGGCAGCTGCTGGTGGAGGCTTATGTCAGCTCAGTCTGTATCTGCCATGTGTAGCTGGGCCCCGTTTATCACCTGTCCTCTCTGGGCACGCAGGGAATCGGCCGTATGTGTTCCTGACATCGCGTGTGCACCCCGGTGAGACCAACGCCAGCTGGGTGATGAAAGGCACACTGGAGTTCCTGATGGGCAGCAGCACCATGGCCCAGAGCCTCAGGGAGGCTTACATTTTCAAGATCGTCCCCATGCTCAACCCGGATGGCGTGATTAACGGGAAGTGAGTGGATGCCTCACCGTCACCTGTGCCCGTGTCAGTGCCACGCCTGTCCTGTGCACGTGTGAATTGTCAGGCCTCGATCGAAAGGGCGGACTGCAGCTGGTGAAGCGAAGCTGACCTAATGAGGCTCTTTCGTTATGTTGTTCACATGCCCTAGAAGGCAGAGTCTTCACCAGGGTCTAGTGGGCTGGTATCCATGCTGGTGTGGATTAAGAGATCCGTGAAACCTTGTAAAAATCCTGTCACAAAAACCTTGCATGTGCCTTTAAAATAATCTCTGAAGGCATGTTGGTCCTCATCTTGTGCCTTATTAAAGGCGGCGCTACAGGGAAAAAAACTACCACTTCAGTTTGTGGACACTAATATGGGTGTAATGGTGCCCATTAATGTTTAGTGAGCCAATGCATGTAAACACAGTGCTGTCTCCAGTATTTCAGGCCGCTTGGAGAGGATTGAGATCTTTGGAAGTTGTTGTTAGGCAGATTAATTAATTAATTCTCACTTAAAGCAAAATGGAGCCTGTAGTTACTGGTTAGGCTATATGTTACTCAGAGGAATGTATGACTTTGCAGCTCATATCTGACACCAAAGTGAATCTGCTGCATGTAAACACTGATATTTGTACTTTCAGATTTTATATTTAAGCATTTAGTCAGCAGACTGTGTTTTGAAACCTGTCATGAGGCTTGATATCCTTCTCCTCCTCTTCCCAGTCACCGATGTTCACTCAGTGGGGAGGACCTGAACCGTCAGTGGCAGCAGCCCAGTCCTGACCTGCATCCTACCATCTTCCACACCAAAGGTCTGCTGCAGTACCTTTCTGCCATCCAGAGGGCACCACTGGTAAGATTTGCACAAGCCTGGCCAAGGGTCTTATCTGACAAACTGCCAGGTCTGTAGAAGCATCATGTAGTTTGAGTTTCTCCTCAGAGGCAGAAACTCAGTTCCTTCCCTCACACAGACACCCACACATACCCTGCTATGTGGAGGTATAGGTATCATTTGCCAACCCCATAGCTTGACATTTAGGTAGTTTCACAAGCCTTCAGCAGATAGTTTGTTCTTTGATGACCAGTGTGTTCTCGCTGCCCCGTGTGCCCAGGTATACTGTGATTACCATGGACACTCCCGGAAGAAGAACGTCTTCATGTATGGTTGCAGCATCAAGGAGACGGTGTGGCAGAGCAGCGCCAATGCCACCTCCTGTGAGCTGCACGAGGACCTGGGTTACAGGGTGAGGCTGGTACCTGGCGGGGAGCCACATTGGGGTTTATGCCAGCAGATCAGAAGGCCCCCACACTTGGGAACGCTGGGTACACGTGGAAAGAAAGTAGGGGCAGTGCTCTCCACTGAGCGACTGTTTCTCCTGAATGACTGTTTTTCATTCACATGTTGAGTTTTCTCCTTCAAACGTCTGATGAATATTCTTAAAATCGCCTTTGTGTTCTGAGTTTACTGCAGCTTGATCGAATGCTGCTGGTTTGAGGTGTTTTCTGCCTTTTAAAGAGGCTTTTCTCAAGGTTTGGTAGTTTGTGGTTTTTGCCTCTAGGGGGATTATTGTGCTTTCAGACACTAGATGGCTAAATAACTACTCTAACTGTTTACATCAGTGACTCTCAACCCAGACAGTCAACATCTTGGGTCTAGTCAACCACCTGCTCGTGTAAGCCGGGTCACAGAGGGGGTTGTGACTGGGCTGCAGGCTGGGAGGTGCTGTTCTATACCGTTGGTCACCTTACCTGTTAGCTCTCCCTGAGGTAACACCCTTAGCCTTGTACTCCCCAGGCCCTGCCACGGATCTTGGGCCAGATAGCGCCCGCCTTCAGCATGTCCAGCTGTAGCTTTGTAGTGGAGAAGTCCAAGGAATCGACAGCACGCGTGGTGGTGTGGCGTGAGATTGGCGTGCAGAAGAGCTACACCATGGAGAGCACGCTATGTGGCTGTGACCAGGGCAAGTACAAGGTATGGTGGCCCCCAATGGATATGCAGAACACCAGGCTACTGGTTAAGCTTTAGGACCAGGAGGATGTTTGAAGGGTAAATGAATGTCTTAAAGGTTAAACATGCAGACCATGCCACCAGCCTTTCTCTGTTGTTTTTCATTAGTCTGTTGTGGTCACAGGTATATTCTTTCCAGAAGGAATGACGTCTGCTTTGAATGAAATGCTTACCGAGGCGGAAAACCTCAGCCTTCCTGAGAATTATAAAGCCTTGTACCTTTTTGCCTGTTCACCAGGGTGGCAGAGTGAGGGAAAACCCATCTTACCATTGAAGTTACGAGTGCTTGTTGATTTAAGCGCTTTTCAGTTTGTCACTTGGCGCGGATCAGGGGCTTGAAGATCCATTTAGGGGCTGTACCGCAAAAAAGTTTATAATTTTAAAGGGGGGGAACGTGCATCCTTCACCTAAAATGACCTTGCTGCATTGACTGCTTCCAGACCGTGCTGCCTCTGTTCAAAATTATCGTTAGACAGAATATATCACCATTATCATTGGCTAGCATAACAAATAACACAAACATTAAGGTAGCATGGATCCAGCTGAGGTCAAACAGCGGGCTCTTGTGCTAATTAGAAGCAGGACATCACTGAAACCCCAAAAAAACCCCTGAGGAAGACCAGATCATATCACAGTGAGCGACAAAGTCCAGAGTGCCAGAACCCTGACTCGCGTATTAGGGAGGTACCCAGTTTCAGGGAACTTGGCAGCGCCACTCTTCCAGTTTCGCCAGGTCATGTGACCATCCTGGCTCACAGGTCAGCTGACTGCCCATCTGGCAGTCACGCAGGGTTTAATGCTTACATTAATCAAGATCCTGGACTACCTGCTGTCCGTCGGCGCAACAGAGCGACAGTGTTTTTTGGATGCGGTGCTGGATGTTTCTGTCTGTTTGAGCCCATTGATGGCCAGTGTAAACAGTCTCTCTGGAACAATTTTGCCGCATGTAACACTCTCCCATCTTTGAGGTTTATTGTTCCCTCCGTCTTGGTTCCTGCCCACGCCCCCCAGAGTCGGTATTCCAGGGAGTGTTTACACAGATGTGCGGTAAACTTTCATCTCGTGCTTCCTTTCTCACGCCGCATCCGGCCTCCGCACAGGGCCTCCAGATCGGGACACGGGAGCTGGAGGAGATGGGAGCCCAGTTCTGCGTGGCTTTGCTGAGGCTGAAGAGACTCTCATCTCCCCTGGAGCTCCGGCACTCCTCCCATTTCCTGGACGCAGAGCACGACCTGATTGAGACCAGCTGCAGGAACACCAGGTGGGCAGCGTCCCATGGGGTCCTGTGTCACGTTGTGGCTTTTTGACTTCAGGGGAAGCCACTGTCATGCCATTAATGGGTAAATCGTGCTGAGTGGTCCAGTAATATGAACAGAGGAGAGATGGTTTTATCAGGATTCGTTAATATATAACTCTAAGCAAAAGGTTTAGTGAGTCAAGGTTTTAGATGCGTGGATGATCAGATATTTGTTACATTGCTCTATCCTTCATCACATTATACAACTTTTTATATCATAATTCCTTTTTATACATTGCATGTAATTTTGTTCTTTTGGTACCTACCGTTACCTTGGTACAACACATGGTTACTGACCAGAAATGTCGCATGCTGATTCGGTCACTTTGAATAGGTCTCTTTGCTGATGTACACCACTAAAGCAGAAGTTATCATATATGCAAATTGTGGCTCTCATGGTTATGAGCCACAAAACCCCTTCCACAGAAAAGACCCTCCACCCCCTATGAACCCATGAACAGGAGCTCTGCAGTGTTGGGTTAGGGTTGAGATTAATCGTCTCAGACCTTCCTAGGATTTCAGCAGGCATCATAAAGTGCGATTTATTCAGCCGTTATCCTCATAACGTCCGTAGGGTTTATCGATTTGATCTTCATGTAGATTTGCAGAGATTGTAAAGTAGAGCTCAGGGTCGAGAGGGTCCACTAACTCCTCCATTACTGGAGAGAGAGAGAGAGAGAGAGAGAGAGAGGGTGTGTGTGTGCATGTGGCGGACTGGGGGATCGGCTTACCTGCCCTTTGCTGTCTGCACACTGTGTGTGCTCTAATTGAAGGACAGGAAAGCATCATGTCAGCTGTGGCTCCATCTTCTGTGGTGTCTCCAGCTACTCTCCTGTTAGGGTGCAGACTGAATGCTTTTCTGGGATGGGAACGGGTGATTGTATAAATAATTTGTACTATCAGTGGCTATGTAAGGGTTGGTGCTTCTGTATGCATGTTTTGTGCTTTGAGGGTGATGGGGCTCTGAGGGACGCCATGGCCACCCAGCGGTCAGAGGTGAAAGGGTCCATTGGCAGACTGGCTGGTGGGGGGTGACCTGAGTCCTCTTTTTAACCCAAGCCCCTCTGGTGCTCTTGGACATGGGGTCGCTGTCACAGAAATGTGACACCGGGTATGCCATGCTGCCTTCTGCCTCTCTGCTCAATCGCTGTCCAACATCGAGCGGGTCAGGGGTCACGGGCTCGGACTGAGCTTCTGGGTCTCGACACCACTCCCCACGACCCCCATATCAACTCTTCGCGAGACAAGCAGGCTCACTCTCTGCTATCACCCGCTCTCTCTTACTTCTGCTCATGTTCTGAAAAAAATTGTGGCCGCCCTCAGCTTCAGCAATTCCGAAGCTTCCCACGTGTCTCCTGGAGAGTGAGGGGATGCTGAGAAGTGGTGACTTTCTGAGGAAGAGTGCCCCCTATTGCCCTAACATGGTCTTTGTCCTTTGCTGTGTATAAATAGCTTTTAAAAGCCTGGTGACGTCCCTATATGGTACATATAGCCTTCCTCCCGAGCGTGCACTCAGTAGGCTAATAAAAGGAATTTGCGTGCCTCTGTTAAGAATGTGCTTTCAAAACATCTGCGGTCACATGATGCTTGATCCATGCATGATTGGTCTCATTTAAAAGTCAATTAAAGGTGCATTCTTTGAGATCCTATTGAGTTGCAGTCTGGATGATGGGGTGATTCTCAGAGTGCTTCAAATGTAACAGCCAGGCTCTAGAACCAATCTGTACACCCAAATGCAAAATTTAGCACCACTGTTTTTTGGGGTTGATTCCTCTCACTGTTAACATGACAAGGAAGGTGCAATTGTTGACTCTTCCTGGTATTTTCCTCATTCAGTCTTCTGCCTGATGGAGACGCTGTTTCCTACTCTTCTGTTTGTTGTCAGATTGCATCCTTTTATCTCAGCTTTGAGCCATGCTGCATTTTTGCTCTCAATCAGGGGCTTCGTGTGCTTCCCCATCTCCATGGCAACCACAGACTTTGTGAGCATTTCAGTGTGGCACTGACGTCCAGCAAAGATTTCTTTTCCTGTTTGCTTGTGTGGGCGGAGAAGAGAGCATGGTGGAGTTATGATGTTTGTGTGGGTGGGAGGGAGACCCTCTCTGTGTTTTCAGAGCAACGTAAGGAGCTGTGTGGGAATTATGAGGGAGGAAATCAGCCTTTTCCCCACAATGCTTTGCTGCTTGAGTAACCAGGGCTTGTGGGTTGCTCTCTACCTCAGCTTGACCAAGCCTACAGGGCCATTTCAGATTTACCACAATGACCATTTATGGCTACTTAATGGCCAATTTCAATTGAAATATTACAAAATGGAGCTAATGATTTATTCAGTAGTATGGTAAAATGTAGCACAATTTGAAACTTGGGGGGGGGGGCATTGGTCACTGACAAAGCCCAGTTCAGCAGCATTAACATTTAGGTGTTTTGGCCTTAGCAAAAGCTGGTGTTATGACGATAGACCAAGCGGGATCCTTTAGCAAAGGCTTATGAGGGTTTAAGAGGCAAACAGCCATAGCTGCGGTCATTTGAAATGCTGAATGTTGGTCATGGGGAAGAGAAGATGGAGGAGACTGAAAAGGAGTGAGAAGAGGAATGAGAGAGAAAGAAGCTGGAAGTGATGCCTGTCGTTCTGTCTGTCCTTGTCTCGGTCTGTCGTTCTGTCTGTGCTTAGAACAGCCTGCAGTCAGCCAGGGGTTCATCAGATGTAGGGAAACTCAATCTGAGTTTTCACTCAGCTCCTGGATCAGAACCAGTCTCGCTGTTCCCAGGGGCTGCTTGGGTTTCCCAGATTGTCCATCATCCTGTCGGAGGGCAACCCTTCTTGCAAGGGACACACAGGTACTACTGTTACACACGCGCGCACACACTTGCAGGGTGCATAGTGTTCATAGGTATATGGAGCACGCATGCTTGTAAATCCAACCACATACCCATACGAAATCCTGTGCTTCTTTTAGCTGCTTTAGACACAGAAGAACTATGTGCATGCATACACAAACCAGAGTGTAAAGGATTCGTAGGTAACAGACCATCCATAGAAAAACACATTCTGCAAAACTTCTGAACCTCTTCTGAATCTCAGAAAATGGCGTGGGGTGCTGCTGGCAGACCCGGTCTGGAAATTGGTTCCAGTGTACTGCAGAACGAGCAGATGTCACGTCCTCAAAGCAGACGGGACGATGAGGACACAGGAGCATGCGCCAGCCTTCGTGTTCTCTCAGCCGGGGCTTAGCAGCGAGCACCCGAGAAGCTAATGGGGAACCATCGAAAATGAGCTGGGTGTCCCTGTAATGGGTTATGGCGAGCATGTGTGTGGGGCGGGTCGTCAGAATTTTAAAGTACTTTATGAAATATTAAGAACCACTCAAACCTTCTCAAACAAATCTTTTCCCATCCTTTGAGGCAGAACTGGTATTGAGGGTGTCTCTCACACACTCCACACAGCACCTCATTCGGAGTGCCACAACAATGCAGCACAAGCTCCGAGGTCATCCTGTAATGGCACTTAATCGCTTTAGCGCTTTCCAAGAAGTATTTTAACACATTACTCCAGAAAGCAATACTCCTTGCCACGGTACTCATCCAGCGTGAGCAAAATGATCTTAGGGCAGTGACAAATCAAGTTTGCGTCGGCCGTGGGGGTGGCCGTCTCTGGAGGCCTGGCCGGGGCCGTTTCGGGAGTGTGTTGGCTGCCCTTGCGCTCATCTTTGTGGTGTTTTGTTTCGGAGGCTGTTGCGCTTGGAAGCCATTAGGGAAATGGCGTTAATCATTACAACTGTCGAGGGTCGGCAGCTGGGCTTGCGTCACCATTTCAGGTGACTATGGGCTCTCTGTCACCAGGAAAATCACCTGTGGGATGGCAGCTCATCTGAACTGTTAAGGCCAGCTTTTTCATTATCTAGCCATCCATCCATCCATTTTTCCAAACCTTATCCAATTCAGGCCTGCGGGGGAGCCTGACTGCCTATCCCAGGCAGTCTACAGCACACAGTGGGTGGTTATATATATCTGCTTTTAAAAATTAGAATATTTATTATTAGTTTAGGGCATCATTTTTTGATATTCTGTTTCACAATCCCATCGGCCTGACTGATTTCCTGCCGAAAAATAAATTAAATGGCGTTGATTGTTTTTATTTTCGCCGCTGACTTCACATTTTTGGCGCAAAGAAAAATTGACAGTGTGTTCTATAAAGTATGGTACTCTAAGCACGTCTCTGGCTAATAGTAGCTTCCTCCGGATTCTGCGGTCCTGTTGTTCGGTACACTTTCAAACATGGCTACTGAGATTGTTAGGCCTAGTTATCACTATTTCTCTATCCACATTCTGTATATTCACAGAAAATTACTTGAAGTATTTGAAAGGTCCTGAAAACAGAAACCGATGATGATGATTACTCCGTTATCAGTGATGTTGTTGGTACACTGTTACCATCAAATGTGCAAATCAAACAGGTTTTTGTACGTGAGAATCAGCAGGAGGCCATAAAGACAGAAATACGAGTAGACATCGACACTCCTGTTAAAGTTATGAATGATCTTGGTTTAGGGTCACACTTATTACTGACGGTTGAAAATGTTGCCAGTGAAGAGAAGGAAGAACAAGAACTGTAAAACCCGCCCGACCATACATTAGACGCTTTTTTGTATTTCTGCCGACTGACCGATGTTTTTTTTTTTTTTTTTTTTTTTTTTTCTTCTCCTCCTTGGAATTTTTTGTGAAGCAAAAACTTAAAAAAAAAAAACAAAAAAAAAACAAGGCCCTTATTAACCTTTTTTGTCCCACAAGGTTAATCCCTTGGAGATTAAACTTCTCTTGAGAGAGTTGGCCAAGATGCACAATAACAAAGGTAAATTCAGACATAAGTATCGTCAATCGATGATGAATTAATCAGGTCACGTGGACAAGCCTGTACCGGAGCTCCCCACACTTCATCCGCATTCAGGAACAAGGGAATGTCAGGGTTTTGGAACAAGGCACCATGGGAAAGTATGGTGTGCTCAGAGGCGCACCTGATCAATCATTTCAATTAGGTGCACGCATTCCCAGCCATGGATGTTCTCTTTGTTGCCATGGGGATCTCAAGCAGCATCGGTTGCACTTGGATGCTTAAGAAGTGGTGTATTCTTAGTTGCCATGGCAATGTGCTGCACGCTAATCATCTGCTTGCACCTCCACCACCTGATGTTGTTTATTTATTTAGGTCTGGTTTTTCTCTCCCAGCTCCACCACCTATGTGTTGAAGGAGGACGAGCCGCCCTTCATGGAGGAGGTGGACTATAGCGCGGAGAGCAATGATGAGACTGACCCTCAGGAGATCCACGGTGACGAGGACCGGCTGTCAGACTCGGAGCCCACGCAGCAGGACCCCTTCACTTGAATGTCTGGAAGCTACCCTCCCTCAATCTCCTCTGGGCTTCTGGGGGGTGGCTCATCTGTGAGCTCTTGCACAGGGCGGGGGGGCTTCCACTCTGCAGCCCCCCGCCCCACCATCTGCCACATCACCCCGCCACCACACAAGGCCCCCCCCCCCCTCCACACTGAGCTTGCGGGCTCGGCTGA
>JAACJT020000034.1:14973596-15008134 GCA_009936485.2 Gymnarchus niloticus
CTCCCGGCCTTTGGGGGCGGGTCCCTCCCTGGCCCCGCGCCCAGGGGCGGGGCGCTTCCCCCTCTCCGCCCCCCCCCCCCCCCGCCCAGCTCACAGCACCTAATTTTGGTGCATCTGAGATTGTAGCGATTCCACATTGGCCTTCTTTCTTCCTTCAAAACAGTGTTTAGGGACAGCCCGTTACTGGTGCATTATGGGATGCAGTGCCAGTAATCGATCTGGCTTCTCTTTTCTAATGTATTTTAGGTAGAATGATGACATGTTTGGGTTCCAGCTCAAACAAAAGACACCTCAAATCATCTCTCTGAAAAAAGGTGACCTTAAAAAGAAAAATGCTTAGTGGAAAAAGTTACATTTCCTACTGAAATATTTAAAAGGTGAAAGAATATTGGGCAGTTGCTATAATTGTCGCTTCTCTGTTACCTGTTTTGAACCTCGAGTATATCACACATTCAGTATATATGCTACCTGGATAATCGATAAAGTCTGTGACTTCAGTGGTGCATTTTATCGAATAGGTGCTTTGTTTTACCTGTAGTTGTGTTTCGGCTGTGTATGTACAGTGAGTGCATGAGTGTTTAATGTCCTTAATTTATTCCGTTTTGCAGTTTTTTTTTTTTTTCCTGGGAGAAGAAAAGCATCTGTATTGCCCTTGGAGCTGTGTTTATGTGCCATTTATGAATGAAGGTGCAGAACACACGGAGCTTTGCTCCGGAGCATTGAAAAGCTCCATGAGAGAATGGGCCATGAGAGAACCATGGGAAATGAATGCAAAAGACTCCTTAAATGGCACCATGGAATGGTCTTAAAGATCTCGTGCATTGCCACATCTGTAGAAACCTGAGCACCTCCTTTGTTTATCGGTGAGTGAGCTGGTGTGGTGTGAATCTGTGGTGCACTGTCCACACGCACAAGGCAGGTGGAGAAGTCTTCCGGCTTACAGGAAGTATCCCATTTTAAGTGTTGCATCTGTCTTGAGTTGGAGGTTTCTAGCAATGCCAATCGTACCATGGACAAGAGTGGAATTTAGCGTACCTAAATACCACCAAAAAGATCCATGTTTTAGGAGTTTGTTAGGTTAGTGTTGGGGTTTTAGTGGGAGCCATACAGACTTGATGCTTGAGTCTCTGCGTGTTTTCTCTGTGTGAGCATGAGACACAAGGATGGAAAGGAACGACAACTGGTTCTAATAGATGGTGCAGTTGAACTGACAAATGGCTAGGGATGTCTCGAATGTATTTAAGAAAAGCCCATTACAAACCAATCAGCATTGCATAGGCATTTTTCTAAATTTTTGGCAAGTTGGGTCCCAGGCACAAGTTATTAAACAGCCTGACAGATAAACACAGCTGGTCAGTTAGCAGGCCTGAAGTTATCTGTAAACATGCTACCAGAGGTCCATGTGACACTAGCATAATGTTTACAGAACTACAGAAAAATTTTGAAAACCTTGTAAGAATTCCTGCTGATACAACAGTTTGTTTGCCTGTCAAAAAATTACTGCATTTTTTGTTCCTCATCCCTGAATATTTTACTATGTGGAAGCTTGTATTTTAGCTAAATGTGACACACATTGTGCAATGCTGGGCTATAACCTGGACCCAATGTCAGTCTATCACATGGCCCCTACACATCATAACCGTACACTTGGCAGTTTAGACACACTGGTTAATCTATGGGTTACTTTCCACAGTCCAATGACAGAGAACATGCAGATGCTGCACACACACAATATAGATGGGGATTCAAAGCCCCAACTCTTGAGGTATGAGGCAACAGTGCCAACCACTGAGCCACCATGCCAGCCCTGCAAAGAATTGATTTCTGAAAATGTCAACCACTTTTAGACCTGGCCAGTTGTTTATTTTGGTGGACGATCAGCGTTTAATTAGAGAAACTTAATGAACCAGGGAAGTAGTTCTGCTCTCCTCAAGTGGAAACTGAACTCAATGGTTTATGGTGAAGATTTCATATAAACTTCATCTGATTCCTTTAGGGTCTGCAGGCCATGTTCAGTCATGGCCAGAATTCCCATAGCAGGTTGTCCCTAATGAGCTTTGGCAAGAATAAACCAAAACCAGCTGTGAAACTTCATAAATTCTTAATTTGTTGTCAGAGATCACAAGTGAAAACATTCACCTCACAACCCCTACTGTTGTCCACTAGGGGTCGCTGTGTAGGAGCGCAACCTAGTTGCACTCTGATTTATGCCTGCATGTCAGCATACTGGACCATTATGCGAAGTGGTCTTTACTGCTATTAGGAGCAAACCTATTTATGAGAAGCTTCCCCTCCCTTTGCCTTTTCATAACATTACAGTTTTTTGTTAGTGTAGTTGTGCGTGTCCCCATTCCAAGCAACTGGCAAGGCATCTGTTCAAAGATGTTGCTTATCCAGTGAAACTTTGATGGTCACCATCACTGCTTTCATGTATGGATTTGAACTGTATGCACCTGCAATTTAGTTGCTTGTTCCCTCTAATTAGTCTCTATAAACCATTCCAGCTCAAATATAATCAAAAGCATAAGTATACATAAATTATGCATACTATATAAATGTAAACCCCAAAGTTAAAGCTGCATATGTATAAATGTATTAATATATTAATGTTATAAAAACATTTTAAAACCTACTTTAATTGTTGCCAGTTATGTTGCTAGAGGGTTGTATAATTCACCGTCAAAGTATCTACGGCGCCAACAATAAAACTGTTGTTCTTTCAAATAATTACATCATTGCTCCTCATCGCTGCTAGCACTGTGGTTTTGGCAGAGTAGACATATTGGTGACGTGCTTCTTTACATGTCAATTAATGTCTTAATTGCAGGAAGTAACCACGCAGCTTGACTTTATTGCAAGACATAACCAGATAAGTTGTTTCCAAGGTAAGATAATGGGTCTTTAGAGGAGGACCGCTAATCGCAGCATTGCTTGGGCGCAGAGTTGCTGGATGCGAGACCACAGTCGGAGATTAATGACCCTTGAGGCAAGCCTATCACAAAGAAGAAAGAACTTTTGCAGAGAGATGCAGTGGAATTTTGATCCGTGAGTCGAATGATAAACAGACCCCTTCACCTCTCATTTCCCAACCGGTCCCTTGCTTACAGACCCGGGGAGTGAGGACAAAAAGCCTCCCAATTATCACTGACGAGCACGTTGCCTGGTCTCTCCCAGCTCCTCTGGCAGAATGAGGGAAGGATCTTTATGGTTCCTCTTAATGGAACCTAGAGAGGGGCTTAGACCCCCACGTTCAGCAGAGTTTATTCAAATGCAGTCTCTAATTAGACATCTCCACAAGAGGAGTCTGAAACGGGCCTTTCCCTGGCTCCTCTTAGTGGTCTTATCCAATAGGCCCCTCAGCATTTCCCAGGAAAGATTTAGTAAACCTCACATGGCCCGCGGATATTGAATACTTGACATAGTAGATGAGGGTGGACGTTAAAATAAAATATTAGTGCCATCAGTTAACTTAAATGAAACCTCTCTTAAAAATCAAGTGTTGCAGAAAATGTCTTCAGAGCTATTACCTATGGGGTTGGTATAGTGTTTAGGATTCAATACCGTAAAATGAAGCCACTCAACATAAACTGAAGGAGAGGCCGCCATTAAGGAGCTGAGCTGCACGCTGCCTTATCGTTAGCCTCTCTTCATCAACCTACAGACTCTGCTTCTGTCTTCCATGACAAACTGAACAAAAACATGTGGGAAATATTAAACAGGTGATTTCAGTGGCCTGGTATTTATTTATTCTCTTGAAACTCTGAGGAAGAATTCTGTTAGGGCTTGTGGCCAGGTTTGGGCCAATCGTCATCTCAGCCCCCAAGCTCCCAGAAGTCATTTCCAGGGACTCTAAGCTGATGTGTATAATTTATATACATTAACCTTAATTAGAGCATGTGGAATCTTCTGGACCTCTGGCTTGTTACCTGTCTTGTAGATTTGTCTTCTCCATATGTATGACTTACATGTACCTATATGCCAGAGGAGTCATTCAAATGTTAGGAATTAGAAGATTAAAAGCCAAAGCACTCAATTATGCTTTGATGGTGACAAATCCTTCTTATTCTGGTTCCTGCTTTCTTTGTGTTATAAGCCTGCAGTTACATTTCTGAATGTGGCACTGTAAAATGACATTGATTAGAAATTTCTAATCAATCTGATTCATCTGTAACGGGATTGTAAACGGCCCACAAATAAGTATTGCTGGTCATTCTACTTGCAATAAAAGATTGCAGTTGTATTAATAATCAACATCCAACAGTTTGGTAAATCATTTGAAAGCATTTTTTTGAATGCATGATGTAGATATTGATGGATAATTTCACAAAGAAACTGCATAGCGTTTCACTTGTTACTGAATTTGAGGATGTAATGTGAAAAAACTGAACCCTGTCTGTTTGCAAAGTTTTACTTGTAAAGCATCAGTCTGATGCAATGAGGAGTTGTACATGTTGCTGCTAGATGTACGGCAGACTCTTGATATTAGGGGAAGGTTCAGAAACACACTGGGGATCTAGGGTCATCTTGGTGTCCTCCTCATACACAGGGGACCTACAGTGATTCTTTGGGTTTGATGCCCTCCTCACACACAAGGGATCTATAGTGATCCTGTGTGTCCGATGTTCTCATACACAGGGGATTTACAATGATCTTTTGAGTTCAGTGTCCATGTACAGAGGAATCTATGGTGATCTTTTAGGTTTGGTGTTCTTCTGTCTGTAAAAATACTGACTTCTGATTAATCTTGCCTTTTGCCACCTGAATTTTGTCTTCAGAAAGCACTATTTATGGCTAAGAACATCATCTGTTGTCTGGAAGGTGTGAATGCAATAAAACCTGATCTCTAAGAATCACCTACCATTATCTGAAAAAATGGGGGGTTTATACATGTTACCATGGTAACAGACTTCTTTATTTCCCCCTTCTCCAGCAGCTGAGGATACATTTCAATAAGAGTGGAAAAGAAATAAAATGACTTCCCTCAGCAACTAAAGGAGGCCGAAAGTCTTTATTTAGTTCCAACACGAATAACCTGTGTCTGTGTGTGGTGAAATCCGTGTTTGTCTACTGCCTTCCATAAGTGACCAGTGTGCCTTTTGGCTCAACTGCTCCATGCGTATGCGAGAGCTCTCTCCAAAGTCACTGAAACACTTCACCGAAAGCCTGGATTCGTGCTCTTCTATCGGTGGTTGTCATGGTGCTGCTGACGTCACCTGTGGGATGGTCTGCCTGTGCTGCTTTGCATAAAGATCGCTGGTGAACGCAGCATGAAGCCCAGAATCATCCCTCCCCCCCCCCCCCCCCAACTCACCAGGCCCTAACAGAGGCTAGGGAAATCAGGGGAGGGGACTTTCCCTTGTTCTGATATTTCCAGCAGGATGGCCTCCTGTTGAAGTACTTCTGTGTCTTACTCTCCGATGGGAATGTATCCTGAAAGAGATATTAAGCTATTTGGGTTATGGTTGCAAGTCTAAACCCCAGCAGTGCAGCCATACCATGAACCAGGAAATGTACATCATTTGGCTGTACAACTTGTTGGAAAAAATTCAACTACCATGACATTTTTCACAGATGATGGTTATAGCCTATGAAGAGGGTAGTAATAACACACTATGTAAATTTTGAAGTATGTTTTACATATGCAATAACATACGACTTCTGCTACCTAAATTAATTTAGCAGAAGTCGCATTTTTTACTGCCAGTAGCATCCATTAAATTTCAGAGCTTGTTTATTAATACAGCTTATGAAAAGTTTAATTTTTAAAAATTCTTTCCTACCTTACGAAAAAGGCATCAATTAAAACATCTTAGGAACACAATTTCTTTCCAGGTTGGCTAGTCATTCAGTCTGTGCATGGAAAGCATGGGGAAATTTGTCTGTATAAGGCAACTGTTTTTCCAGAAGGAAAATATTTACTTATTTATTGCACACTAGCTCAGGACTGTATGAGTTCTGCATCGTTTTTTTTTTTTCCCTATTCAAAGTGTGTATTTCTGTTGGGGGTTATTACTAATGAATTTTTCCTAATTCTGCTTTAAATCTCTAGTTTTTTCAATGGAGGATTTTTTGTCATTTTCTTTCTTATTGGGTCCTATACCTCATTTACATATTCTTCAATTAGCCATATTACATCATCAAACGGTCTGCATGAAACCGTACTTGTTATACAGTGTACATATTTTTGCAATCATTTGATAGCAAAATAACACACTCTAAGCTTTCCTTTTTTCTTTTAATCACTCACTGTGTCAGTGATGTGTTTTTGTTAGTAAATTACAGGTTTCTTGCTTTATGGAAGTGATTTAGAAAGCAGTCCCCTTGTCTGATGTCAATGCCATTCACAGCTTATCAGTTGAGTTACTACTGAACACCCATACACACTCTTCGACATAAACATGGACAGACAAACCCTGAAAGATGAAAACTGATTACAAATGGAAGGTCTTGAGGATTTTCCATTTCTTAAGGCAGATGTACTGGTGAAATAAGTGGTTTTAAGAGTTACTCTCTGAAGTGACATTTATTCTAAATCTGTCTCCACAAAGATAGCTGAACATACAGTCCATTATATATGTTTACATACATAAGCAACAAATGAACAAGATTTTTTTTCTTCTGCTTGAATGACTTCCCTATTTGATGACCCATTATTATTAAAATGTACTTGTAAAACGTAGTTTTGCATGGAGGTTCAGTGGGTAGCGTTATTGCCTGACACATCCAAAGACTGATTCGAAGTCTCCTTCTACTGTGTGTCTACATGTTTCCCCCAGTGATGTGGGTTTATTCCCACAGTTCAGAGATATACCTTTTGACTAACTGGTGTCTCATAATTGCTCATAGAGTACCATTGTGATTGTGTGAGTGTGTGTGCTCTGCAATTCCACCCAGGCTGTACTCCAGTGCAGCTTGGGATAGGCTTCATGTGCTCCTGAAACACTAACCTGGATAACTATAGCTCAGCATTTAACACCATTGTACCATCAAAACTGGTGTTAAAGCTAAGTGACCTTAGTCTGAGCAGCTACATCTGTGCCTGAGTGTTTGATTTCCTGTCTAACAGACCCTAGACAGTGAGAATGGACAACAGAAGATCATTCATGTTGATAGTCAGCACTGGCATCGAGCAAGGCTGCCTTAGTGCGCTGCCATACAGTCTGTTTACCTATGCCTGTGTGGCAAAATATGAGGGCAGCAGTACTATTAAGTTTGCGGATGACACTAACGTGATTGGCCTCATTAGTGATGGTAGTAAGGCCGCCTACAGAAGGGAGGTAAAACACCTGATTGTATGATGCCACAATAACACTATCTCCCCTGGACATCAACAAGACAAAGGAGATCATAGTTGACTTCAGGCAGACCAGAGGCCCTACCCACCAGTACTCATTAATGGAATCCCTTTTGAGACAGTCAACAGCTTCAGGTTCCTAGATGATGGGATCACTGACTCCCTCTCATGGTCTGACAACATCAGCTGCATCTTCAACAAAGCTCAACAAAACTGCTCTTCTTAAGGAGGCTAAAGAGCTTTGGGTTGGGAACTAAAACTCTGGTTGATTTCTACTGCTGCACCATTGAGTGTATCCTGACTGGGAGCATCACAGTGTGGATGGGGAACCTAACCACTCAAGACCTCAAACTGCTGCAAAGGACTGTTCTCATGCTTCATTGGCACAGATCATCTCCACCTGCAACCCATCTACCTCTCCCATTGCCAGAAGAGGGCCACCCTCCTCATACCATCTTCACACTTCTGCCCTCTGGGAAGCGCTACTGGTGCAGCACCACCCACACCACCTGTTTCAGGGACAACTTCTTCCCCCAAGCCATCATGTTAGTGAACGAGTGACCTATATATATATATATATATATATATATATATGATACCTCGACTATACAGTAATTGCTCACTGATAGACTCTGTTGCTGTTCTTTATTTGTTTCCACTACCTGTATAAATATTGCACATTCTTCCCTTGTTTTTTCTATTACTTATTTATTGCTGTCATTCAATATTTTGTGCTGTCGAGGCCCTATTCCTCCCATGTAACAGACGTTCTGCTGTTTTGCATCCTATGTTGCACTGTGTTTTTGCTCTGCATTTGTCTGTACTTACACTGTTGTTGCCCTGTCCCTATGCACCTGTCCCTTCCCTTGCAACTGTGGCAAAAAAATTTTACTGTATTCATTTGAACACGTGACAATAAAAATATTTGACTCGATAACTGGTATGAGGATTGACGGATGTATTCATATAGGACCGTGTTCTCCCGCCAGGCGCTTAAGTCTGTTTAGCGCGTAAGTACGTACGCACCTCTGTGTTGATTAAGCGCATTCTCCCGTCTGCGTAAAAACCCCGCCCCCTAGCGCGTAACTTCAGAATGAAGGCGGTCTTGCGAAAGAGGCAACGCGAACTAAAAAAACTGACGTAAAGAGGAACGACCATGGCGATTTCGGCTCAAAAGTAAAACGTGGAACATGGACTTTTCACTACTAATGTAAATCAAATCTAAAATCCACAGAAAGTAAGACCGGTGTGGCGTACCTTTAAGAAGGATTCGACAATGAAAATGTTTGAATAAACGGCCACATAAAAAATGAAACTAGCCCTGCAGACGTGCTGATACGATGAAAATAACAAGTAGCATTCCTAAAAAAATTGTGATGTAAATTGTTAAAAAAATATTACTGAGAAAAATCGTTGTAATCGACTCCATAAATAAGATACGTCAGAGGCGAGGGGTGATTTTTAACGCCAAATTAAATGACAAAGACGAAATAATTCAAACACAGATATAAATGGGAAGTTGATCAGAATAGCATGACTTTTCCCACGGTATGTGGGTGGTCTTGGTGCGACTAAGTACTTATGCTATTCGGACATGAAAAGCGACCGCCCGAAGCATTTCCCTAAAGCCGGACTTATCTTCTGCCTGAGAACAAATACAACACAACATTGCAAACCTGTATGTAATGATACATTTCAAGATACGAAAACATAAAAAATCTGACACGTGTCCTAGCATGGCCACCCGTCAGTATAATACAGGATTGTCTCTCACCGAAAGGTAATATGCTGTGTCCCGTTCTAAGCCAAAACGGGGTGCGATTTATCCCGTATCTTAGTACACATAATTTCATTCGTGCACATACATGTGAAGTCTGACGTTTTGTCCAAGAAACTCACGGTTTTCAGCGCTAGCCGATACCTCACGCCTCTGAGGTGTTAAACGCCCATGAGATCTAAAAGTTTTCGATTCCCCGCTCCTATAAAAATTCTCCTCGCCATCCCCACCCCGTGACACGAAATTTTGCGTCGCCTTCCACCCCGGTAGCACAAAATTTCTCATTACAGACAACCCCCCGCTGCCGCAAAATTCTCGCCGCTTACGGGTTTTCAGGTCTCACTATCTTGAATGCGGTGAGGTTAACGTGTATAAACACAGTCGGCGACGTCTCTGTTTGGACCTTTTTAAATGCATCGCTATTTAAATAGTTTAGGCTGTTCCGAATTAAATGTTATTAAATCAGTAATTTTATTAAATCAAAAATGTTAAATTAATATTTTGATAAAAACCAAGGCTTTTTCACAGGTCGTACTATATGTGAATTAAAAGTTTCGATTGTGTAAAAATTTAATTCGACGCACCAGAATTCGCAGTGTCGCTTAACTAACGCCACTTTACCTTAGTCTCAACAGCGCGTATATCTAAGACGATGGAAAATCGACTTAAGTCTGGGGAGACTTGAATTTGCATGTGACGCCCATATTTTTGCCTCTCTCCACCCACAGTAAGTCCGCGCTTAAGTCAGTCCGGCGAATGCGTTTAAGTCAAAAACGCGCGCAGCTACGCTTATAATGAACGGCTGGACTGATAAAAAAAAAATAGCATATACCAGTCTTCTATGCCAAAAACAGTTTTGGTGGCACTGTGGTTCAGTGGGTTACACCATTGCTTCAAGGGGAGTGTGGACTTTGAATTCAGCACATCCACTAGCCAATGACTCTGTACTTTAGCATGATTTCTTTTCTTTGAATGTCCATCTATACGCTCTCTATGCTGCCCCTGTAAGGGCACACTAGCCACAGCCATGCTGATGAACACAGTGGCAGTCTAATGATGTGTGCCAGAAGCTTTTTCTAATATCACACAAAGAACCTTATTTTTTACTGACGCCCAGCATTGTGACCCCACAGGCACCTCATGTCACTCAACATTCAACGCTGGAGAAACAGTATCAGGCTGGAAGGGCTGGAATGTGGGGGGTTTTTAACAGGAAAACATTTGACCAGGAAGAGGTCGCTAACAGATGGGAGCCATGGTAAGGAACACAGTAACAAAAATTAGGCACAGTTTACAGAGCTGACAGACGTATGCAGAGGTCTGTCTCTCACTCAGACACAAAGTCCAAGTGTGGTCTTAAGGAAACGCTCAGCCTTCAATCATCAAGTCCCTTATGGAGCCTTACAAACCCACACAATCAATAAAATTAAGAGCGAAAAACGGGGCAGTCAATCAGCCAGCTAGTTAAAGGGTCAAGATGCTGAACTTGGTTTGTTGGATAGTCTGTCAGTGAATTAAACAGGTTGATGTCGGCTGGTTAGGGTCCGTTTGCTCATCCTATATCTTTGTCTCATCAATGTACCACATCTTCCCCCACCTCTGATAAACAAAGTCATCGCCATTGCACACATGAAGGGTAATCCTCCATTCACTTGAGCATGTTGACATATAGACTTTGTAACAAAAAGATATACCAATCACTACGTCATGTTTATCCTTAAGCAGTCTATGGCCCCAGGGCTTTGATGGAGTAGAGGGTCCCTTGCAGGATAAACTTTCTTTTTCTGTTGGGGGTGATGTCTTCCAGTAGGTGAAAGGCAATTTTTCCATGTGGTTCCGTGGGCTCTGTGAGAGTCTTTAGGTATTAGACCAGTCTAATGCAGAGGTCAGACAGGTCATCTGTGATGGTCCTTTTATCGGCTGCCTGAGGGAGCATGTGGAAGGGAAACAGCTGGGTACCACAGGGGAGGGTGGACAGGCCTGTTTATCATAAAGCCTGTCATTGAAGGGGCTGCACCCCCCCCGAACATGGGCCATGCCTCACTCCTCTGTCAGCACTCAGCTGCCTGAATGCTCTCAGCTGACAATCCCCAGTCGAGGTGACTTCTGGAAGACAAAGGGTAAGCCCGGTTAAGAGCGACGGGCCACGACTGTTGAAAGAGTGGCGTCCCCGCGTTCCAGTGAACGGAGACAAGAGACGCAAAGCAAGACCGATGAATGGGCTTGGACTGTTTTGAATAAAAGGTGGAACAGTAAAAGTGATCGCCACTTTACCTTAGTCTAGTAAAGGAGTGCTGATATGCAAAGTAACTTTAATAGCTCACAATATTGCATTCCTAATTCCTAACAGCCACAAATTTGCATTTTGCAAAAGCAACCCAAATTATACTTAGTGAAGATTACACCAGTTCTACATAGACTTCTTCAGCCTGTGGGTTTTAGGATACTAAAATGGACACAATCATTTTTCTGTCTGCATCCCAGGTTAATTCTATATTGAGTCTGAGTCTCATTATTATTATTATTATTATTGCATAATAAACATGAGGTTCATTCAATCTGTGCTTAGAATTAGCCTTTTTAAAAGTTATGCTTCACATATGATCTACGAAGAAGCATCACAGCAGGTGCAACATCAAATGGCTTCTATTTTGAAATGCTACGTCTGCCACTTGTGTGAGGAAAACAAAAGTGTGGAGGACTGTCTTGCCTAACAGTCGGAGTGAGGTTGGAGGACCCCATTCATCTAACAGTGAACATAGGTAGAAACATGTCAGGCTCTCTCGGTCAACTTTTCAAAGTCTCTTTTCTGTGAACTGCCTTCCCTTCCGCCTGGCTCCTGAGAGCATTTATAAGCATTCTGTTTTTTGACAAGCTATTCTGTGTGTTTGTTTTTTCCTGTCCTGGCCCAGTGTGTCAGCGACCTGGAGATTGTTCACTGAGGGCTTATTAGTCTCACCTCGAGCTCTCCAAACAGTTCCAACTTCTTTGAGACTTAGTTGAAAGTGCATTTGTAATGATAAATGAGCAAAAAAGGAACGCACTAAGTCAAAATTTGTATGGGTTTAAATTACAACTGATTAATTGTCATAGCTAGCCAATAAAACATCAGTTGCTGTGTATGTAGAATTCCCCTTTGCAAATCAGACACTATAAATTATGATTTTTTGAATGCAAATACGTGAGAACACCTTGGTTTGGACAGGTATCCTGTCCAGGATGTTTTCAAGACAGACTTTGTGTTGTCAGAATCCAAGGTTAGCTAATCCATCCTACTCTGAAGCAGCTGAAAGGTAATGCCATTTTTATTTAGGGCATTTTCATAATATTTGACATTAACAATTATAAGCAGCACATATAATTTTTTGCCTGTGATAAATGGACCAGGTTTGTTTGAGAGGCTTAAAACATAGCTAAATGACCACATTTGCACTCTCTAATTAGTCTCACTCAAACTTATCCCCACCACTCAAATCCAACATTCCATTCCTGCCCACAGTGATAAAAGGGTATTTGTCTTTGGAGAGTCATGCAGTCAAGTTGGGAAAACAAGCAGTAAGTGATGACTCTAGAGGGTTTTACAGCGCAATAAAATAAAGCGAAAATATATAGGCTTCAATGCCATGACATACTGTGGGGGTCTGACAAAAAAAAAAAAAACAGCCCAAAGCCACCTTTATATTTATATATTTGTTTGTTTGTTTATTTGAGAAACACTGAATGTGTCAATAATTTGGTAAAGTGCTTTTCTACTAATGTTGGGGGTAGTGTAATTAACTGCATTAAAACATTTTAAAATATATAACAGTTATCAAATCTGAGAAAAAAACTGATTTTAGAGTATAAACATTAATTATTAGCAGATGTAAGAAAGGTATTGCAGTAATAATGGAGCGGTAATAAACTGTAATTTTTTCAAGATGCTGCAGAGATGTATTTTATAAATCCACCTGCATCTCCTGCAGTTAGTCATTTCAGGGAATTGTGGTTCAACGGCGTAAATGTAATGGTTTCTTTTGGGGTGATCTCCTTTTTTAGTGAGAATTTTATCAGAAAAACCAGACATCTCACTACAATAAAAATTTTCTGCTAAATTTGTCAAACGTAGAAAATGTGCTTCAGGGCACCGAGTGGGGAAGTGTCTCTGGCCTACTCGTGTAGTGGGTCTGGTATCTACCAGCCCACCGTTATTCCATCATAAGAAGAGTGGGATTGATCATGACCATCGGTTTGAATATGAGAGAGCCAGGAAAACACCTCCATGTTTTTTTAGCAAGGTGATTGTAGCTCTGTCTCAGCAGAAAAGACCCCAAGTGGTGGAAATGATACTGGCTTTGGCACCCCCCCCACTGCACCTGCACAGGCTGGAACGGGGGAGCGTTTTACATGCCGTCTCTGTCGCTGTGCGTGTTTTCAATTAGCTTCGGTTCATCTTACATGCACCTGGTAATTGGGTAAAGCTTTAACCAACATGAGAGTAACAATCTATTTGCACTGGACTCAAAACGCATAACCCACTCCTTAACGAACCTTGGGGCATTGCAGAACTCACCGGAGTGCATAAAGGTCTGCGCAGTATTTGTGAATTATTAAACTGTCTAACCCCTTAAGAAAAAGCAACATCGATTGATCATCAGTACAATTAATAATTTAGCTGCATAATGCTGCAGGAGAATAGGTCAGGCGTGTTTTGGGTGATGGGGGTAATCGCAGGGAGAATAGGTCAGATTGCTCTTGCCGTGTTTGGGCGGGGGTCTTTTTGGGGGAATGGAGATGAAGAGACGGCATGTCGGCCACGGACTGGCGGGACAGGGTCAAACACGTGAAGCGAAATCCATCCTGACGGAGGGCCATAGCTAGAAACTGGTGTGCTTCGTTTGCACAGTGAAAAACACCCTATTGATTTGCTCTGTTAATTTATCTTGGTGTTGTATGTCTACCTGTGTGGTTATACAGGGCAACACAACATATCCAAAAATCACATTAGATGTGAATGTATGCTTTCAAAGCCAAGCCCAGGAGTCTCTGTTTGCCTCATAATGGTTATATATGTTGGCTAATGTACTATTGCAAATTAAAAATATTACAAATTAAAAACAGCCCTTTGCTGTGTTTCGCGATGAACATTTACAGTGTGTACCATGTGCGCTGACAAACAATGTTTTATTACCTGAAGGCAGCAGCAAATGAAGTTTGGATGTTTTTATTAGGAAAGTTAATTCAATATACAGTATGTGTGCTTGTGGTTTTGTCAATGACATAAATTATATTTATACAAAATCACAAGTAAGTGAGGACCTGCTGATCGTCATGGCTACCTTTAGCAACACAATTAAGTACTCCGCTTTTGTACTGTTCATCAGGGATTCTGAAGTTTGTGGGATTAATGCTTGTCTGGGAAAGGAGGATACAGGCTCCTCCTTTCCAGAAAGATGTCCATTTTCACACACACGGATGCATGATCCCTTTTTTCGGAGATGATGTATGCTCTTTGATATATTTCCCTAAACAGGCACACATACACTTCAATTTTTTTCCAGAACACAATAGTTCTTTTTAATGTTTTCCTCACTCTTTATGTAAGACACTACTCTGTCTGGCCTTTCCCAGAGATACTTCTAGGATGGGAGTGCAGTCATACTTAGTCAATTTTAGTCCTGGGGGAGACTCCACTCTGTAAAAACTCCACTAGTCATAGCTCATTTTCTTCTGAACCGTACCCACAATGCACTGCTAAATGCCTGTCAGACCAAACCTCAGGCAACATCCAATCTTATAACTGTTTATAGAGGCCCTGCTCATGACACCCGATCCCACAATGAGTGTGAGACTTTTGAGGGACTAATGAATAGGCCGCCGTGGCAACAGCGGCTTACCAAAAATCCCCCTGGTCATGTGACGTCCATCTTCATCTGTCACCATCTGGGAATGCTGCTGACCACGAAGCGAAGCCATAGAGCCCAGCAAGCCAGAGAGCTTGGTGGACCCACGGGTGGGACTCCTGCTGAGCCACAGAGGCTGGACTGGTTTTGCCTGTTTAGGACAAAACCGCTGACCAGGTACGATAACTTTGCTTCGTATTTCGTTGCACAACAGCATCGTTTGGTAGTTTCTCTATTTCTTTTAAAAATGCATGAATGCAGATCAACTAGAAGATCTATCACTTTTGAAGTGCTAGTATTGCCCTTAAAAATTCACAAAAGAATGATTTCTCCTTCACTGGAATGGAGAGTCTGCATGGGGCTCCTGGCAGTGAATTTACAAAAGCCTTCCCCAAGCTAGGGGTTACTACATAAAGCGAAACAACACAGTAACAAACTCATCAATTTCTTTCTTAGTCCCAAATAACTCACTTTCAAAATCCACTCAAAACTCATACAGCAGAAATGTTACGTAATTTGGGGTGCTGAGGTTCTTTAATGTGATAAACAGCTCTTCACATGGACTTTGTCAATTGGACTGTCAATGAATTTCTATGGGCCTAACCCTTAATCAGCCATAACCTTAACCATTAGTGACCCAACAAAATATATGACTTTTGGCTCTTTTCATTGCATTCACAGATTTTTACTAAATTGAGTTTAAAAATGTCACATATTTATTAATTCCTTGGGACAATTTATTCTTATAATGTAATAGAAATATGGTACACAGACTGCACCCCCCCCAATCTATGTCTCATCAGCTCTGTCTGTACATTAGTATTTGCCCTCACTGAAAACAAACTTACTGCATTATTGATTCCTGGGACTTGGTTCTAAAAGCATCTGACAATCAGGCAATTAGTTACTGCTTAATGTACATTGTCAAAACAGTCCCATTGACCCATTAATTGATCGAGTGATTCCGTCGTTTTTCTCCAAATTATGACTTGATGGACATTTATTTTCTTCCGTCCTGTGCAGGAGCCCTTTTTGGTTTTTCCCATGTTCTGTGACTAAGAACAGAGAACATAGACATTATCCTCAGCATTGCATACATAGGGTGGCTGCAGCCTTTCTTGGGGGCACAAAAACAGCCCCACTCTCCATGCTATGCCATCAGCCTGAGTTATGGACCGGGCACGATTCCACAGTACAGCATGATGCTTTTTACTGAAAGATGGCATTACTGTGCTGGACAGGAGTGTGAGCTGTATCAGAGCAAATTACACCATAATCAGATGTTTAATGGCTTTTACGTCCAAAATAAGACAGGCAGGCTTTTCTCACCTGTTTAACGCTCCAAATAAGAAGACCTAGCCGGGCAAAGTCACGTGACCCAAGACAGTGTCAGGCACACTCTCTCGGCCTTATCCACAGGAAAGACTGGCTGCAGATGTTTCATTTTTTTTTTCTAAAAGTATAAAACAGTTTACGTTGTTTTTCCTGGACTGATGTTTAAAATCATGCAGTAGCGTAGAAAATGGTACTCCTACAGAACTGCAAATATACTTTTGTTGTAAATTGCATTAAGTCTTTACATATGAATGTAATATGATTTGCATACATTGGCTGATAATCAATAACAAACAAGCAATAAAAATGTTATGCATGGTACTTTGCCAGCATGTGAATGTTTCTTTTTTGCATATGAGCAATAAAAATTTCTGAGCTCTGATTTCATGCTTCTCTTTGTGACTGTTTTTGTTTTCCACACAGTTACACAACTCGCTCGGCAAGTCACATGACCTCGGTCTCCTCGTAGCGCCATTCTGGTGCGCTGACTGAAACAGTGGCACTCGGCCCTGGCTTCAGCGTGCCGCAGCTTTAAGGCCAGCGCAGATGCATCCGGTGCTTCCCTGATGGAGCCGGACTCCGATGGGAAACCTGACACTCAGCCCCCGTACCTCTGGGTCTATTATCGCTGCCTGCAGTCTCTCTATGCATTGCTCCTTGAATCACTCCCCAGCAAGCAAGCAAAAATCTAGATATGTTACCATATTCATCTACATCTTCTTTCATTCATTTAGCTGACTCTGTTATCCAGAACAACGTGGGTAACTATTAGGGCAAGCGCAGCACAGAGGAACACACACTTTATTAGTACGTGCGTACGGAGCTGCTCTGCAGGCTTTAAAGATTTGCTAAAGAGAATCAGTCAAAGTGACATCAGCAGATATAATTACAGCACAACGTGGTGAATTAGTATTATTATAAGAGTAAAAAGGGTTTGTACTTGTGTGCCAGTAAACACGGTAATTTTGCATCAAAGAGACAAGTAAGTGTCCTTCTGGGTTCTGCACTGGTCAAAGCACCACACCTCCTGCTTTGGGGTTTGGGTTTGATACCCGCTGCTCCGCTCATATTGTTGGTGGTGGGGGTGGCCAGTGAGAGCACAAAACTGATGGTTGGTTCCCTTCTTCTTACGTTATCTCTGTAATTTTGTTGTCAGGAAAAAATACATTCAGATAGATAAGCATCTTACATGCATTCATACGGGTTCCATGGCGACTCGGTGGCCAGCGATGTTGCTTGACACTGCCATCACTGAGGCTTCCACTCTCACCGAGGCTCTGCTGGTGTGGAGGTTGCATGAGATTCCTCCAGTTTGCTGTGACTGGACACCTCTCAATTGCCCATGGAGTTTGACTATGTGAGTGTATGTGCCCTGTGATGGACTGGGATCCCATCCAAAATGAACCCAAGTCCTGTGCCCTATGCTGCCTGGGATAGGCTCCAGGCCCCTCTGTTACCCTGACCAGGATAAACATGGAAGGATGAATTTCCTGTTAAATTTTACGATGATGAAAAAAACACAGTCATACATAAACTAATAAGTAGCTTATTTATATCCATTTCTAAAACTTTTTTAATGTGTTTGTGTATTTGACACTCTGTAAAATACAATCTTAGTTTTTCTGCATGTTCATTTGCAGAGATTATAACGTACTTGTGAATCTGTGAGATTAAAGTTGTTTTCCCACACATAAGTTGCACAAGGCAGGCTGAGCTGGACTCAGCATGTCAATGTCTCTTGTGTTGTTCGGCCTCTCCACTTCCCCAGGCACATCGGACCTCCAGTGCTTCAAGCTGCAACTCAGAATGAGTTTTTCAAATGAAGCTTCTTTTCCAATTCGGTGTGACTGAACAGAGCAATGCTACAATGGAGTTTGGCACATTGCTATACAATATCACACCTTCTCTAAGGATTCACGCCATATCAAGACACACGCTGAAGCTGTCTGACCGTACCCATAACACAGATCAGTTTTTCCATACAAACAGCCCAGCATCACCCGGCACCAATGCCATCCCAAAAGAACAACGAAACTGTAAAGAACGTAATGATGCAGACATCAACATTAGTGCTGATTACCTGAGAAATGAATATCCATCTCCCAACCCCTAATACAGTACAGGGTCCCCAAGATCCAGGAATTAACCCCAGGCAGCACAGAGCAAAAGGCAGGGAGCATCCTGTTGCAGGACAGCAATAAAAATAATGATTCTTTTTACAACAAATTCATCAAATTCTGCATAATGGTAAATAGTTTCTTGTTATTTATACATCTTTGACCGTAGTTTGATTTAAATCTTTCATTTGTTCATCTGGATTAAATTAAATTAAGAAAACATGGCATGCCGCTTTGAACTAAAGCTACCAGCTAAAATGGTATTGGCTAAAGGCAACATTCACAGGGAGCATTTCCTATTTCTGCAAATCACACTGGCACAGCACAAATCTGTCAAAAGCGAAGCATCAACAGCAGTGGGAAAAACAATGTTCAGAATATTACTGCACCATCTCAATGTCTCTTTGTTCCCAAATAAGTCTAACTTGCCAAGAAAAACACACACATGCTGCATTTATGAAAAGCACCACTTCATCCTGACACAGATTCCAAAGGTTCACAGGAAGGAGGCAAATGATCGTGTCGTTCACATAGAAATAAATGCCAGAAATGCCTTTTTATTCTCTGTCTGCAATTGTTTTCCCCCTTGGCTGAAAAGCTCCCTTTACTCCCTTGACGATGAGGATCAAAAACACATACATGTACAATATGTATCGATACAATGTACACATCTGTACTACAGCAAGGAAGAAGTAATTATCAGTTATTACTAGTGTGTAGACTACAGAACAAAGAATCCAGTTGACTGAAGATTTAAAACTTATAACCCAAATGCTTTTTGAGGGAAAATAAATTTGTCTTTTCAAATTTTCTTTTTTGTATCTGTCAAGATGACTGTGGTAGTAAAATGTGACACGGATTTATCTTCTGTACCCCTTAAATATGCGTTTGCCACATTTATTCATATTTCCAGTAACTCTCTCCACCTCCTCTGTTTAAGGGAAGCGTGCCCTTGCATAAGAGCTCACATCACACAATGCACCAGCTAATTCCACCAGCAACACGGCAGTCCAACACATAGAGACACGCATGCAGGATTCTGTCACCATGCAGGTGTGGCTGCCGCCAGTGCTATCTTCAGTGGCGCCTAATGTACGGCTTTCAGAAACGCACAATTAGCCCCGCTATTCTGTCAGCATTGCTCTCTGGCTATTGATCCCAGTTCCTCTTCTCTCCCTGGGAATTTAATTGCAGGCAAATCATGAGAAGGCCCACCGGGGGCCTGCCTCTCTCTCCCTGGGAATTTAATTGCAGGCAAATCGTGAGAAGGCCCACCGGGAGCCTGCCTCTCTCTCCCTGAGAATTTAATTGCAGGCAAATCGCGAGAAGGCCCACTGGGGGCCTGCCTCTTTCCGTCATCTCTCATAGCACAAAAATGTCAATAAAATCACAGTATCATCTCTATTGTCCTTTTATTTCTGTACTCCATTGTGGCCTTCACCACAGCATGTGAATTCAAGTACATTACATGCACACTGTGTCCACAGAGAAAAAAAAAGGGAACCAAATTTGTAAGATGTATGAAATATGGCTATAAAATTTTTTTAGCCTGTGTAAATGTTTTTTCCCCCCAATGTATAGGAAACCTTTATGGTTTAGATAAGTAGATAAGGATCCATGATTAATATTAGAAATTATGCAGCATATCTAAAGCAAGTTTTAGCAAAAGGGAATGGAAGAATATTTTTTCAACTTCACATTAAATATCATTCCATCCACACTCTGCCACATTTAATCACTACCTACAATGAAACCACCAGCTTTTTTGATAAGGAAATTCAAGATTTAAGGAAATTTAAGGAAGTTTTACACTCTTGAGTACCAAATATTATGGTTTCCAAAATATTGGTATAAAAAAATGTAGATTCATCTACACATATATATATAGTATGCCAATACATGCATGAAAGATGTTAATTTAAAAAATGGAAAAATCTTGGCTATTTTCAAATTACTTTCAATAGAATATTAATTTAGCTGCAGACAATTACTACAGCTACACAATAAGTTTGGTGTCCCCTGCCTAGATGCAATAGTACATTTTCTAGGGCCAAGAAAAGGTCCGATTTTAATTTGAGAATAAAAAGCATCGGCCTCTGTGTGCTTTCTTGCTTGGCCAGCAAATTTCAAAGCGAGGATTTAGTCATGAAGACCAAGCACACTGTCAGTATCGTATACTCAGTCAGCAAGACATGGAGGGAATATCACAGCACCACGGCAATGCCAAGATCAGCCCGTCCTTCCAGACTGAGCACAAGTCTAGTCAAGGGGCCCTCTATGTAATCTAAGTCAGCAATATTCATTTCACAGAAGCAGATGAATGGTAGCACAGCAAGAAGTAAAAAAATTAGTATACAATGGAATATCATGGAAACGGCAAAGCCAAAATAGTCAGCCACTCTATACAGTTCCTGATGTCAGAAAGGGGGTGGGATGCATATGAAGAAGCCCCAACTCAGAAGGGAATGACGGCCTTAACGTTAGAGCTGGGGGAACTTGGATTTGACTGAACCATATTTGCGGGAAAGACACAGTAAAGCCAACACTATAATTTGGTGTATGGCTAGCAAGACGATGAACTCCTTACATTAGTCTTACTGGCATGCATGACAGCTTGTGTCTTATGGGTTATCCTTAAGCAATTTGAAAGTGCCTGTGTAAACCTGCCAAAAATAACAGCAGCATGCAGACTTATAAAGCTAGAAATTGGCTATTGTAATTTCCAGAAATTCTTCCACCGATTACTGGATCTCAATACTTACACAACCTGCATAATTCAATTTTCTACTTTGTTTTCACTGAAATTTAATGCAACTTTTCTTAACCTCATGTCTTCAATTTCAGTATTCAAGTTTAAATGCTGTCGTTTCTAAAACCAAGGGAACACCAGTTTATAATTCAACAAATGCCATAGAAGAATATGAAAGCTTTTGGAAGACACTGAGGAAACATTTTCAAAAATACTACTGTGTAAGGATAGTAAAATACTGATGAAACATCATGTTCCTAAAATCTTTTGCAAATATTGAGAATCTGACTCTGACCTTGCTTTTAATTACTATATTCCATAGGGGATATGCCTGTTATTATCATAATGATTCAGAACATGGTAGGATCCAATAGCAGAGTTGCACAGTTTAATCAGCATTAAAACAGGCAGGGTCAAAACCAGAATAGGTAGGATTTCCAAAAGCCAGGGGAGCATAGAAAACATAGTTGTGGTCACAGGCAGTACTGTAGATTAATTCCAGGGAAGCAACAAACAGAACCAAAATAGGAGGCAGAAGTCATCAGACGACCAGAGCCACACACTGGCAGAATACAAGCACCTCAGACCCACTCAGTAATTATCTCAGAAACACAACACCTCACAAGGAGGCAACGCAACTGCAGGGCTTAAGTAGGGGATTGAACGAGGCACAGCCGGAAACTACTTGATAACAATGAACGAGGCACAGCTGGTCAGTCATTCTGGGGATGATGAATGGGAGGAGGTTGGGTGTGGCAGGTTAGATGTAGACTGGCTTGGTGTGGGCCTGACAATTATAGGCCACAATATAGCATCACATCAATGACTTTAATATCAAAAATTAGCTGTGGAACAGGTTGAAAGGATGAAATCAGTTCCGTGAATTAACCATTTGATTTGATAGGAAACTGCATTTTTGACTAAAAACACCTGGAATAGTCATTTTTATTTACTCTGAAAAGACAGTTACTTAAGCACTTATTTTAATTTATTGTAGCTCAGAATTTGTGTATTTGATCTTATCATATGAGATAATGTATAAATAATACTTATATATAACTATTCCCAAGGGAAAAAATTCTAAAACTTCTAATCAGATTTGCTGAAAATTAATTAATTTTCAAGTAAATATTGAAAGGGGAAAAAAACGAGTGCATTTATTTTATCAGATATTTTTGGCAAAAAATTCATAAATAAAGTCAAATATTTAGAGTGTATTGCATATTAAATACAAAAAGATAGGCAGATAAATGATGCCAAAATTCCTTTGGGCTCTTCTGAGATTTTCTGGGCTCATTTTTTTTTTTTTTTGCCCCGACTCCTGAACTAAAAAAAATGAGCATACTTTGGTCAGAAGGAGTCGACAAAATTCCGAAAGCAGAATTTTACAAACTTGAATGGACATATATTACGATTAATACAGATTCGTACTCATGAATTTCTGACCCAGGACATAGCTGTAAAGATTAACAAAACAGAACACAGTTTTAACCAGGTTTTCCCTAATTAAATGAATTTCATGTTAAGGAAAGCTCGCGAAAAACAGACGGTCAAACGTTTGAAAATATGTCTAGCTAGATAAATAGAATTGACATATGTGTAGTAAACAGACTACACGGTAGCCTACGCATCCTTTACTCAGTTTCCAACGGTTAATCCTGGACAGGGTCTCAGGGGTTTTGAAACCTACTCCAGGCAGCATAAATAAGACACGGGTACATTATGGATGGGATGACAGTCCATCGCAGGGCACATACGCACACGCCTAATACCCAGTCACTTGTCATATGGATTTGAACCTTCAGCTGCGCACCGGAATTCTGATTTTTAAAAAGACATTTCTGACTTTAACCAGCAGGTGTCGCCACCTTAAATTTCACACAGATAGGCACGAGGCGCTAGACGGTAATGTCTTTCCTAGCCTGTCCTTTTCTTGTTATAAACATGCCAAAATGAAAAACAGAACGTTCTGTACGTATTCAGTACAGTGCAATTCCAAACATGCATTTCAAAATATGGCATCTGACACACGCGTACGTGTGACACAAACGACAGGGCAACTGAGCCAACACGTCGATCAAAAACGGTCACGTTTTCAACGTAAACGAAACCACATGGTGAAGCTTTCGTTCGAAACACGATCGATGGCACCCGATCTGACGCATTCATTTAACAAATCTCAGTATTTTCCTCTTATTAGGATTTTAACTTCCCACAGCGACCCGGTGGGAATATATAAATGGACGTGTGTCTATTATAATTATTCCTTCAAGAAATTTGCAGAAATATCGAGTAAACAGTATGTGGAGAAATCCCCGCAATGCTATATTAATTATAACAATAACGTATATTTTGCTGCACGGACATTCGGCCAATATGTTTAAAATCTGGACGTAAACTGCTTCTCCAGCTCGGTTATTTTCTAATTGCAACGTGCGGTTAAATTTAATGCATTATTATCACTTTTAATTTACGCATTCTGCGCGATACAGAAAAAAAAAAAAAAAAAACCTGCTGAACGCATTACTTAAATTACTTCCTTACTGCATTATCTCTCTGTGACGTACCGTCGGACACGCCGCAAGATTGTAAAGTGAGTGAAAGGGGAATTTAGCTAGAGCTATGGTAGCCGTCCAGATGTAATGAGAAGTATACGGTAACAGTGAGACAGCATTATCGCATGCCATTGCACATTGCTGCCAGGACGAGGCACCAAGCAGGGCACAGTGGGGTCCCCTGATCTAAATGTGCTGTGGCTTGGAGGTGATGCACACCCCGTGTCTTGGTCTGAGTGCTGGAGACAGGTCACTCGATCCCGTGCCTGGTTTCACTTTGTTGTGCAGGCAAAACTCCGCTCTGCCGCAGGTCACGCTTGAATCGGGCCACCGGGCTGTAAGCCCAGGTTAAAACAAAGCTCTACTTAAATCTCAGAGGAAGGCATTAAGTCTGGGCGCAGAATGCAATATCTAAAGCGTGCTGGCCTGCTGTGTGATGCCACCCCTAAACTGCCGTCATTGGGATCTCTTAAACGGGCGAGGCTGACAGAGGGGTCCGTAGGTGTGTGGATGAGTGTGAATACGAGCATCAGTGCATTAGTGGGGGACATGTGGGGGTTTGGGCAGTTCAACTCTGACGCATTTGGGCCCCAGTGCACTTTTTTGTTCCTTCTCCAAGATCCTGCTCCCGCAATGACTTCATCGTAGGCCCCTCTCCCAATCTGGGAGATCCCCATTCATCCATTCATCAGGGCTCTTGTCTCGCCCTGGGAGTTCTTCATTCATCCGTCCATCAGAGCCGTTGTACATTTATCTATTCAGCCCTTGTTTTTTTTTTCTTCCTCCCGCCTTTCAGTACAGTGACATGTGATTTCTGTCTGCCTCTGGTCTGCTGTTGGCATCCCTCATACCTCATCGTCCTATTAAATTGGCCAGAGATTAAAAAGGGGCAGATGGGAAATATGTATCTATATTGGAAAGTTGGAACTTGATATTTTTATTGAATTCCAGTATTTGCTTTTTCTGGCACTAATGCATGACCTGTGCATCATCCTTGTTGAGCTGTATGTATGGGTTCCTCAGTGAAAGAAGTAGACATAGGTAAATACATACACACACACACACACACACACACACGCAACTCAAACTGCAAATTCTTTGGCCTCAAAGAACCACACAAACGTTACCATGGAAATGAATTAAGCATTTGCCAAGCACTTTCAATTAAATTCAATCCAATTGAAACTGGATTTACTGGAAAGACATATAACACGTCTGCATTGCCAAGGCACTTGTAGATGTGGGGCGTATAAGACAAATTTAATATAATACCCAGCAAACACTACACAGACAAAAACGGAACCTCTGAACATGGCACTTTCCTCCTCGGCTTATGTCAACCTGTAGCAATTTGCGCTGGAGTGAAGGAGTATTCAGACGTCATTGTAGCAGCAGAATTTTTCTGTAACATTTGGCCAAAGCAGTTGGGCTCATCAAGTGCCTCTATCTCCTGTTACCGGGGACAGGAGCTGTGAATACACTTTGTACTCTGTGTGCTGCTGCGTCTGTCTGCATGCTCTGGTGCCAACGATGGTTTGGAGTTGGAGTTTCCCACTGTACAGTACACACACACACGGAGACACACAGTGCCAGCTACGAATTCTTTGGCTGTGGTATACGCTGAGTCAACATGAGTAAGTATGTGTACGGTGTATACAGTAAGGCCTCGTATGTAGTTTTTTTTGCATATTTCATGGTTGTTGGCTCAAAACAGTGTGGGAGCACAGATGGTAGCAGAAAATACATAAAAGTCAAGTCCCTGCTATAGCTGCTAGTCCTTTCAGAGGGTCCTCCTTTCTCTCACCCACCACAATGTGAACCTAAACGCCGAGTGCCACTTCTACTCCCAAACACAGCCCACTGGATGATGACGACGCTTTCTTGAGACAGTGGCCACTAATTGCTTGGAGGGCACCGTTGCAGTGGGGATATTGCATCCGGTTCATTCTGAAAATGCGGTTAACATCATCCAAGCAGAGGTCAGGAGAAACACATGACCAAGGGCACAGATGGCAGGCACTGCATTTCCCGCATGATGCTGCAGCCAAATGATGATGGGCTTTAAGAGCGGGCTCTGCTTCTGGGTGAAACATAGGAGCTACCTCAAACAAAGGGTTTATCTTTAGGGCTTACTAAAAATATGACTACATATTTAAGCATCACAACCTGTTGACTATTGTAGTCTAAGCCAATAATGATGACTTGTATTACTTTGCAACCCTCACCTGAAACAGATTTAAAAATGGATGGATGAATATTGCACCAAAGCTTTATGCTACATTGCATATGTGAGAAAAAATACATTTCAGCTTAAAAAGTTTACTATTGCATCATGGGTGCAATTTTCTATGAGGTTCTGATAGGACACAGCACTAGTGCAATTCTGAGCTGACAGCAAACCGGACCGTTTTAGGCCTGCCCATCATTCCCTGGGTGGGATCAACACACCCATCAACACGGCTGCAGCGCCCAGACTCTGTCCTGTGCAAAACACGGCCCTCCCGCCAAAATGAAGTAGAATAGGAATTACCGCAGCTTTGACACAATTTACAAGCAGTCCGAGGCAGACTAATGTGTTGTATAGGGAGAGAAAGGCCTCTTTGTATTTATTGTGCAGGTATTGATGAGTTATCCCAGTGATTGACTTGGGTTTTCCAGCAGTGCTACACTATGTTATATACGTTGACTAACGGCGCAATTTCCACTGGTTCGCGAAAGCACAAGAACGGGAACATGACACACTGATTCATCCCAAGGAGGTGACGGGGCATTTCTCCTTAAAATAATGATGTAATACAGGATTTTCACTGTCATTGTTAGCCTTTTTATGTTACATTGAAGACTAATAGCCTAATAGCCATTTTTAATTACAGAATGGCACAATTTAATCAACTGCTTGATTATTTAAGTACTTTACGTCTTTTAAGTTAAAGGTTCGATATCAAGGACTTAAAGCCTAAGTTTGTTTCTTTAAGCACTTCAATTTTAATACACATGATGCAGCTTTGACTGGAAAAAAAAAAAACAACAACAGGATTCACAACCTAGCCTGAAATGCTGGAAATCGCATTGACATTTGGATTCAACATCCGGTAATTGGCTCTGTAGGAGACCGTGTGCTGTGTCACATCAGCCAACGCGAAGCCTACTGACCACGCTGCTTAACTTGCTTCCACAAAGTTGACATGCTCACCGTTTCACGGTGTTTCCCCAGATGTCTGTACACCTGCCATTTCCAAAGCCCCCTTTAACACATCGCTGTGATCATTATGAGCATCTGGCCAACAAGCAACAAATGCTCTATTTTCTATTTTCATATTTCAAGACCAAGTCTTGTTCAACAGACATGGTTGGGCCAACACCTGATAAGCATATATTTGGAATTACGCAACACTATAAAAACAGTTTAGCTGGCCTTGTATCGGGTATTTTTACAATTTAGACCCCAGTGTCTACATTCTTCACTGACATCCTACCACTATTTTACTTTCCACCTCATTTTCCCCCCACTACCTGAATATTTCAGCTTCTTTTTTTACATTCCACTATATTTCTCCACCTTCGTAGGACACCACAGGCTCCAATGCCATCTTTAAACATCTTACACCAGTCACTGGTTGCCTTGGAGAAGTCATTCTAATTATGGTAAACACAGATGGCTTGAAGATTGGTTTTAGTTGAATGGATGATTTCTTGAACTTCCTATTGAAGTTCCTTCCTCTGCAAAGTCATGCCTACTAGACCACACATTCTCTTACACACACACATGCACACAATTTAAATACACACACACCTACAAATGAACATGGAAACACCATCATAAACACACCAAGGACTGTAATTCCCAAGAAATGCTAAGATCAATTTAACACCAGGCAATAGCCCAGAAAATCTAAGCAACCTCAGCAAAACCTCCTGGAACGTGCAGCTGTTACTGAAATGAACATTCCCAGTTTATTGTAAGACATAACACTTTTATTAAATACACTGTATTACAAGAGACTTTTCCATTTCCTTGGAGAAGCTGATCACATGATACACAAATAATAATCATCATAATATAGTGACACTGTGGCATATGATTCAGCCAGGATGCATGTTACTGTCTGCCAGACAGCAAAGAGAGAGAAAAGCCATCACAAAGACTGAGAGTACAGCGCTTGGAACCTTCCATGGATGGAACAGTAATGCCTTTCAGACTTCTGTGTTCTCTTGTCATTAAAAAAAAAATGGAATCTAAGAACACAATATACAGATACATTCAAAAGAAGAGATTGTTTATTATGTTATCACAGTTTTTTTTATTTTAAGAAGAAAATAAAAGAAGTGTTTAAAAAAAACATTTGGCCCTCGGTGTGGCCACTGGCTGGTCCACCCACGTGTGCCCCCCTCCTTCAAGCTATGCCACCATACGGCAGGTGGGTAACAGCCCCAGTCAGGGCTGACTGTCTTCTTCACCCATGGCTGCCAAGCCCGTGAGGAGGGATATGGCACACCTGTTCGGTGGACACCTCTCCATAGGGCCCCTTAATAATAAAAAAAAAGTCATTCAAAGCATTTCTTTATACAGGGAACCTTGCCCACTTTCAGTAAGTTGATAGTTCTACATACTGAAGTGCAAATTAAATATATATATATGTTTTTTTACAGATTGCAAATTCAGTTGGCGACCTCGCCGAGGCACCAGTTTGCTAGCAGTCCTGACTGGCCAGTCTGTCAGTGTTATGTTCGCGTTCTGCCTGACCGGGACGCGTGCGCGGTTTTCACTTCGCTGACAGCACCCTCTTTACTAACAAATGTGTAACGTGTGTGTGTTGTAATACCACACGTTTTTAGGTGGAGTCAGGAGACGGGCTGCGTTTTTGCGGATGCTGGATACTGGATTTCCCTGTCAGAAAGTTCAGCGTCGTTCGCCATTGATTACCCACATTAACAATGTCAATCCTGTTCATGACCATTAATCATGATCACATTAAGAAAAAATTAAAAATGCATTATTCCCAAACAAAGTCTTATGTCCACTTGGTAAAGATTTAGGTTGTCTCTGGACATGTAGGCACCGATACTTTAAGAGGAGACAATTGGTACTTAGGATTGTAATGGGTAACATTATTATAATCGTGGATAAATATGGCTTCTGCTATAAATGGAAAGATGAGAAGCATGGAGATTGCACTGTGTTCTGGGCTGTGCATCTGCTTGCAATTGGCGCAGCAGTGTTCAGGAGTCTCTCCGCCGCTGTGTCTGCTTGATGTACCGAGGGAAGGAGTGGTGTTCACATACAGTCAGGCCCAGAGGCTCAGAGATGACGGAGAACCTGACTGCATATCTACAGAAGCACGAGTTTACATGGTCTCTGTCCTCCACAGAAGCTCTTCAGGCTTACAGATCCTTCATTTTATAAATGCTTTGTTTTTTTTTCTCTCTCTCTTTTTTACCAAGGAGCACCAACGCAGGGAACCCCCATCCTGGTGGCTTGATCAGGCCTCTGCTAGAGGGGATGTAGAGCCACACAGGAGTGGATGTGCATTGACAGACCTCCACCCTATTCAGAAGAATGCTACATCCTTGACGAAAGCTTGACAAATATGCACGTGGGTCTCATTCCAGACCGGATGGATGAGATTATTTTAAAAAACAGGACGTGCTCAGAATCTCTTTCACCTCATACTCAGATCTCTCCGTATTTGAGAACGCTTCCATCTCCCAGCTGTTGCACAAGCCTTCTGCACAAGGTGAATACATTGGTCATCCTCATCGAGGTCCCGAGGTTCCCAGACCTCCTCAAAATGAAGACTTCCTTCCTGACTGAATGCATGGATGCTAAAGAATGCCATTTACATAGCACATGGGAGGGATTCACTATATTCTCTCAACATGCAGGTCAACGTAAAAAGGAAAAGGCTTTGATTGTCATTTCTTGTCATCTATACGACAGCTGCGGCATAGTCTGTAATGGAGTGTGAATTCCTCAGTTCGCCTGTGGGGGCTTCAAGGGAGAGCTGGGTATGGCCTTTGCCGCGAATGGAGGAGTGAAGCCTTCCCTGTAATGTCTCTCATGCTGCGCTCACGGCCCTGTCCGGGACCTCCAGGTGTTGCAGGAGTGACAGTGTCTACTCTCGCCTCTTTTCTTCTGCTCCCCATTACAGATGTAATTTCAGGCATCTTCTTTTCACAATCAGATAACAATGCTTCTTCTAAGGTCGTTCAAATGGTCTACCTTATTGGCCGGCCGGCCGTGCTGCTATCGACCTCGGTGAATACAGTAGATTGCACAGTGGGTTCAAAACAAATGCAACATTCTGGAATGTCAGTTACCATGGATTACCTGAACCCCTGGATTAAGTCAACAGTTAACAACTAAAAAATCAATGAAACAAAACTCAATAGTGTGTTTTTGTTCAAGCAAGGTCAACACTGTTCAAGACAAAAAATGTAAAAGTGCTTCAAGTCGAATAAATTAAGTATAAAAATAGACTATCAAAAAGAACTTGTCAAATTAACACTAGTATACTAAGGTTATACCACCAGAAAGACATAAACTTAAATAATAGTCAAAGAATGATATAAAACTACAGTTTGTTACAATGGCAAAGAACTATCGAGGAGATAAATGCTGAGATTTGAGCCTTTCCACTGAACTGTAATTAATGTCAACTTCAGCATTTCACCTTGGTGCTCTCACTTCACTAATGATGTTCCATGCGTGTGTACGACCATCCACGCACACGTCATGTTAAATGATTGTTGGGGACTCCTTAGTGCTCGAGGAACCCAAATGCTTCACTGGTCAAAGTGTCGAAAGGCCAGAAATCCAAAAGTACAAATCAAGCTATAATAAATCTGATTTCCAAGCCTCTGGAGAGATCCAGTGCAGTCTCTTTTCCCAATAAAACAATAAATCTTAAATATCCATGTTGCAGAGTTTCTATCACCCCATCAAATCTGTGCTTTGCTAATGGTCTGCATTAGCCTCCTTAATGAAACATACATTACACCATTACAGTGAGCTTGCTCTGTTCTTAAACGGCTACATTACTCCAGTAGTGAAAAAAAACATGCAAAATTCAATTTTGCGCCCACAAAATACTGTAAGGGGCATTAGCATCTGGAGTCGCTTTGTGATAAGCGCATGTATTTGGGCAATTTCTCAGGGCATTGATGTCCCTGCAGTATGGAAGTCCCTCACTCCGGGAATTGACCCTGAAAGAAATATGTGCATTAAAGTGCAAAAATGATTGTTTGAGAATGTGACACCCCCCTCCCCCCAAAAACGTGAAATGATTGTACTTCCCAGTGTAATGACTTAACACTTTTCTCTTGGTTTTATCATTTACATCTGTTTTCACAAACAAATCCTGTAAAACGTAAAAATAAAAGAACCAAGCGGTACTTTTGGTGAGTCTGACAGACGTCCTGTCCACAAAAATCCCCAGAAGGGGAGCTTAACGATGGGTGCTTCTTTCTTTGTAACACCACGCAAAGCATGAAAAAAATATATCACCGCATCTTCTGTGAACTGGAGGGCAGAGAGGCTGAAACCGAGTTGAGACTCCTTGATGGGTCATATTTACAGAAGGGTGTTATAGTCTTTTTTCCTTTTGCTCATTCTGGGCAAAGCCAAGGACAGGAGAGAGTAATTTTCATTATGCAGGATGAGTGTGAAAGTCCTCAGTGGCGTGAATAGTGTTCCTAAAGTAAACTGATAAAGATGTCAGGGATTCGCTCAATGGAAATTTATAATGAACGAAAGGCGGGGTGAAAATAAATACAGACGCGTATGAAGAGGAGTATGAGAAAGACAAGAATTGTGTTGTTTCGGGGAGAAGGTGTTCGAGGCCCTTTAGAAAACGCTTCTTCTCGTCATCTTCAACAACGCCATCAGAATTAAGAGCGGGATCACGGCTGTTCAGACATGCACACTTCCAGGCGTTCGCACACACGCAAGTACTCAAGCTCACACACCTCTCTCATGCGAGCACACCGCAGTCACGCTGGCCCAGGCACGCGCACACGCACACACTTAGGCCCAGGAGCTCAGCCCAGGATGTCCAGGTAGACCGGTGAGGCTTTGGCCAGGTTCTGCAGCATGCTGTGGATCTCCTTGATGTTGAGCCGCACGTGTGGTTCCCGCTGCCAGCACCCGAGCATCAGGTCGTAAACCTCTTTTGGACAGGTGCGAGGCCTCTGAAGGACCCGCCCCTGGGTGATGCACTCAATCACCTGTTGCCAAGGAGGGGACAGGCTACAGCTCAGCATCCAATCATAATCTTCTTCAGTTCAGTTACAAATCTTTGGAGTTCAGAGGCAAAAAGTTCAGTGACCTTTTTACTTGACCTCACTGACCTCATTGTTGGACAGCTGGTACCACGGCTGCTTGCCATAGGTGAAGATCTCCCACAGGACCACGCCCAGACTCCAGACGTCGCTCTCGGTGGTGAACTTCCTGTACATTATGCTCTCCGGGGGCATCCAGCGAATCGGCAGCATGGTATGACCGCCAACCTGCAGATACAGAAGAAAGCTCGCGTTTGCATGCTTACAAAAACAAACACACATACATCAATACAAACACAGCATGCAATGTAATGCTGGGGCAGCTGCCTTGAGGATGTACCCAGTTTATGATATCATTATAGTCATTCTTTATGTTGATACTAGTTCACGTGCCTGGTTCTACAAATGAACAAGTGCAGGCCTACTTGTGATCAGGAGAATTATGTCTGTTAATTAGTCTTTAGCATCTGCCTTCTGTTATTATTCATAGTTCCTCACAGATATTTAGAAATGAAGATCTTCTCTGCAGGGAGAGATGGCTTGAGAACCACGACCACAGTGTGAGTTAACCGATTACTTTCTGTTTTAAAGGAATGTAACTTGTTTTAAATATTGATGCTTCCATTTCATGCACAGAGCACCAGCATCTCAAAACTCATGAGTGGAGAAGCCCGTGATTAATTGTCATAATGTTTTTGGTCTCATAAAATATTAAAGGGCAGGCTTTCAGGGCCTGCTTGTAAGACCCCTGATTGTTAGAGTTTAGCCATTTCAATTGAGGAAAGTACTGAAATCATCCACGTCTCACTGGAGTGGCCTCGCTCATGAATATTCATAATCAGCAAAGCCACAGGCCCACTCTGGACTGGTCTCATTCAGGAAGAAATGTAACCATGGGTTCTAAGGTGTGACAGCTTAGCCTCAGGAAACCACAACTCCAGGATAAGTGGGAAAACCCGTTTCACAGTCTTGGGGGAGCGAATGTCTGCTTTTTTTTTTTTAACAAACCAGTGTACCATGTGATGTGGTTGGGGTGAAGCAGGCCCATAATTAGAGGGTGGTCTCCATAGTGTGTCAATCTACTGCCTTACTCCACAGCAACAAAGCCTTTTCCATATTGTACTTTGTTGCCTTCAGTTTCTATGGGAACAGCAGCTCTATGGGAGGATTAAAGAATTTGCATTCAAATGGTCGAAAAAAAAAAACTAATACTCTGCCTGCAAAGAAAAAAAAAATAATAAAAAACTGACTTTCATGCATTGTTATACGTTTGTGGGTCATTCTGAGTTTCACAGGAAATAACTGCCATTCTATGTTCCACCTTAAATTGGGCTTTACAGTTAAAAAAGATAATTTGAGGCTGTTTGTAAGTTAGGCCAGCAGGTTCTGACTGTCGTTGTTTACTGAAAACAGTTTTTCAACATGGTTTTATCCCTTTAGTAAAAGATCAGTATGGGTACCTCAGTGCCAAAGTCTTAGGGCTCCTGCAGTGGGACAGTCACGAAGGGCACTGTGACATGAGTGAGGGACATTATGAAACGGCCAGGGGCTGGGTCTCCCTGCTCGGTCTGCACTCACCCTCACACTGTGAGGTGCCTCTTTAGCCACAGACCTGCACTGACTGGCGTTGTGAGGAATCAGCTGTGTGACGTGGCTCACCCACGTGCATTAGGTTTGATTATTTTGCACTGTTGTGCTTCTCCTGTGCTTTGCTGTTATTTCACATTGCTGTGCTTGTTCTGTGCTTTATGGTTATTTCACACTACTGTGCTTGTTCTGTGTTTTGCTGTTATTTCTCACCGCTGTGCTTGTTCTGTGCTTTATGGTTATTTCACACTGCTGTGCTTGTTCTGTGTTTTGCTGTTATTTCTCACTGCTGTGCTTGTTCTGTGCTTTATGGTTATTTCACACTGCTGTGCTTGTTCTGTGCTTTATGGTTATTTCACACTGCTGTGCTTATTCTGTGCTTTGCTGTTATTTCTCACACTGTGTTTGTTCTGTGTTTTGCTGATATTTCACCTTGCTGTGCTTGTTTTGTACTTTGCTGTTATTTCTCACTGCTGTGCTTGTTCTGTGTTTTGCTGTTATTTCTCACTGCTGTGCTTGTTCTGTGCTTTATGGTTATTTCACACTGCTGTGCTTATTCTGTGCTTTGCTGTTATTTCTCACACTGTGTTTGTTCTGTGTTTTGCTGATATTTCACCTTGCTGTGCTTGTTTTGTGCTTTGCTGTTATTTCTCACTGCTGTGCTTGTTCTGTGCTTTGCTGTTATTTCTCACCGCTGTGCTTGTCCTGTGCTTTGCTGTTATTTCACACTGCTATGCTTGTTCTGTGCTTTGCTGTTATTTCTCGCTGCTGTGCTTGTTCTGTGCTTTGCTGTTATTTCTCGCTGCTGTGCTTATTCTGTGCTTTGCTGTTATTTCTCACCGCTGTGCTTGTTCTGTGCTTTATGGTTATTTCACACTGCTGTGCTTGTTCTGTGCTTTGCTGTTATTTCTCACCGCTGTGCTTGTTCTGTGCTTTATGGTTATTTCACACTGCTGTGCTTGTTC
>JAACJT020000034.1:15011817-15024929 GCA_009936485.2 Gymnarchus niloticus
AGGGCACTTAGGCCAGCAGACGATATGAAGATCTCTTGAATCCGAGACTCCAAGGGAAGCACCCCATAAGAGGGGGGAACAGGGGAGAGAGAAAATGCATGAGCAGAACAGCGATTCAAGGCGGCAGAATAATGGGTGATAAAAAAAAAAAAATTAAAGTGGACAGAAGGCACAGTGACAATTGCCAAGAAGAGACAGAAAGCCAAAATTAGGAAAGACAAAGGAATCTTGATAGTCCCAAATTGAATTTTCCTGAAGGGTACCAGGAAAGACAATGACCAGTATTAGAGCAGCCTCTGTACTGTAACTGAATAGGAAAATGAAGGTGGGAGATCAGGAGATCCATGGGATTAAAAAGAAGTTCCACCCTCAAGAAGTTATGCTGAACGACATCAACCGGCAAATACTAATTGAAGGAACAAAGATCAAGCAGGGGTGGGAGAACAGTAGTTCTCCATAGTAAAGATGTGGAAGAACCTTCAATGATGGAAGAGGGGGCCAGATCAACACTGAAAGCATGGAAAAGCATGGGAATATATGGAATCCCAGTAGAAATACAACAAGAAACTGAAGTAGAATCAAACGATTGCTACAAATGTCAGAAAAATTGGAAAACAACTCCAATAGCCTATAGGAAGACAAGATATAGAGAACTTCTGTTAGTGAGATTATACTGAAGATCATTCAGTGGAGATTAGAGGCCTACAAAGAGAGAGGCTAGATTCAGAATAGGCCAAAAAACAAGTGACATCATTGCTGGCATATAAAGGATGATTGAAAAAACAAGGAATACCAGGAGGAGGTCAACATGTGTTTTTTAATTCATTTAAAGAAAGCCTTCAGTTGATTTGACCATGTTAAAATGGAATGTTCTCATGAAAATGGGAGTACCGGGACATCTAATTGTCTGTACACTGGACAGGAATCCACAGTAAGGGTGAAATATGGAGAAACTATGATAAGTGGTTCCAGATTAGTAAAGAAGATAGGCAAGATTGCATAATACTGCCATACCAATCCAACTTGTAGACAGAAGAAACTGGATTGGAAGAAAACAAATGTGGACTCAAGATTGATGAAAAGGCATCAACAACCTTTGATATGTGGTTGCAACAGAAAATGAAGATCTGAATTAACACAGATGAAAAGTAAAAGAACAGAATGAGAAGATTGCACTATGGCTAAACGTGAAAAAAAAAAAAAAGCAGACAACTGACCGGGGGACATGGTGCGATTAGCACAGTTGCCTTGTACCATATGGATGGGAAGATTCAAGTCCCACCCATAGCTCCAGTGTGCATGGATTTTGTATGTTCTCCCTGTGCTTTGCTGGTTTCCTCTGAGAGTCAAAAGACATGTACTGTAGGCTAATTGACTTGTCTAAGTTGTCTATAATGTGTGACTGTGCCCTACAATGAATTGGTGCTTTGTCCAGGGTATCCCCTACCTTGTGCCCTAGGCTGCTAGAGATTTACGTAGTTTGGAAGATGGATGGAGAAAGTTTATAACCACATGTTCAGCAGTTAACTTTAGAGTTTATGGTGAGGTTACAGACAGCTTTAGGAACAATAAACAACAACAAAGGATCCAGTAGTAAAGATCTATGTTGCAGACAGGCACTTGGTAGAGTTGTAATGAAAGACAAAGAAAAAAACATTCTAAAGTGCCAATGTATCTCAAAGAATGGAAGACTATAGCATTAAAAATGTGGTATTTTCTGGGACTTTGGGTGTAGAAGAAACAGGACATGATAAGCTTTGGTGCTGGTAGCCTTTTAAGAATACAATGGGCTGCAAGTTAAACAAACAAATGTATTCTTGATAAAATCTCACCTGACCTTTCACTTTAAACAGAAATGAATGGATTGAATCCATCTTATTCTGGATATATTATGACAAGACCCATCGCTTTGGAACAGCCCTTAATGCTCATAAAAGCTGAAGCTGAAACAGGAACAGGATGACCTGTGACAAGGCAGGAACTGTATTTGCTTAGGACAAAACACTATTTCACATTAGAATACACACAAACAGTAATACAATAAAAAATAAAGAATTTCTTCTGTTCTCCAAAATCTTACTGATATCTCTTTGCATGGCTAGAACAACATAACTTTGGTTCCCAAACCTCTCCTCGAGTGTACCTCAGCCATACCATCTATTTCTTAAGTTTCACCAGCAGCTGACTTAATTAGCTAACTGAATTCGATTAATAACTATATGAGGTATTGATTAGTCAAACAAGGTGTACTCATAGTTCAACAAATACATGGGCATGTTAACTGGAAACTGAAAATTCTGGGGTGACATGAGAAGATGTTTTGAAATACTATGTGAAGTGACACACTTTGACAGACATAAAGTCATAGTTTTACAGCAGCATAAACATAACCATCATTTTTGCACAGTATTGAACATGGTCACCAGGAATAATAAATGATCTGCTATTTCATTGTTTTTACCATTTTTCAGTTCACGTTATGCCATTCATTAGGATGTTTTTCCAGGACTGCCCTTATGCAGGTTTAGTTCTTACCAATGATTCCCAGAATACCATTAAGGAAAAATGCTTGGCTGGTAATTATGGCAAAACACCACTTATTGGAAAACAGCAGCGGTGCCTCAAAATGCAACTTGTCAACAAACATCACCATGGCACCTGGGAACAGAACTCACAGTGCTCCTCACCTGAGGAACTTGTTGAGGTCTCCGTGCTTCATGTATTCAAACACCATGATGAGGGGGTCTCCCTCGACGCACACGCCATAGAACGTGACGATGTGCTCATGCTGCAAGTTGGTCAGAAGCTCCGCCTCCCGGTGGAAGTCTTTGCGGGCATTCTCGCTGGCCTCCTTCAGCGTCTGCTCGGCGACAGACATGACAGAAACACTCCACTGACGGACTTTGACCGAAAACACTCAGTCAAGGAAGAGAACGTTGTCTGGACAGCTGGGAGGGGCAGATGTGTTCAGGCACTGGCCACCTGAAATCCAAAACAATCCAACTGCTCTCAGGACAAGATGACAGCACTCGGGAAATGACATGGAAGGTACGAGTAAAAAGAGCTGTCAACATCTTGTCTTACCAATGAAAAATAGTGCAAAAACATGTTTTTTGAGCTGGTTTAATTTTATGCTACTGTCAGCTGTCTGCTTATAGGCTCTGCTAGGGTATTGGGGGTGAATTGACCCTTTAAAGTAATATAACGAATGGAGTAGGACCTTTCAGAAAACAGATTTAAACAGAGTTAAGTCTAACAGGAATATTTACATATTTATGCCCTCTTGTCAATTCAGTTCTCTGAATTTAGAAGATTCATCGTTGCAAAAGCTTGTTTTATTGTTGGTTCATGTTTATACCTTTTTATCATTTCAGTATCTATTGTATCAACATGGTCTGGAAAAAACGCATTTTGTTGTTTTTAGACAAAGTAAACACAACTATTAAATCTCTTAAATAAGAATGTGTGGGAAATGTCTGGATATTTATGTGCCCTCTTAAAAATCTGAGATAAAATTTTCTTTTAGACGATAAATGAGCCCCCAATCAGAAACATGTTCTGTGAACAATCAAGAAGCAGAATTTTTTTGTCTCTAAAGAATGCGAGCCAAGTGACTTCTGAATAAGGTCACCGTCCTGCCTATCCAGGACGATCCCAGCGGAAACAGAGGTCCCTGGGTGAATGCCCCCCAGGCCGCTTCCTGTATATCAACAACCCTGGGAATGGTGCCACCAGCCACGTTTAAGAGTCACTGGTTTACCAGAGCTGCTTGATTTCAGGCTGCGGGAAGAAACAGGAGAAGCTGCAAGCAAGCCCAGATTATATAAAGCTTGACATGAGTATCAGGCTGCCTCTTCAGGCCGTTATAACTAACCCATATAACGAAATAGTGTGGTGAATGGGCATCCTGTCTAGGGTCGTCCCTCACCTTGTACCCCTTGCTGCCTGGGGTAGCCTCCAGACCTCCCCGTCATGCTAGATTTTGGCTAGATGTAGCTTTAACTAAATAGCAGTCTATACAGGTAACCATATAAAAGTATAAAGCCTCCAAGATTAATTAAAAAAATATATATATTATATATACAGTATATACATATATATTATACACTTTTTCAAAAAAACTAAACTAAACAAAATTTTTATTTTTGCAGTAACTGTTGATCTTGAGCAGATTTTTTTTTAAGAAAATTATAACAAAACGTATATTTCCCACCACAGCTGTTTTATGTACTCCTACTGTACCTTGTAACACGAGCAACAAATCTGACGAATGTTCACATTGATAAACATCAAATTCAGACAGCAAAGTCAGCTAACAGTCAAGTCAAAAACACTGACTACAGAACTCATACAGTTAGAGTAAGTGCTCAAATCGTCGTCTATTAGCTTACACGCAGGCCTGCAGCCGTTCAACCAAAAATGATCAAAATCGGCTCAGGATCAACAAAGTTATTGCAAAAATCAAAGGATTTATTTTTTGAAACAGTGTATATATAAAATTCTTCATATTATGCAGCAAAAATCTTGGCACGAAGCATTACATGTTCACTGGTGACTGATTGGGTTGCTCTGATCAATATTATTTGTGCATTCCATACAATGTCATTCGTATCATCAGATGGGTCCTCTTACAAAGGTTGTCACTACAGCTCTTTGATTCGCTGCAGCGTTGTGCGCAACCTAAGCCTTTATGAAATATTGAGATCTGGGGGGGGGGGATTCGAGGAATTCGCTACGCAGAGATAAATAAATTGCAGAATACGATACGGACGGCAGTTCTCCGTCTGATCAGAGTGTGCAGTGTGTGACCATTAGGACGTGTGCTGGGGCCGGTGAAGTGCATGAGGACCGTGATGTCACATTGATGGCAGGGACAGGCTAGTAGCACATGCATCGATCGTAGTGTACCAGCCAGATCATGGACTGCGCTTCATAGGACCCGTCTGGGCTTCGCATGTATTTTTAATGAAAGTTTAATCTTCACCGTGATGCCATTTCGTGAATGGTCTTTGGGCCTGAGTCTAGGGACTGCCCAAGCTGAGATCATGGGGTCTTCTTGCTTATCTCCTTCTGGCTGCAGGCAGAATACATCAGCTAAGCATCTCAGCTCCCGGGCTGGACCCTGTGTCATATCCCGGCAGTTCGGTTCCTAAGGTCACTGGTGGTGTCGTGTACATGCAGAAGTAAATTTAACACGCGTGGCGGAGGAATCAGCCATGGATACCTTGACAGCCACCAAGATCTTGTCCTGGTCTGGAGACAGGTTGTAGCACTCTGCCAGGAAGACCTTTCCAAAGGCTCCCTCTCCCAGCTCCCGCTTCAGGACGATGTTGTGCCGTTTTATATGCTGGACAACTGTGGGCAGTAAGATGAGAGAAAGACAAGCTCCTCTTACGCACAAAGTGAAAACCAGACATATGTGTGAATAAGCTCTCTTACCAGACACTCAGCATCGTGCAGACTTAGTGCTCATTTAACAGTTAAGTATACTAAAATACGTAAGTGTTGGAAATATCCATTCATTTCTGAGAACAGCTTCCGATTCAGGGTCACTGTGATTCCATGGTCTATCCCAGGAATCACGGGAGACGAAGCAGGGGACATCGTGAGTGAGTACCAACCCAGTGAAGCATACTCTCATAATATGGCAGTTGAGACAATAATCCATCTGAACAATATGGTCCTTGGCTTACGAGAAGAAACCCATAGAGATTCAGGTAGAACACGCAAACTCCGCATGCAGAGCTGGGGCTGGGATCCAAGCCACAGGGTGCGAAGACAAAATGTGGCTGTACGTTATGTAATATGCCTGTGGAATACGCTGTCAATCGATGTTGAGGTTAAGGGGGCTCAGTGAACAGCAAAGGAAGAATATCAGGCAAAACCAAAGTTATCCGAAAACAATTGAAAACAAATGCGAAGGAGCTTCTGAATCGTTGCGGAAAAGATTCTGCTGACTTGCAAGACAGGCCGAGACACACATCATGTCCATTCTCCTTGCTCTGCTCTTCAGCTAACAAAAACACACATACAAACACAACTCTGTCACCAAATATGGACTTGGGAGGAACAGCAATGATATTTGCATGGTGTTTGGAATGGCATAACACCATAAAAAAGCAATTAGCAGCAGGGAGAACGTCATCATACTCAGTCATAGTCAGCAGCATCTGTGATGGTACAAAGGAGACTTCAAGACCTGTGGTGGGTGGGAGTATCCCAAACTAACCAATCAATGCTAGCTGTAAGTGAGGCTTCAAAACCTGTGGTGGGTGGGAGTATCCTCAAACACCAATCATTGTTAGTTAGGCTTCAAAACTACCACCCACTGGTTTTGAAACCTCATTAGCCCCATCTGTGGGCAATCAGCAACTCCTGCCAAGACTCACTGTCTTACCCTTCAGGCAAAGTTATACCTAAAACAATACACTCTGTTTATAATCTACAAGGAGGGACAAAAGACAGAAACACCTAGCAACATTTTAATATGAAATCCATAATAAGGAGTAGGTCTGTCCTTCAGCGCAGCATCAAACCTTCTGTTGTTATATAAGTTTAGTTGGATATTAGACCATTGTTCTGGAAGAATAGCCTCCAGTTCTTTGACAGATGAAGAATGTGGAAACCTATTGGCACTCTGTTCTCCCGAACTTCCCGTAAAGCTTCAGTGATGATTTCGAACTGATGGGTGTTTGTCTTCCTCCTCGTGTTCTCAAACACGCTTGTGTACATGCACTGCTACGGCTGGCGCTTAATCAAAAAGCGTCTGAGCTTCATGGCACACGCCAGTGTAACATGACTAAAGACTGTGGTGCATGAAAATGGCCGTGCATGGGACAATACCTGTAAGTACGTGAACCGGAACTGGAAAGATTTCAGCTGCCTTAACAGCTGAAGCAGGCATCGTTGAGCATAAAGGACAGACTTACACCAAGTCAAATGCTATTTTTCAAATAGTTGAAGGCTGGAAATACTATTTCTTACAGTGACAGCCTCTGAACAAGAATGTCACGGAATACATTCTAACCCCTAATCCATCACGACACAGGTAAGGAGCAAGATGAATTAAAACTGCACGTCGCTCTCTTTCCATCCTATCACGTTCATGCTTTCACTATTTATATTTAAGAAAAGAAAATCTGCCTGATAAATGAAACAGGTAGGGAAATTGTTTACTATTTTAATTCATTTGGAGCACAAAGAACTTACCATCCCATCCAGGGTGTACCCCTGCCTTGTGCTTGGGATAGGCTCCAGAACCCTACAATTACCCTAGCCAGGGTAAGTGGTTAGAAGATGGATTCTACAGAAAAGCTTTTTAAAAACTGGCAAAATTTAGTGTTGCCTTGGAGACTAGGGAAAAACTCGGACAGCACCAAGGGGACTGAGTGACATTGGAAATGCTCCTGGTATCACATCAGTCGGTTTCTCCATTTCTAGTGACCAGCACTTCCCAGTGTCGTCAGGGCAACCGCTCTCAAGATACAGTTTGACTGCTTGTGCCCGCCCCCAGGCCCCATAATTGCATTTACCAACACAACGGCACAATCTACCCTGGGCACACACCTAGAGCCCATGCGTGTGGTACAGTATTCGTGATCGTACAGTACGATCATTTTCATTGTCCAGCTAGTGGTGAAGGCTGCAAGAAAATGTACAGCTCTGATTCACCGCCTGCAGCTGAAGTATCCATGGTGATGGCTGAAAAAAGACTTGCACATGTGACATAGCTCCCAGCCCCCCCTACCCTCCCGGGGTCATCATTACTAAGTAACTGACATGAGGACGTCCTGGCGACACAGAGATCAATCAGGGGTTAAAGGCCAAACGGGGAGCAGGTCCCGGTGACAGTGAGGCCGTGGTGTGGCTCTTAAGGTGATGACGTGGGGGTCAAGACCTCCTCAGCTGCCACCCCGCTGCGCAAAGCACTGAAAGATACGAGGTCCAGAGCACCTGCGGGCTGCTGTCCCAGCAAACAAGCACCTCGGCAAGAAAAAAATAAAAGAACACTTGCATTTAGTTCTGATGTGATTACAAAATGCAGTGGAAGACAGCTACCTCTCAATACCTATTGTATTACCGGGTCGTCTGAAGCCGCATTGATCTGTGCTTACTGTCTGCGCGGTGCAACCAGGGGTGGGGGGAGGCAGAGAGAACGCAGCATCCCTGTGCCTCAGACCCAGCAACCTGCCCATGAAAAACAGCCAGGGGCATGGTGGGCATATCACGGCGAGGATAAAGGTGAGGCTTCTCGGTGCAGACATGCACTGACGTGGTGGCTAATTACAATAGCAGAGCTTTGGCCCAGTGCCTGTGGGACTGCTTTAGGGTTGATAAGCAGACCTGTATACCACAAAAGTATTTCTCTGGGTGGATGCCTGCACCACCCTCCCTTGCTGCGGCTGGGACTCGGGGGACTATTCTGTCCTGTCCCTCATTTGACCTCCGGCTCCAGTGAACGCAGGAGACAGGTAGCTGGCATGGGCGGGCAGCTGGGCAGCGGCACGTGTCTTTCTTCATGAGCCTGTGGCACACACTACATTCCTGAGCAAGCATCTCCAAAAAGTTAGCATCTTGGAATGCTATTATCCTGGAATTTCATGGACATCGTAACCCCACATTGGATCGGCACTTATGGAAAACAGAGGGGCTGGTGAACAGAGAAATATGGAATTCTGCATCTCTCTCAGTAACAAGCAACCCAACATGCTGTAAAACCAACCGGAGAGGATGAAACACAAAGACATTTTCCATGTCAACCTGAAACATAAAAGCAGAATCATATTTTCCATGTAATTATATTTGGTTAATAAAAAACAAGCCATCATTCTGTTGCCTACTCCTTCACAACACATAAATATTCTTCGAGTGAAAAATTAAACTATTAGAGACAATAATGTGAGCATTCTCTGGCTGACCCACAGTCAATGTGTCAGTTTCCCTATAATAACTCCCAACCACCTGAAGTCTCAGCATCTAGTTTCTGGTTAACAGCAAAGACTAGTTGGTTTTTAAAATAAATAATGGTGTCTCGAGATCTTTTACTGGCGGAGCTTATTGGCTCAAGGAGCAGGGAGAGAACGGCTGTGGGGGGCGGATGTGCAGCTTCCTGAACAGTAAAAGAAAGTGAGAATCACTGAATTCAGTTATGGCCTGTGAGAAGACAGTACCGAGTTACCCTGTGCTGTATGCCCACTGTGTCTGAAGCTACACCTACAGATGGGCTCTAATGGGGAACCCAACAAGAATGTCACAAAAATTGAGATCAAATCATTAGAAAACCTTAATAACAATACTCTAATAAAATGCTCAGTCTAGGTCCTTGTCTGGAAGCTTGTTGGTGCAGAATCTCTTGGCCAGAAGAGTATTCATATCTTCATTTGGGACCCTTCAGCAAGGCCCTTAATTCAAAAGACTATTCCAGGTGCACCAGCTAAATGGCTGACCCTGTGCTATGACTCCAAATTTCACTCACCTTTATGAATGTGTGTGTCTCATGAAGAGCAAGATATGAGAGACTCCTGTGTAATATTCTTTAAAATACATAGCACACCAATAGATCTCCTCGGGTGGTGTGGGCCACTTGGCCGGAGTTCTGCTGTGGGGGTTTCCAAATCTTGTCCTGGGGAGTCACAGATGCTATGGAGTTCCATCCCATTTGCACCACTATTTCATTGTTACACAGCCCTGATTAAAACTACATGTAGACAGAACACGACAAATTCAGGGAACAAGAAAAACCTCTTTTCCAAAGCCCTGGTTCTGCCAGTCCGGTGGTAAAGTTACTGGCTATTGTTTTTGTTATTGTGAAACCAGCCTAGCTGTGGTTTGTAGCACGTTTCATTGCACCGCAGCAACTGGCTGCCGCTTTTTTGTAGCAACAAGCCGTTCTCTGCAGCATTGCGATCGGCCATGTTCCAAACAGGCCTTTCCCTACAAAGCTGCAATCTGCCCTCGTTCTAGCCTGCTGTTCCGTGCTGTCCCCACACACCCTCTCGGTTCCGGCAGAGTTACAGGAAAATTAGGAAGAGCGAGGTAGCCAAGCTGTTCTCTTGACACTTGGGGGTGGGGGGGATCCCTTTTGAAAAGCATAACGGTGTCATTCTCGGTGGACACAGCACACACTGGCATGCAAATGGCGGCAATGTCTGGCTATCCGAAATGTTTTCCTGCAGCCGAAAAGAGAACATTCATTGAATGATTGTTTTATTTGATTCACCCCTGTGTTCTCCAGAGAAACATGTCAGGAGAGTTGAGTGAGGTGATTTTTGAGGCCCCCATGGTCAAAACAATGTAGCAACACTTAAGGGGGTCTCAGAGTAATGCATCATCCATACCATAGCAGCTAATGGTCATGTTGTGACCTCTAATACCTGCAGCTAACTCTGCCTCCAATAAGTATTAGATATGAGCTTCAAGACTTTTTTGTTAGAGAAGCCCATGCAAAGAGAATTACACTCTGACACACCTGCTGTAATCGTTTGGCAGATATTCTTAGGTGCTGAAGACAAACATTTGTGATTAAACATTTGACTCATTTTAATGTGTGGCAGGATTTGTACAGGGGCACGTTAAGGTACAGCACCTTGCTTGTGGGCTTAAAACTCATTCCTCCCCCGGGACTCTGACTGTCCTCAATACCCAACACACCTGAATGCATTTAAAAGCTTCTAGTGGCTGGTGGCATCACTATTTATGTCAGTTGTTCTGCGGCACCTCCTGCTCCCTTTATCCGAAAGTCTGGTTGGGCTGAATTCTCAAGCTTCTCTATGGTTCTTAATTTTTCGTTAGGTTAATTAGTTTATAAGCATTAAGAGCAGTTGTCATCTGAAAGCAAAGTTCTTCATAACCTCCTCGTCTAGTGTCCCCTTTCTGAGATACATTGATTTCTGCAACCAGATCAGATTTTATGCCTTTACGATTACCAACAGCCGTTATTAATGAAATTTAAACATTTAGAAGGAAACATGCCAATTTAATTTACATGTGACGTAGTGGGTAATATGCTTGCACAGTGGAGAAGAGACTGTGATCAGACAAATTATAATATAATATATAATATCATCATTAATCAGTCTGAAAAGCTGCATCTTTCAAATCACACCAAGTTGAGACTTCTCTTTATACTGTGTGCAGGTGATAGGTGACAGGTATGAACAGTTGTCTGTCACAGTTGTACCAGCCAGTCTGTCATCAGGAGTGTAGCTCACTGATTCTCTGTTATTTCTGCAACCACAGTGCCGTTCTCGACATTTCTGGGTGACCTTCTGGGAGAGCACAGTAACTAAGACTCATTTCCTCCCACAGAAGATTAGCATACCCAAAATCCTGGCCGCGGACGGACTCCGGTTTCAGACGGTGCGCTGCGGACATTGGCGGACAGCAGCAGAATAGAGTAGAGCCATTTCTCCAGGGTGCAGACCGAGCTCTGCCACAAGCAGGCGAGACACCTACAAACTTGCAGCATTCCAGCGTGGGTGCCGCTGTACGCTTCTGCGAGAGCATGGGAAGTGTTGGGGTGGTCGTGGGACCCGAAAAGTCACTGCGGTGAGTCAATGGGAAATCCGTCCCCGGTCTATGTGCAACTTGACATGGAAAAAAAAAATCAGGCTGTCCCATCTTGCTCGGAAATAAAGTCGTGCGCAACCGCCATCCAGTGTCATCACCATGGCAGTGGCAGAAAAATTGCCATGGCAACTGTCACGTGGGACCAACCTCCGTTGTTAAGATAATGCCTGGATGAAGCTCATATTGAGGACATCTGAGCTTCAGTGCTCAAGCAGATTAGACCTCCTGTACAGAGTTGCTGGTATTTTAGGTCATGGGTAAATAAGCTAAATAGCTGTGTGTTTTAAATAAATGTGCTGTAAATAAACACTGTATCCATTACTGTCATGTTCAGTGTGAAGAGCTGCACTGAACAATGTGTATTTTAATCCTCCTTTGCTTTCACATGTGTCACCCTTCATTTAATCACAGTTACACCCTCATTACTGAAGAACAGACGACATTCCACCTTCATCTTTCTCCTCCATGTATAACAAGTTGTCACTCTATTGTCAGTAGTGTAACTCTCCCATTACTACATAACCCCCCCAATACTAACGGGCATATGGTATGTCCCCCTGAGTCATACCTGTTGGTCTGGTCTCCACTCATAGAACAGGTGAGACTTACTCTCTCATTACTCGTGGGTCGACATGACAACCCCAATACTAACAGGCGAATGGTAAGTTCCCCTGAGTCACACCTGTAAGTCAGGCCTCCTTAACTCACAGGACAGGTGACTTACTCTCCCATTACTCACAAGTATCGGACTTTAGCAGGCTGCTAGTGGTGCGGAAGTACTGTGGATTCTCGATTACGGGGATCTTGGTCATTCCGATGATGACAGCATCAGGACCCATATCTGATGAAAAGGGGGTGTTGCTACCATTGGATACGTGATGGAGGGGGCTGGCGGAGTCATCATCATTGCTGATCACCGAGGAGGGTCCTGGAGCATAGGAGCAAAAAGGACAATGCAGTGAGACAGACAAATCTGCAAATGGAAACAAGATTGAGCAGGCGATGATGATACACATACTGAAAACATAAGCAACGACAGCAGCCAAAGAGAGCACACAGCAAATCAGAGAGACACCAGCAGCTGGTGACTGTACCAGATCAGAGCACCAGGAGATGCGTGACAGACATACAGACTCAGAGCAATGTGACAGACATTCTCAGAGTAGTGTGGGAGACAGACAGTCCCAGAGCAGTGCGTGAAAGACATTCTCAGAGCAGTGCTGGAGACAGACTGTCCCAAATCAATGTGACAAAGACATTCTCAGAGTAGTGTGGGAGATAGACAGCCCCAAGCAGGAAGTGTCAGAAAGACATTCTCAAAGTAGTGTGGGAGACAGGTAGTCCCACTGCAGTTTGAGAAAGACATTCTCAGATCAGTGTTGGAGACAGACAGTCCCAAATCAATGTGACAAAGACATTCTCAGAGTAGTGTGGGAAACAGACAGTCCCAGAGCAGTGCGTGAAAGACATTCTCAGAGCAGTGCTAGAGACAGACAGTCCTATAGCAATGTGAGAGACTGACAGTCCCATAGCAATGTGAGAGA
>JAACJT020000034.1:15025029-15066614 GCA_009936485.2 Gymnarchus niloticus
AAGACAGTCCCATAGCAATGTGAGAGACTGACAGTCCCATAGCAATGTGAAAGACAGTCCCATAGCAATGTGAGAGACTGACAGTCCCATAGCAATGTGAAAGACAGTCCCATAGCAATGTGAGAGAAAGACAGTCCCATAGCAATGTGAGAGAAAGACAGGCAGTCCTTAAGTAATTAGAGGCAGGCAGATCCAGATTACAGCACTGTAAAAGACAGATAATAAACAAAGCAAAACAGTGAAGCAGACAATCTAGAAAACCCCAGATTTACTGTTATGCCACTGAATAAGCGAGTAGTTCTGCACCACAAGACATTTTCTTAAATATCTGACATATTAACACAAAGCCTGACTTAGATCATCAATCTGAAGCAGGGCCGGGCATGGGGGGGTGATAAATATTAATAATCACAATGAGCATATCTGACACTTAACGGTGAGACCGCCGTTGGGGTGAAACCGCAGGGAGAGGCTGCAAATCCCCCCAGAGAGCAGAGAGAAATGCAAAGCAGTCAAAACACCAGAGCAGCTGCACCATCCATGGCAGTCAAACCGCTAAGCCTTCTGTGGGAATGGGGGAATTGGGGGGAGTCACCCTAGTGAAACTCTATGCTGCAACATCCTTCCAGAAGGCATCAGGATGCCACTCACTTGATGTTTCAACCACATACTCGTACCCAAGTCTGGGCAAGAACTCTTGAAAAATCAGCAGCGAAACACAAAGCTGGCAATCCTGCATTTTTGCACAGGCTCCGTCCAAGACGATCTGCCAAGATGGTCACACAATTCATGACCGTCTGCCAAGCGGAGGAGGAACTCGAATGTTCAGAATCCCAGAACGACCCATTCATTCAACTCTGAAGTCATCGCTTTGTCATCTGTAAATATACTTTTTTGGGCCCAGCTTATTTAACAGAGGGTTAATTGCGGTGTCTAAGTATGTCTGAGAAATGGTCCTATTTTAGCTTATCAGAAATACAATTTCACTTGTTTTAAGTATATAAAAAACTAGTAGAACAAAACAGAAAACAAGATACTCTGTATTATTGTCTTTATGAGGATTTTGTTGCATTTGTCACTATAACCTCAATACACTGTTGCACAAGCTAGCTTAGATGCGTGGAAGTTTACTATACTATGCGCTCAGTAAGCCTACTCATTCACTTTTCAGCTAGCCTGTCTCGAGTATAACAGAGTTCCATTGCTCTTACATGGTACAGAATGAATTTGTATCTTGGCTAAGATATATCCCAGCCTAGTGCCTTAGGTTGGCTGGATCAGACTCCAAGACCCCTGTGACCCTGATTAGGATAAGTGGTTGGAGGAAGGATGGATGGATGGTGGATGGATGGTACAGTATGGACGGATGGATGGACGATGGATGAATGGTGGATTAGAGGTTTGAATGACACCCCTGCTGTGTGTGTTGAGTTTTTGCCTTCTACAGGGTGTGGTATGGGTTTCTTCTGGGTAACCCAGTTAATACACACAGTCCAAGAACATGTGGTTAGGCAAACTGGTGTCTTGAAATAGCTCATTCTGAGTATGCTTGGGTGTTTATGTTCGTGCTTGCGTGCCTGTACCTGCACTCCCTAGGAGAATTTTCAAAGTATTCCCCAGCCTTGTGTTGCCTGGGGTAGGACCCCATACTGGATAAGCACTTGGAACATAAATAGATGTACAAAGTCTCGTGTTTACGGACCTGTACCGTAATGAGAGCAATACAGGATGGCCTTGTGGAGTTCAGATCTGTTGTGAGGGGCAGAGGGTCCAGAACATATTATATTTGTCAAGTTTGCCCTGCTCAGTGTTCCAGAATGAGGTAACCCAATAAAAAGCCAGGTGCCATTTCTCAGAACAAGAAAATAAACCGTGATAAACAATCCTGATACAGCTCAGGCGGGAAATTTCTTTTCATTTTTGTTACCAGTGTTACTCCTGTCTGGACAGAGGCCTCCGCAGTATTTTCTAACTATATGAAAGCCAGAGCTGACTAATCAGATTTGTTAATGAAAATGTCAACTTAACCCCGCACTAGGATTCTGTCAAAATGAGAGACAGTGCAGGTTGACGTTTCTCCACATCTGAGCGTACAACATTGCCTGATAAGTGGGTAGCCTTGAACTGTGATATATTCGGCTAACATTAACCTTCTGGACTAAATATGCTTTGGTAAGGATCATAGGTTTCGCCTCTGCAAACCTCGGGAAATGTATACAGCTTATACATTATGAGGCGGTCATTATTAATCGCTGTCACTTTTAATGTTTAGCAACCAAACGCACATGAACTGTCTTGCCATCCAAGGTGTCCTCAGCCCTGTACCTTATGTCTATTGGGATAGGCTTGAGGCTCATTGTTGAGCCTGCATTGGATAAGTGGTAAGTCATGATGCATGATTAAACAAAAGCGCCGATGTAAATGAGTCGTGTGTGACCAGCGCAGTGCCGAAATGTACTTTGATCTAAACCTTGCTGTGTGTTATGTTACACTTCCAGCTTGTCACCTGACCACTTGTGGATTCCAAAATAAATCCATATTTCCAGGATTTCCCAGGAACTCTTCACTGGTCGCCTGAACATTCCTCATTTCTCCCTTGCCGGCATACCACTCACCCAGGGCCCAACCTCCATACACCCTGCTAAGCATTATCCAGACTAACTCACTCCCTTCTTCATTTTGCATGTAAACACAAGCTCGTTGAGATATCACATGTCGTTCACACGTGATGTCTCACCCCTCAGACTCCACACTACTTTCCCATAATCGGCATAATCAATACAGGTAACACATTAGAGTGGGAGGTGTGGAAACAGCACCAGTGAATCTTGATTGGTAAGCAGAGTGAGAGTTCCCTGCACACTGTCATAAATTTGACAAGGGGTGAATAACGTCAGACCTCGTCATTGTGAAGACTGGGTGTTGATGTGCTTTGACCCTATCTGGGGGTCAGGTAATTGCCTACTGTAGCTGAAATGAAAGCGGCTGACGCTGCCTGTCACATCACATTGATTTTTCCCCTTGGCCTCATCATCTTGGATGGAGAGGAGCATTTAAATAATGATGATTAAGGATTCCATGATTCTGAGCTCCGCTTTGGACACTGAAGCAAAGAGAATCGAAATCAGGACGTGAGACAGTTCTATCTAGCTGCATTTTTATACAGAAGCACTGGTTCAGACAGAGGTCTGACAAATGTCTTGAGTCAAATGGTCCAGTAAACAATGTTTTAACTGTTTATGGCCTCTTTAGGTTCATTAGTTAGTGCCTAAAGGTCATTAAAATCTCCCAAGACCATAGGGCAGTAATAAAAGCTGCAGATAGCCCAGAGGTTGTATAGTTCTGTGCAATTCTGTCTTTCCACAACTAGAAAAAAACAAGGAGATTTAAACCAAGGAGCTAAAGTGTAATATAAGACTGCCTGTGTTTGGAATTTCAATTTGATTATGGTGGCTTGAGAGATGTTTGATTGTTGATGAACATAAGATCTATCTGAAAGTCCTACCAGCCACAAAGCCACATGAACAAAAGATTTCTACAGGAGATGTCTAGCCGCCCGTGTGATCTATCTGAGTCAGAGTCGGAAAATGGTTCTGCAATCCACTCACGTGTGTGTGTTTTTTTTTTCAGATGGGCTCGGTACTAATTCAGTTTCCCGAAAGAGCATCCTGATGATCTACAGTCCATTGTCACACAAACACTCCACCTCCAAACAGCTCCATCCGACCCTCAGAGGGAAACTTCAGCCTCATGGTATTTTAAACAGCACAGACATCTTCAGAAGCGAAAAGAGAGGATGTGATCTATTGATTTCTTAAAGAGTAACAAGCGAGAGCTGAGTGTCGAAGAGAGGGCACTGTGATGCGACTGTGGAGGAAACGCAATGCATTTCCTGATAGGATTTCAATTACACTGCAAGATATACTCGCCTGGAACTGCAAAGCAGCTCAAGACAAATCCCAAGCAAAATAACCCTCACATAAAAATAGATTTCTTTCTATTTTTAATAACCAGATTCACCTTCTCACATTACACAAGGAGACTTCTCTTACCTTTTTTCAGAAGAATATTATTCATCTAAAAAGTAATTTATTGTTTTATAATCAATCACTGTCATATAAAGATGTTTACATCCTCACAAATATTTTATTTTACGGTATTATTATGATAAAAATAAGTACTGACACCATTTTCTTGCTGTTTGCCTGTTTTTTCTTTTTGTCTTTCTGTTGCCTGTCACAAGTCAGGATGAACTTTTGACTGATGTGTGGTGTATTAAGCCCACAAGTATTATTACAGAATACTTCATAGGACTGCTAAATAATTGAAAACACCAAATAATACTAGTTAGACTAGGTACTCTAAAAAAGTTCTAAACAAGCAAGATAAAAATCAGCCACCTTCTGGTTCAAAGCCTGTGAACCTGGGGGAATGATTATTTGTGACAATTCAGTCCGCTAGCCCTCCTTCTTTACACAAGATAAAACTTAGTGTGTGTTGTTTTGCCCCAGTAACCCTGGCCTGATGCCAATGCTGCATCCCGCATCAGCAAAGTGGCTATGTTTTCTCTTCTGCCAAAAAACGCCCTTTTTTCGTATATACTTGAGTTGCCCCCACATCACTGTTGAAAAGACACTTTTCACAGGCAAGCGCTTGTTCCTGACCCACTCTCCATGTCACATGGTTTGCTTCTCTGCCCTGTCCTGAGAGTTTCCCTCAAGTCCTTTATTCACCTAGCCGCCTTTTGTAATAAAACGACCAATAAAGCTCAGCAAGGAAAACTGTCATGTTCCAAAACGTCCCATTTTTCAACTCACTCATTCATCCGACTATCAGGATGTGACCATCTACCAATGCACTGAACTCCATGTGCTAAGACCCACCGCAAGAAACCATATAAAGCCAAGCTCGAACTGAGCAATAACCCTGATGGTACTGAAGAACAACAGAGTATCAGTGCACAGGGCTACCAGAGATTAGCAGCCTTCCCACAGCCTGACAATCAGCAAGAAGGCGCATTCCCTAAGAACTCAGGACAAGCAGAATTACAGAGTCTGCCATCAAGGGGGCTTGACCTGCATGCTGTGACAATGACCTTTACTGGTCATCTCACCCCTCTGTGCACTGTGAGGTTGAGAATCAGGACTTCCCTCTGCTGTGAATTGAAATAAAATCTTTTAGTGCTTACATTTTTGGTAGCTAATTTGTGCATATTTGTGTATTTGCCAAATGCCTGGTTTGTTAGCCCATCACTGAAAACGAAGCCCTTTCTGTGGAAATACAGAGCAAAGCTCAGTAATGCTGCTAAATCAGGCAAAAAAAAAATCAAGCAAAACTACAACCTCCTCAAATCAGATCCAACAAGTACTGTAATAAAACAAGGTAATCAATAAATCATACAGGCAATAAACAATGAAATAATTAATTTTGACTTATATTTTGACTTAACAAATGGGGCTGGATTTCTAATTTCTAGTTACATGATACACAGCATATGCTTTTTTTGGTTGATTCCTATTGTCACAAACCATTTTACTTTATGACCATTTATAATAAATTGTCAAATGCTAGAAAACAATACAGATGGAAAGTCAATTCACTTTGTATAATTACATACTCAGATTGTGCATTAGGGGTTTATATGATTATTGAATATGTACTAGTATAATAAATGTCACTTATAGGACTTTTACTTATATATGGCTGCTACTGGGATGGCCATTTTAAACATGTAGTGTGGATATTAGTGATGGGACAAATTCGGCTTCAAAACCCGTGCTGCATGGGTTTTGAAGCCTCATTTAGTGCCAGCATTGATTGGTTAGTTTAGAGGAGTCCCACCCACCAAGGATTTTGAAGCCTCATTTGTTCTATCACTAGTGGACACAGGTAGACAACTGCTAGATACATTCCAAAGACTGAACCATTGTATTGCTGGAAGGCATCCTTGTGGGTATTCTGTCTGACCTGGTTATGAGATTAGCAAGTAGCGTATCCTATTCCTGGCTTTTGGCCCAAACACGAAGCACTGCTGAGAGCAGTGGAGTAATTTGCAAAAGGTAGGGGGGATTAAGTGCATAAAGGAAGGTGTACTGAGAGGTTGGAAAAAAGAAATGAAATAAAAACAAAATGTAAAAGAAAATACTTTACCATCTTTGCGAGGGCGAATCCGTGGACGAGGCAGAAATTGTGCTGACACCATCCTTTTAGGTTATATTTGTCTGGCTGGTATTTGTTTTACAAAGTGGACACAGGCAATCCACACTTATCCACAGCTGATTCTTACCAGTCCCCTCCACTGAGGATGCATACTTTTCCACAAGCTCGTCCATCACACACTGTAGTACTGCTTCAGTTGGAAGTGTGCTCTGTTCAAGAGGATTAATCATGCTTTTCCTTTGTGTATAGCATGCTAACAAAGAGAAGTAGTATTCGACATAAAAAGGAGATTGTTGTCCCACAAGTGGTGACATCAAGAGGCAAATGGCCTCTAGCGTGTGGTTTCCCGATTATTGTTAGACTCAGATCTTTGAGACATCATGCCAAAAATGTTCATGTAGAACCTGAACAGTGGAAGTCCAGATGAAGCCAATGGCTAGAATTCACAGAACGTGCTTTTTCTTTGTGAAGTGAATTGGTCCACAGCCTTTGGGTGAATCCTTCTGATCCAGGAGTGACATGAAATCTCTGAAATCCTAGGCTAAGGCAGCAGTTGTTTTTCTTCAAGGGAAGGAACTGAACTAGACCCTCACTGAGCCTCCTAACAATCACCTTAATATGCAAAGCCCTTTTAAAATACCTATTCTGGAAATTGTGACTTAAGGACACAAACACAGGAAACACTTCCATTCAACACTACTCTGGTACATCCAACACCTATGCACTCGGCTATTTTTATGGCGCAAATATTTGCATTAATAAGCAGTTTGAAAAAAACGATTTTACAACAATGTAGGAGATGGATAGCTTTGTTTTTTTTTTGTCATCCTGACCTCTCCCTGTGGAAGATGTTTATTTATTTTGCATAACCGTACAAATAAGGAACTGTTCTCAGTGTGTACTTAAGTGTTTGAAACCTTGGTAGTGCAAAAGATATTTTTTTTGTACTTTGGCAGTGCAATAATTGGATTACAAATGCCCAAATGATCACAGCGTTGCCAGTTTGGCCGGATGAGTGAAGTGAAATTAGAGATGCTGTAAAAACTAAAACGTGAAAACAATTCTTAAGCAATAATATGGCACGGTTTCTCTTCCTAAGTTATTACAGTCTGCCCACCAAATGTCACATAAAATAAAGCAGCAAAGAATTTAATTGTTACTTTAAAATGTCTTTGTAAAGGTAAACAAATGAGAAATTTGTTATTCACTATAAATCGCACGAGCATTAGGGTTTAGTAAGAATAATGGTGACTTGTATGAACAGACAAGTAATGAACCTTTTCAAAATCATAATAATAATCATAATAATAAACTTTTTATCTTGTTCTTTGTCAGAACACAGATGGGACCCTAACAAAGTACTGTGGAAAATACAAATGTTGGTGACATTGACACAGTACAAAACACTCCAGATTTAGTTTTTTTGTTTAATTGTATTGCTGGTTACTACAAATGCTGTTTTGAGATTTGGTTTCATGGGCTTTCCAACTTAAGCAACACAGATGAGCCCACACAACAGCTTAACTATTTTTTATTACTATTTTAATATTAACCAAGTATACAAATTGCTCAGCTTATACAAGCCTACATGTAAAGGTTCCAAAATGATGGTTTACAACTAGGCAGCAGGTAGACAGAGAATTACACTATCCAGGAAGGGACCTACTTAATGGAACAACAGTTCCTTTAACAGTAAAAAAGGAACAAAGCATATAAATATTATTCTTTTCTCAGATGTCTGTCTTTAACTTCTCAAAATACCATTTACCATGTGCCAAAAATACCTTTTCTAGAAAGCCAACATATACAAACATGGATTACTTAGCCCTTTATCAAAAATATAATGTACATTCTGTAAGATACCGAAAATAAGCCCCTCAGTGCTAATGGTTGAATATAAATAAACATTCATATTTCTATCATAAATCTAAGAAACCCTACATTTTGTAATGGTAACCGTATCAAAACTACTGTTATAACTCGTGTTAAGTGATTAAAGATAAGCCTCTTATTCCCAAAAATTCCATGGCATTTTTCGGAAGATTATTGCAAATTATGTGCAATTAAACTTAGATGTCTATGCTTATGATTGATATATCATGAAGGATATGTAAGGATTTATTTTAGCTGTTATAAACATAAAACACAAAATACCTTGGAAGATACAAATTCCAGAGAAACACCAAAGCCCGCTAAAATCTCAGACCGAAAAACAGAAATCGTATTTTATATATGGCTGAGTGAGACAAGTATAAATTTACCCTTGTGGATGTTTCGTGTGCTTACACCGTTTTCCCGAGGAGTGTTATAACCTTTCAGTCAGAAGCTGAGAAAATGAATGCAACCTAAACATGAGACATTCCTTCTTCATTTAAAGGGGAATTCCACCAAAACATTGAAATCACTTGTTAAAATAAGTCCCTGCTGCCATTTTCCCCAAGAATCCTTGCTGCTAAAAATGGCAAAAATGTAGCACAGGTGAGTGTGTAATTTTTGCTGGGTACTGTACAAAGCGGTCAGCTACTAGCCATGATCCACATGCCAGGAAAGGAAACGGAAATACAAACTAATACTGTCACCAAAGAAAACACAACCCCAGTAACACTAGGAAAAATATGAAACCATTACCTCTTCAGAGAATTCCCATTTATGGATGAACACTGAAGGAAAATAATTGCAAGATGCGTAAGAGTATGGATATGGTCATTTATAAAATGTGCTTAAATATGATCCATATATATGTGCGTACGTGTGTGTGTGTGTGCATAGACAGCCTATGAAATCGTGGGGCTTTGCGGCCAGTGCGCATGCAAATGCTACCCACTCGAAGGGGGCTGTGTCTTAATGGAACACGGCGTTTCACTGCAGTCTTAAATAATTCAGCCCCACACCAAGCTCCCAAGTGAAGGCCATATCAGCACCCATCTCCTTCCCTGGATGCCCCCCCCCCAGGGGATGAGCAGGTGAGAGGTGAGGGAAAAGTCACAGGAAAGTGGCACAAAAGATCTTGCGAAATATGAGGGAGCTATTTTTTGACATTTATATTTTGGTAAATAAGGAGAGAAAACCTGCAGTATGAAAGTCAAAGAAACAGTTTCCAAACTTCCGAGGGTCTAAATATATACATTTTGTTATATATATATACACGGTTGACTGTATAGGTATTGAGAGAGGACAGGAACTGTGTTTGCTACCAGAAGACTGGATCCAGTGAAATACACACTGACAGTATTGTGGTTTCTCATCTCTTTCTGAATACCCATCTCCCAGGTCAGTAAGAATCTGACCTTATCTAAGTGGCTTCTGTCCTTCTGCCTCAGCATGAAGAAAGCTCTACCATTTCATTATTTTACGGTTCAATCAAAGAAGGCTGTTTTCCCAATTGATTTCATTTTTTTATAGCTGGGATCATTCAAGGCAATACTCTTTGCATAGAAGGTGGTGTCCACATTCCTACGTCCTCCAAAGTGACGGGGTGTTTTTCCCTTGATCACACCCGCTGTCCAGCCGCTTTTTTTGTGATGGGGTGTGGGGTATAGGCAGATAACACAAAATGAGATTCAAAATGGAAAAAAAAAACCAAAAAAAAACACACACATACAAAGTCATGAACGGTGTTTAAAACAGCTCTTCCACTTCTTCATTCCCAGTCACCCTCATGCAGTCTCCCACTCTCTTTCACTAACTCTCTGTCATGCTCTTTCTTGAACTTTCTTTCACTCTTCACTCTCTCATTCACTCTCTCAAACGACGATCGGCCGGCGTGTCGGCTCTCTCCTGCCCAACACCTCCATGGGGACGTTATGAAATAAAACAAACCCTGAGGGGAAGGAAACACAGAAACAACATAACAGGATGGAGGTGAATAAAGCCAAAAAGAACAAAGGTGTCAAAACAAAGAGAAGGTAACTAACGAGGGAGGGTATGACTGCTGTGTGTGGTCAGGGTGTTCAGCCCACGCCGTGGACACAGTGGCAGTTTGTTGGGTCAGACGGCCTTGTCCATGGGCAGACACACACGGGAAAACAATCTGCAAGGTAAAGCAGACGGCACGGAAACTGGAAAGACCTAAATCGGAAAGAACTGCCCGCTGCTGATCCAAGCGCTGAGTGGTGCTTCCAAAAACAGAAGAAGCGGACTGGAGCAAAACAGATTTCATGAGCCAGATTTATCTGCCTGCGAGCTTCATCTACTGTATGTCCAAGGCTCCTAGGATTTCTTGGGTTTGGGTGACAACTTATTGGGGGAATGCACAATGAGGCAATGGGAACACCACATCAGACTCACTGTGAAAGCACAACAAGGCCTTCACAAATGGTGACCCTACAATAACTTGCTGACGAGAGGTCAAAACACATTTGTGCAGTGTGGCCTCATTCTATACTCTACTCTATGTTTGGACAAACAGGGAAGAAAGTCTGTCATTTGTATGAAAGGTATTGTCACTGTGACCTGAAATAAATCCCAGGGGAAGAACATGCCTTAATGAGAAGTATTTTGATTACTATTGTTATTATTTTTTCTGCTGCATTCAGCCGTTAGTGGACATTTGGTTAGTAGTGTTAGGGCAATGCCAACTAGTACAGAACGTTAGAGTGTTGGCATAAAGCTAGGGGCTTGGTGGCATCTGTTCGGTCCGACACATTCACCAAATGCAAAATGTCACCATGAATAAAGGTGTACACTGGACACAAAAATAAAAAAGAATGAATATGTGTTTTCATAACATGGCTGAAGTTCTTAATCCACAAAGAAAGGGACACCCGCCTCAAAACTGTAACCAAAAGTATATCGACTCTCAAATGGCTCACAGACACCAGTGCTAATCCTGTCATTTTAAGCAATAAAAAGCCTTAAAAACCATATCTTCTAGGAACACCTCAACAGCTGTTCTCTGAACTAAACTCACCCCTATCACTGACCCTCATTGACATTCTGTCCATCATTGACTGCCACTGAAGTGATTAGCTTGGCATTACTGGATTTTCTTTGTTTTCATCTGGTGTCGTTTACTATACTGTCTAATGGGTGATATTTGTCTGGATGGCATTTCCAATGTGAGATTTCAAACAACATTCATAATGCTCCTTTTCCCATTCTGTCTTGAGGTTGTTTCTAGTCTATTATTGGAAATATTACATAGTAGCACCTAAACCTAAGTAGTAGTAGTAAACTTCAGTATGCCATACAGCAAACCTTGGTATATTCACTCCATATGGCAAAATCAATTGTTGATTTATAATACATGCCACAGTCAGTGAATGACCTTTGACCCTTCACTCCATGAATCAAAATGAGCATGAGTGACCCTTGCACCTTCACTCATAAATCAAAACGAGTACATGGCCTTTAATGGTTTGCTCCATACATACCCATCAACTACGATGACCTCCAACACTTTTCGATACACAGCAGACTCCACATACGTGACCTTCTCATGTTTGAAACGCCACGGTTAACGCAGTTGATATCATGTAGCTGCAGTGGTTGGTCTGTCTTTCCCAGCAGCCTCTCGAAAGAGGGAAATTCAAGCGCAGGTAGTACTGAGTACACCTCTACCAACAACAAATTTCTGAATGGTGTAGCTGATACAGAGTGCTGAGAGCTTTCTTGGTTATTTAGCAGTTACACACGAGGCCAGCGTAATATGCAAAATACATGTCAAACCTGCATCGCCAGAGAAAAAAAAACCAAGTTCCACTTGCCAAAAGAACAACTAACCATAATTGTGATACGGAGTAAAGAATCTCCCTTCTTTGTGTTAAAATTAAACTGAGCATAAAGTCGTCAGTTAGCAATTAGCCCCATTAAACATCCCCATGTCCTCTTTTCCTTTCTAAACGGAATGACCCATCCATGCTTTGGAGTGTATTAAAAACACAACTAGGATTGATGACTTAGAAGTGCCTAGCCAACAACAAGAGCGGCTGAGTTATAATTAAAGGGGGAATGAAGAAACTTCAGTCTAGTCCTTCACCTGAGTTTGCTGTTTACTTTTCCATCCAGGTAACACGTCTCACCTTGCTGTAAGGCCTAGTCTTTTTATAGAATGAGTAAATGAAAAGTGAAACATACAAATATTTGAAATAAGATAAAAAATAAGATAAATTTATGCTTACTTTGTAGTTTCCTTCTATGAACACATTTGACTTATGGGAAAATTCTGCCGACATTCAATAAATTATAATGCTTTTCCTTATCTTCACAATTACTGGAATGTAACAATCGACACTGATTTTCTTTTCCTGTGTAATAAAATGATTTCAGATGTTGTTCTTTATATTCAGTGTGGATGGAATCTACAACACTTAACTCTTATTTTGTCTGCCTACGTAATGAGATTATTTTGTGTAACAAGCTAATCTGGCTTAAGGATCACGGCCGGCTGAATTTCATCAGTGTACCGCTCATTACCTTTTGACGGCACTCACAAATCAGGTTCATTTCCTTCACAGTATACATCCCGACATTAAAACGCCGTCATCTGTCAGCTTGACACTCAGAGAAACATGCAGTTGCTGACAATAAAGAGAAATATACTATTGATTTGCAGAGCACAGAGATTGAATTATGTACTGTATAGGCTTTTAATACAAAATGGAACAGAAATGTAATTATATGAAGAAATTTGTTGCAAGACAAAGAGTCTATTCTCTCTTCAACATATAAATAACTAAAACAGCTATATTCAGATGTTTAGCCATGACATCATCTCATGATGAACAAAAGTAGCTCATTATTGTTAGGATGAATTTTGAGGCATATAGAGGAACCTTTGAATAAGCAGGTGCTGTATGGGTGTCTCCACACTGGGTCCAGCCATATTTCTGACCCGACCCATGTAGAACTACATAACAGACTGGACACTACCATATTTAACACCAAAATCAGCTGCTAATATCAGGATAACCACAGTGTTAGTCAAAAACACCTAGGGAGCCACAGAGGCCACATAGCTGAGGCGTATTTATTTACTTGTAAATATAAAATGTGCTGTATGTATAAAGATAAAATTAAGACATGAGTATGCATTCAAATTTGTCAACGTACAAACAAACCATCCATCCGTGCTTTAACATACATGTAGGGCCCTATTTTGCATCAGCGGAAAGTGCGATGCAAAGTGGTTTTGCTAGTTTCATACCAGCGCATTCCTCATTTTCACACCAAGCACATGTGTTTTCAAAATAACAAATGATTTTGTGTGCGCTTCCCGCTGGTAGGAGTGGTCTTTTTTAAATGAGGTGTGCCTGGACGCATTGTTAGTGCATTGCTATTTTAAGGCAGCGAAATGACATTGCACTTTTGACCAACAAAAACCATGTCTAAAGTCAGTGGCATATTGTTAAACAATATTTAAGCGGCGCGTTTTAGAAACGTGCGGGTGCACGATGCTCGTTATGGACACAGGTACACGCGCAAAGTGCACTAATGGTTTTTTGTTATTTTATTTCATTCATATATGTTTTATTATAGAGTACAACTTATGGAGAGAAATTCGCCTCAAAATAAATCATTTCTCCATATTCCCAAGCCTACTTCACCTCGATAGGCTTAGGCGGACCAGTGGCGCTCCCGTAAATGATTTGCGCCCGCCTTTTCACTTCACGCATGAGTACGCCCGTTTCCTCAGCCGAAAACCGATCTGGTTTGCCGGGTAAACACGCCATTATAATAGCAATCTGCCGTAGCTCATGTGCCCCTGCCTTTTAAAGGTGAGGTGACGTGCCATTCTGATTGGTGTATTGCATGCTACGCCCAAAACACAGCTCTGAATAATTAAGTGTTAGGACAACCTTTTTGCGCCCTACGCTGGCGCGAAGTCTGTTTTTTCCACTGTTAAAATAGCAAAATGGATTTGGACACACCCATAAATGTTACCTGCGCCTTGCGCTTTACGCTTTGTGCTAGATCGTCAAAATAGAGCCCGTAATATGTTTATTCCATCAATGGACTTCCCCGGCAAAAATGCCAGTCAGCTGCAATTGTAAGGAGGCCTCTCAACTCAAACTTATGAAAACAATGCCAGTAATAATTGTTTCATACAACACTTAGTTTTACAGTTTATCTTATCAGATGATCTCAGCCAGAACTCACTTGAGTATAATGTGAAAATGGTTCAACGACTGTGATTTAACTTTGTAAGGTCATATGGCGCTGATTGGACTAAGCCAAAGCCTCTAGATTACCAAACACTTCCTCACAGTCTCAGCCACTGCTCACTGCACTTAGCACACATGCCTATGCTTTGGTTAAAGGGCTGCACTCATAATAATACATACGATAATTACCATTTATACATTTATGAAAGATTGGGAAACTGATTCCTAGACATGAATAATGCATAACATTGTCTACGTTTGGAATAGTTGTCCGGGTCTATAAAAACAGAGCAAAGGGGTAACAAATTTATGTTGCAACATGTGTAACACTGCCGATTTATTACTACTGATTTACTGAAAGTAATAAAGTAAACGACACAAAGCGGAAACGGCTAACTGGAATGTGGGGTAGTTCACTAATCAGCCGCCTCCAGTTCATCCGCTCCCACGTACTCTAAAACATTGTGGCCATGGAGCATGACCTCATATATAGGATAAAAAGCATGATTCACCCTAAAGATAAGGTGCCGGGGGCATGGATATAACTGCGGCTCGCTTCATCTTGAGTCCCAGCGCCAGTCACGGTTTTCCCGCAGATCCTGCTCTCTATTAACTCGATGCTGCTCTGCCAGCCGCGTCAAAGCTTGTTTTGCTTTTTGAAGTGAAGTTTGACATTAGAAAAAAATGCCTCATATATCTAGCAGATAAACAAGGTGTAAATTTGTAATATCTCTTCTGTGTTATTTTGAGTTTTACAAATGATAAAACCCAAGTTTTTACACATTTCATGGATGTTGATTTTTTATTACTTCCTCTAAGCCTACACAAATCGTGAAACAATATTTTTCAATTTGTAAAAGCCTATGTTTCAAATGTTTTATGACGTATTATTGGCTGTTTAACGCATTTTCCATAACGCTATGAATTCTTTGTTTGCTCACAACATTTTACGTGTCCTTCTTTTAAATTTTTATGAGATTAAAATAAACTATTTATTCCCGATATAAAATAAACAGTTTAAAGAACACGCTGTCCAAGTCAGAATGACTGAAAAAAAATTACGAAGTGAAACACTCTGTGTTGTGTACTAAGCCAGAGTCTGAGCTAAAGTTATGGCCTGTTTAATTAAGACTGCCATTCTTTCACTGCCATTGCAACAGTACTTCAGTAACCCATTGTGCTACGCGTATGTTCACCACCGATACAGTGGCTTGCAACAGCATGCAATCCATCTTAAAATGATCAGATTTTCCCAAATTACAAGAGAACACATCCTCCTGTCAGTATTTTCTTATAACAAACTCAAACTCTCTCAAAGTATAAACCTGCAAAGTCAAATCAATGAATTGTTCACTAATCTTTTCAAGAAAATCAAAAGCTGAAAAATGCTGCTTGCATACTGTAAGTATCCAACCCCAGTGCTCTGGAAGCTCCAAATGAAGTGGACACAGATGGAAAACGTTGCCTTAATGAGGACACAGTTGTCCTGTGATAATTCCTCACTATCACTGGAAAGACTGTCAGTCTGAAGGACAGTTGTGACAATGAAGACTAAAGTGCTTCTAAGAAAGCTTGAGAAAAAAAATCGAATGTCAAATTAAGAAGGCTTCAAAAATATCCAAGAGGTTGGACATCCTAGTAGGCACTGTTGGATTAATACTGAGAAGATGGAAGGTACACCACACCACCCAGGCACTGCCTAGACCAGGCTGTCCCTTAAAACTCAGCATCTGCATAAATTGGAGACAAGAGAGGGAAGCCCAAATGAGGCTAAAAGTCACTTTGAAGGAGCTACAGCGTTCTGTGCCTGAGAATGGAGTGAAGGTGCAATAGTCAACCGTTTCAAGAGCTGCACATAATACTGGCCTGTATGGGTGGGTGGCTAAAAAGAAGCCACTACTCAAGAAGAGCTATATGAAAGTTCATCTGGAATTTGTCACAAGGTATGAGAGTGACCCAGCTAACATATGAGACAAGGTTCGGTGGTCTGATGAGACCAAAATTTAAAGAACTCTTTATGGCTCACACCTAAAATGGGCCATGCCTCCATTAACACCACTTACACTATACTTACAGTGAAGTATAGTGGTGGCAGCATCATGCAGTGGGGATGCGCATTCATCTTCAGGAACTGGGTATGTTGACAAAACTGAAGGGAAAGTGGATGGAGCAAAATACAGGAAACCCTGCCACACTCTGCAAGAGAACTAAAGGTCAGTAAAAGAAGAAGACGACTGTTCAGATTTATGGCCTGTGTTGGTCATAAGGCATCTTTCAAGGTCTCTGGATGGAATTACAAAATTGGAGAACCTCACTAACTGAAAACCTGCATTCAATCCATTTAAGCAAGGAATAACCTTTATCAAGAAAGGATTACACTGCACTCATAAGGTGAAGAGAACACAAATGTTCTGGAAACAAGCAGCATGGTCTCACGTGCATACTTCTGCAGGTTATGCACTATTTGTGTCCCAGGCTGACTGGGATAGGTTCTGGAACACCCCAGCCACCCTGAATTTGATAGGAGTTTGGAAGATGGATGAATAGATTAATTACACTTTGAAAACCCTGTTAAGCCAAGTGTGTCTGTAATTTAACAACTGCCTTGTGAAACACCAGAAACATGCTGAGATTGGAGAAAAGCATAACAGGGCAGCACTGGCATAGACCATGCAGATAGAGATGATATACGGCAGCTGCTGAAACCTGGTTCTTTAGTTGGCATCCTTTTATAGATAATTGATGACACACAATCAAATGCCTCTTAGCAGCAATAAATTAACTTCAGGCTAAAAATGTCTTAAACATAGTTCTGTGCTAAAGGAGAGTAATGTCCCTGCTCTCTTCTCTAAAGACTGCAAAAATAAAAGCCATGTGCGGTTAAACTGATTGCGGGTATTCATTTTTCAGGTCAAGGATGGTCACCTTGTGTGTGGCTGTGTACAGAACTTTCTTAAAGTATTTCGGAACCAAAAATATCCTATAGTGATACTGACATAACAGACAACACTCTTTGAGAGAATAAGACAGCACCCATAAAGGGTCACAAAATTAGGAGGGTGGTACTGATTTTGACCTTGAGAGTGTTACATCGATCAGCCATTGCTCCTTCATACAGGGGAAAGTTGAAACCGGCCCTCCTGAATCATTGATAACCATGCAGTTTCTGTCTTAGCTCTCCCACCTACACACACACACACACACACACACACACACACACACACACACACACACACACACACATTCACATCAGTGTAACACACAAAAAAACAGACGCATATAAAAATACAAGGGCACATGTACACACACAAACTTACATGATCACAATATACACTCAGTCACAAACATGTGCCATGCACAAACATGCATGCTGAAATGCACATCCATACATAGTCACACACAAACACACACACACACACACAAAACACAGCGGTGTTTTTGCTGCAAAATCAGGCATTCATTAATTCTTGCAAAAAACATCGGGCCAAATCTCACATATAAGATGCATGAAAAAATTCTGATCCGCTAGCAAAGCAGCATACCGTGGGTCCCACCCTCTTAACCAGTGTGTGACCACTCATCCACCTCTACCATACCGTTTCTTGTTCAGTTTGGAACAATAATCCTCAGTTGCCATGCCTTATTTATGCTACTAGCTTGGTACTGCACAGCCTTTATGAATAATGCAACTTTCAAAAGCGCTTATAGAAAAATGCCGAAATGGGGGGGCTCACGAGGTCTTGTCTCAACCGCTCTCGGACACTCCCTCTTGACCCACATGGGTGTTCCCTGCTGGACGATCAAAGCTAAGCATGGGGTAATAAGGCAGTCACCTTCTGCAAGAGACACATCTTTTTTGAATCAGTGGCTGCGGTCACTAATTCCTGCCACCCGCCAAGGCTCGACAATGAAGAAGACCGGGTGAGGAGAAGGTACTGTTGGGTGAACGGAAGGTATTATGTCTCCTCTAGCTAAAAGGAAAGGGGGGGGGGGGGGGCGGTAAATGCGACGGCTCAAGGGGAAGTTTCCCGGGCAGCTCTGAAATCCTATCCAGAGGGTTCCTCCCAGCCGCAACAGCAGGACTCGGTGGCCCTAACTGCATTGTGGGAAGCAGCTGATGGAGCTGATAAGTGGTCTGTGAAGAGCCTGACGCCTCTGTGGAATCTCATCCCCAGCGTGCCCAGGGAAGATCAATCAATCAGGCCAAAATTAGAGACCGCACATCCAGAGAACTTCACTTCAGTGTTTAAGTAGAGGGAATCCTAACTGTGTTTAATTGTCTGAACCATCTGTCCCCCATCACAGAGAGCACATACTGTGATATTTAAAAAATAACTACCCTCAAAGAGACAATATACATACAGCATAACTTTCTAAATGTTCGAAAACATGTTCTTTGTTTACTTAATTGGCCATCATACCACCTACTAGATAGTTGAGAATGGATGAAGAATGCATACATATAAAACTTAGGGCAGATATTATGACTGCACATAGAAGTTGGTGTAATGATTGCACCATCCTAACTTGATCTTGTATTGTTCAATTAATTTCCACTGTGAGGTATGAGCAAAATTAAAAGCAGAAACATTCTGAACATTTGCAAACATGCATATAAATACAACAGATTAAAAATGCATAGCATTCCTAAATACTGTAGACATAAATTAGATAAGCTGTTACTAAGGACCCATGAACAGTATTATTGACATATTTAATAAGCTATTTATTCTTCACAGATTAGAATAAATACAACATGGATATTATATTAAATGCTGACTTAAAAAGCCTTAGAATTTATTTTATTAGAAGCACACATAACAACACTGTTGTGAAGGAAATAATCATTTCAGGTATGACTAAAATGAAAAGAAATTTTATAAAAGACCACTAAAACCTGAGATGTATGATCTGTTTATTAAATAAACTATGACATCTTCTCCATTCCATATGTGTCCCTCAAGGACCAGTTCCAGGACCTCTAATTTTCTCATTATCTACTCTTACTTTCAGACCATTCATCTTCTCCCACGGCTTCTCCTGCTACCTCTGTCATATTCAAAATTTGCTTTACCATTTTTCGCATGACTGTCATCCTTAATAATTTCTATCCAGCAGCAATGGATGTCCTACAGCTATTCTGATGGACAAATATACCCTGAAGCTAAACTTTCACAAATCTGATATCCAGATCTTTCTCAAGTTTCCTTCCCATTCCACCTCCCCCTACAAATGCTGACAATGTCACCATCTCCCTTTCTCAGTCTATGAGAGACCTTGTCATTGCTCTTAATTAATGCCCTCAGTTCTCTGAAGACATCTCTGCTGTTGCTTATGAAACTACCTTGACGACATTTGCAGAGTCAGACCTCTCCTTATTGTCAGCTTTGAGTCTAGCCCTAGGCTTTGACTGTCCCAGCCACCTTCTGCCTGGCCCCTGCATCAGTCACACATCCACATCGGTGTGTTTTGGCTGCTTGCCTTGTGTTTTCTGAAGGTACCACTGCTGTGCTGTGTCTTGCACTGGTTTCAAGTCACAGCCTGAATCTCTTTAAAACCCTTCTGTTTGACCTGTGTGCTCTTTGACCCATGCTCCTGCCCACCGTTGCCGTTTGGTCTCCTAATACCCCAGTCCATCTGACCCCTACTCCCTGCATCATTTGCCCTCTTTGTACATCATCTACCTGCCTGTACTGTCTCTCACCCCTAATCACAGAACCTTTTTCATCCCTGTCTCATTTCAGATGATGAAATGGGTTGCCAGAATCTGAACAGTGCCATCAGTCTCCTCTGAATACATAAAATGTATCATTTGACCAATTATCATGTGCTCATGAACCATGAGTCTCAAATCTCTGGCTACCACGCTTGTCGTATGATTTCATGCAATTCAATTTAGTGGTAAGATGTGAAACCAAATGGATGGAAAAATTTTAAGACACATGTACACTTTTAATCATGTAACCTTTCATTTACCCACACTGCAGACACATATACTATATATCAAGGTATCAGCTTATACGTGACCACCACAGTTTGTCAAATGATGCTGGACAACCCAATCAATGTGCATCAAGGTTTTCAAAGAATGCAAAGTCCGTATTTCAATTCTCATGACGGCACTTTTAAAGGGTATTTTGGTTAAATCATATTTTATGCCTATTACCACAAAAGGCATAGAGTTCAATAAATCTGACCCTACAGTGTAAGAGAAGGCTTTTGCTCTCCTCAGTCACACTTTCCCATATATCCTACCAAATCAGAGTATATGAAATGGCACCACATTACAATATCCAACCTGCTGTACCTACCTACAGCTTTTTAAGACATTTCTTGTCTGACATTCCTCTCTTCAGACAAATGCTTAATTATCACATGCCAGATTATGCACTTGAACCTCCTTTTTCTACTAATTTGCTCGCCCTGCAAAAAAGCTTTGATGTCATGTATGAGCTCAGTAATCACTGCTCATAGTTTTAAAATGCTATCAGGTATCAAACACCACTCGTGTGCCCCTTTGGACCCTGCTAAACTCTAAAAAAACCAGACAAAACCTAGCACCTGGACCATAATGCACCCCGAACAGCCACAAACACATCTTCAAGACAAAAAGATCCAGTGTGCATGTGTCATTCTGTGCGTGGCGGAATTCGAGATCCCAACCCCAAAAATGCATTAATAATATGTTAGTACACACTGTTAAAGACAGGCACACAAAAAGCAGTAAATTCTGAATGCTGTGCATTTGCGCAAATACCACTGTTTTTAAATGCTAGAAAGGGGACAGAACCAATATAAGTTAAGCATCCATTCCTCTGCTCATCTTCTAACCACTTTTCCAGTACAGGGTTATGGGGATATGTTAAGAATGTATAGCATTAGCCTACATTTGGTTACATGTGACAAACCTCAGAACCCTAAAGTCCAATCATGCCTGACAATAATTTCTCTTATATTTGGACATTCAAATATGTTCCTTAAGATGTTCAACCAAGGAACCAGTCAAGTTGTCTCTTTACAGCATTTTCCCCAAACAGTGTGTATGTTAACTGTAATTATTTCCGAGTTTTGTTCTCTTTCACTGTCCAAAGTTACTGCAGCACAGCTACAACCTGTAACATCACACCAAAAACACATCTTGATAAAACTAGCCTGTAAAACACCAGTCGTGAACTAGGTTATAATCGCCTGCAAAATTATGAACGGATAGAGGAATAGAAGCTTACCTTTGATTCCAAACTTAGAATTCCTCCCAAACTTGAGAAGAACCAACATGAAGATAAATCCAGTGAAAGCCACAGCTGCGATTCCAACCACCACGTACACCTGCAGGAAAGAGACGTCATTCTGTTTAGCATCACTATGATGACCCTTTGTCTCGGGGCCACATTCACATTGGGAATCCTGGGCCAAGAGCTAAACGAGCTCAGCAGTGGTGTAATTAGACTTTCACATAAGCAGCATAGTACCACAACCCAGTACTAGACACGCAATTTGGAAAATGAACTGATATGCAAAATAGTTCAATCTTAAAGGAGAAATTCTACATAAAAACTAGTGATGAGACAAATGAGGCTTCAAAACCCATACTGGGTGAAAGTATCCTGAAATGCCAGTTCATACTGGCAATACATGAGGCTTCAAAATCCATGGTGGGTGGGAGTATCTTGAACAACCAATCAATGCTGGTGCTAAGTGAGGAGCATTGAATGGTTAATTTGGGATACTCCCAACCTTCATAGATAATGAAGCCTCATTTGTCCCATCATTAAAAAAAACCCCATTCTTCTATTAAATGTATACATTTCACACATCATAATGGATTAGATATTTTACAAAAACAAAAATATTTAACTTAACTCAAAGTAGTGACTTTTCTGTATTTTGTCTTTATTGTTTAGTTCAAACAATAACTATAAAACTCATAGCCACATATGTATTTGCTAATGATAACAACCAATGAGGAAATTTATGCTCCAAATAATGAGGGTGAGCCACTTACCAGTCCTCAGTGACCATTACCATCTAATTCAATTTCAATCTGACAGCAAGTGTATTCTGTACACTTATTATTATTATTATTATTATTATTATCAGAATATTTGGTCCATTGCATTGTGGGAAAGTACATAATCAGCCCTTTACCCCAGAGCCCTTTACCTCTTTACTGAAAAGAACCTCAATATACAGTCAGGGTTTCTGGGTTACCTTTCCAGATCACATTTCTTCCATCAAGAATAAAATGCAATACTGTATTACAAAACACTGAATGCATCACTTACAGCAACACTATCTTTGCTTCCTGGCTCAATGGGGGGGTCTTCTATTGTCAGGAAGGAAAAAAAAAAACAGATGTAATGCAGCCCAAGCAATAGCAACGTTCTTCCTACCTGCTGGTTACACTGCTTAATCTGATCAGCGCACAGAATACTTTGCATTTAGGAAAAACACCTGTCAGTGTGACTGATTATCGTCGTCATGGTGATTAAATGAATAAATATATCACTGACTATACTTTGACTTTGAAACGCAGCAAATATTGCACATATTGGGCTTGTACCTCTACAAATGAGTTATTTTTCTAGATGGCAAATGCATTGTACTGTTCATACAAAACTCCAATTACGCACTCTCTGCAATTCTCTGCAGTAAACATCCTTTACCTAGTGATATGTTAATATAGTGTTTGCCTGTTTCACTGACAAGTCACCTGTGAGGCTAATCATTCCGTGTGATGTTTTTTGTAGAAAAAGACATCCTTTATGGTACAACAGCAGTTTTACAGACAGAGACTTGATCATACAAGATCAAACATCCATCAAAACACGAGCTGGTATGGACCAAACGATCTCAGTCCTCCTCCTTTTCTCAGCTGTCACTTTCTGACCATCACTCTCTTTTGCTTCACAGTCACACGAGTGGTGTAAAACAATTACTGCGGATGCTACTGAACAGCCTATTCACAATTAAGCAGCAATTGCCGTAAAATGGGGTGTAGTCAAGAGAGGAGGACAGAAAATAACAGAAACACCTACCAGTAGTTGGGTCTGTGACATGTTCCACCAGGAGCAGGCGGGGGGGGCAAAGAGCCGGAAAAGACAGCATCGTCAATTACTATCAGATGGAGAAGCTGCGAAGATACTTATCTGAGGGGGCATTAAATATAAGCCCTGTTTACAGGCTGCTTAGAGGAAGCAGTAATATTCTGACGTGGTGTCCTCCCAGTGCTCTTGTTTCCTCAAACAATTAATTCCCTTTAAATCAATGTCAATCACCGGGCCGCAAATCCCAGCCAAGACTATTGCTGAAAAACCGATGCGGAACCATCTAGCCACCAATCAGAACACTTGGAAGAGCTCCCGCCCACTGTAAGCGACCAGGTAAACAGAGTATATGGTGGGTAATGCATTTTTAATTATATTAAAGATAACCGACAGCTCAAGACCCCATATCCCTGCATGTAATCCGAACCTTTTACATACTGTGGGCATTAAGAAACCGAAACACAAAAAAGCACAATCTGAGAGCATGTGAGCCACCACCAGGTAAAGAAGGAGAATTATATGTTTATCTTGGTGGTTTCTACCACAATATCAAATACAGTGATGGTACTCACCATAGTAGACAGGTTCAGTCATCACTCCTAGACATTAAAAGAGCTTGTTTAAAAACTGGCATTCTTGACTTGTAAAAAGTCTCTGGATTTAAACTGAAATGCCAAAGTACATTATGAACAGTAAGAGCCAAACTGCCCTTATGCCGTGGATGAGAACACTCACCTTCCCAAGGCTTGCGCATGAAGTGGGCATCAATGGATTTCTGGTCTTTGCCAAACTCATTTGTGGCCACCAGCGTGTACTGGCCATTGTTCAGGTGTGTGGGGCTGTCAAGCTGGAGGCAGCCATGGTACTCGTTCTCAGAGAAGTCGTGGATCATGGTCCTGATGTACATATCCTCTGTGAGGACCTTGTCATTGAAGAGCCATTGTAGCCTCGGCTGGGGGTTCCCAGCCATGCTAAAGGGGATGCACCAGTGGTGGTCTGATACTGCATCCAGGAGTTTGGTGATCTCTGGAGCAACTGGGAAAGAGGGTGCCCATGGATTGGGGATAATGAAAGAGCAGAGCATGTGGGCTTGCAAATATTTTTTTTCTTTTCACTGCATAATCAATCAACACATGAGCAGCAAGCTAAAACGGCAAAGAAATGCATTATGACATTAAATCAGACTGACTTTGCAAAATGAAACGGATTGTACCATACAAAAAATGGAATATTACAGTTTTTCTGCATTGCTAAAACACATTTCCCGAAACCTTGCATCCTTTTTTCAAAACAGTAAACACAAAACTCAATTTTCAAACTACATTCACAAAAACTTTGACTCATCTTGCAAAATCAAACATTCGACTTAGACTGTTTTATCTTCGCTCAAAACCAAACACCGCTTTCAGATCCCACATAAAGCCAACCAAAACATAAACAGTACTGAGCAGTCATTACACAATACATAAAAAACCAAAACACTGTATTCTAGGCATGGCAAAGAAAAAAATATCTTTATCTGAGTCTTTTGCATTTTTACATATTTAGTTATAGATGAAATATTGAAAACCAGAAACCAAACCAAATTATATTGTTTAATGTAATACTGGTAAGCTTCCTGTATATCTGTATAACACAGATGCTGTACAGTACTAAGAAGGTTTTTATAGTATTCCCTTACTATAGTACTGGTAGAGTGATGAACTGAGACATCCTACTGTATTCTGTTACTGTACTGAAACATTCAAGGCCCAAAAAGCAAAATGACCTGCTCTCTTCTCTGAATGTCCTGACTATGGAGGCCACTGAGAATCTCCACATGTTACTGTAGGTTGTACACATTGTCCTGCTTCCCCTCATAGTCACGCCATACACCAGAATGTGCTCTATGATAACTGCTCTGATTTCATCAGAAATGACTACTCTAGCTCACCCTCCTCCTCTTCGTCTTCTATTGCTGCGTTCCATTGTCGAAGTCACAATTCAACCCCCCTATGCCACTTGCATCTGAACTGGCTGATATCCTATTCACGAACTGGGGCTATCAAATATTTAGAAACAAGTGTGAACAACTCTGAGTCGTGTCTAAATGATGGCATTTGTGCTGTCATTGTGTTTAACTTCTATCGCATGTGTTTACCGTTTTGCATCACAGTGCAAAATGTCTTTTAGTGAGTGAGGATGTGCTCAAAGTTCTACAAAAAGAGTGATCGATTTGAGAAATGGTTTCAGGCTACTAAGCATTTGTTTCAGAGAATGGGGTTTAGTGTTCTTTAGTAAATCAGAAAAACTGTAATCTTACTGGACATTTATGAGAAACACAATATAAATGTACATTAATTCTCAATTTGACATATGGTTTGGAAACAGGACAGATCGATGTTCAATGTGTGCCATTAAATTTGCCAGAACAACCTTCCCAGATTAGTGACAGGTAAAATGGTACATACACAGAGAAGGGCTTTTGAAATTTACATGCTAATGTACCTCTGCTAAAGTATAAATTGTTATTATATTTTAATGTCCTATTTATTCATGTCAAATGTCCATCAACCCACCTGTCAATTGTCATGTGACGTTCATGAGTTTTCAAATTGTTTTTTATGTTTAAAACCCTAAGATTACGCAGAGAATACTAACAAAATAATTATTTATATAACTATAATTACCTACAGTACAGTACTAGTATAATAATTACCCAAGCTTAATTACTTATGTATTTCAGGAATTAAATACACCATACGGCCAAAAGTATGTGTACATCCATAATAATTAATGGAAATGGCTAATTAAGCCATCTTCATTGCTAACCCAGATGTACTTTATATTTAAGCACACAGCCATGTAATCTCAAGCAACAAACAACAGCGGAAGAATGGGTCATCCTGAAGAGGTTAGTGACGTTCAATGTGGCACCATGGTAGGGTGCCAATTTTCCAACAACTCAGATTTCTGCTGCAGTTAACGGCAAATGAAGTGATTACGATGTAGAAACCTCTGGAAGGAACAAGAGTTCAGTTATGACATGGGAGGCTGCACAAACAGAAAGAGACCTGATCCCCCAGCATCAATACTGAAGCTCACTAATACTGCTATGGCTGAATGGCAGCATATCCAGCCAACGATATTCTACAATTTAATGGAAAGCCTCTCCAGAAGCAAAGGGAGGACCACCTTCCTAATCAGACCCTTGGTTTTGGCATCAGGAAGGTGTCCACAGACTTCTGGCCATATAGTGCATGTAGTTACATTGTTTGACAGTAAAGTATCACAATATACTGTACTGATGGTTTATCCAAAAAAAACTTGCTAGCTAATCCTACAGTACCGTGCAAAAGTCTTAGGCAGTTCAAGAAAATGTTTAAGGCCATTTATCTGGGCAGTAACTGTATTTTTGTTCAGACAAAAAAACACAATTTAACATTAGAATATATATGAGTAAAGAGTAATAGAAAAACTAGTCAAAATAATTTGTTCTGTTCTCTAAAATATTACCACTATCTGGTTGGATGGCTCGAACAACATAACTGTCGTTCCCAAACCTCTCCTTGAAAGAACCTCAGCCATTCCATGTATTTCTTAATTTTCATTACCAGCTTAATTAAATTGTACACTTAACTAGCTAATTCACATTATGAGGTCTTGATTAGTCAGACAAGGTGCACTCCTAGTTGATCTCTTTAAGTACATGGGTATGTTGAATAATAACTGTATATTCTGGGGTGAAATGAAGAGATGTTTAAAAATATGTAAACTGATCCACTTTGACCAACCTGAAGTCATAGTTTTACACCATCATGAATGTGATTTAAACATAACCGTCATTGCCTGCCTAAGACTTCTGCACCGTACTATAACTCATCAGGTGGTGCCTCATGTTTGCATTTTTCCTATTTGCATATCATATTTTAAAAGAAGTCAGCAAATTGTTTTAACTTTGAATTTTTATTAGCTGGTTAAATAGCCAATGGATGATTGATGTTGGTCTGCAGGATAATTTTTGAATTTAAGTGCTAATTTATTTTCCTATTTTACCTAGTTTAAAATTATACAAAAAACTGTTAGGTAAAGTTTAGACTTTAGCAATACAGCTTGAAATTCAGTTAATTTTTTATTGTTTTTCTTGTGTAAAAATTACTTTTAGTTGGTGAAAGCAACTATTTCACAGACATTTCAGGTTTGCATTAATATTTTTGTCTATGTTTTGTATGACATGTCATGTTTGTGTACCCAAGCAAGCAACAGAAAAATATAGATAACAACATGAACTTACAAAGAATATTTAGCACCACCACGGACTCATTTTCGCCGACGATGTTCTCGACATTGCACGTGATCCTACACCCATTGTCAACAGAAGAGAGGTTGAACAGACGTAGCTCTGATCTCTGCTTGAAGTTGTATACCTGTAAGGGAAACATGTGCATACCTGTTTCAATGACAAACTATTACTCAAATAAATATAATACAAAATTCACTAAATTTAATAAAATCATCTTATATAATCTGCAGTACTATTGTTTGCATATCACTTCCACAATGTAGTGATTTCAATGGGATTAAAAGATGTTAAAAGTTCTTGGTGAATCTTTTTCAAAACACCCGGACTGCACTAGAGAAATAGCACCATTTTCATTTTTACTAATAAAACACAGCAAAGGAACATTGTAATCAATAATATGCAGGCAGCTGATTTTTTTTCACATCAAGTGCTGTTACAGTGCTGGGGGCAGTCGTCTTGCCTTTCTGCTAGAGACCAAATTGCTGAAATTCCAGGAAAGGTCAGGAGGGGGCACTCCTGAGGCACTGCATTCCAACACAACATTGGTACCCTCAGTCACTGATATTTTCGAAGGGGTCAGTGTTGCCACAGGAGCAGCTGTGTGAAAGAGAGAAAGGGGATGGAGCAAAAAACTGAGCAATTGGCATATATCCCTGCTGGCACAAAACAGTGACATATATAAAAAAACAATAAAGCAACTCATCACAGAATAAATTTCAAAAAGCAAACAAAAAAAAATCAACAAAACTCAGTGACGGATTAAATCCTTTCCAGATAGGCAGAAATTGGTGATTTATGGCCATTACCAGCATGGTTTTTGAAAACAGACTGCCTGATTCAGCTCTACGCAGAAACACACATGCATTTATGATTGACGGGGCCATTTCTGAGCCCTGTTTGCACGATAATACTTCTGAAGAGCAACCGTGTTTTTATGGTTTTGTGCTTTTAATAAATGTTACATTTAATTTTCCATTTTCAGATTTCATTATCCAAAGCAACTTCCACAGTGAGTTGTAGACATGGTTGATGTTGATTATATTGATATTAAATGGAAAAGCTTCTTCCTCGATCATGTGACAGTTACTGTCCATCCTTAGCCTCCTATCTTCACATCACATGTTTAGGTATGTGACACCACATTGTGCTCAGAAGCAAAGTACACCACCGCTGGTCATAATAATGTAATTTATGTAAGCATTGGAACATATTATCCATCCATCTTCCAATCGCCTATTTAATACAGGGTGATGGAGAAGAAGGAGGCTACAGTGAGCACTGGAACACCCTGCATGGTACACCAGGCCGTCGCAGGGCAAACTCACACTCCTGGCATTCCAGTGGTACCAATTCACTGAACTGAAAGTCTGCAGACTGTGGGGTAAAACTCAGAGACTACCTGCACAACACAGGGAGAGCATCAGTCCACGTACACGGACCAAGGGTGGGATTGGAGACTCCGATTCCACTGGTGTGAAGTGACAGTGCTTCCCACTGCGTCCCTTGGGAAGGTCTTAAAAAGGCTAATTGCTTTTACAGAGCCGAGCACATTCTCAGATGAGATTCTTTTATCGCATCACCCCAGTCCAAACTATTGCTAGTCTGCTTTTGCACACATGAGAAGACAGTGCAGCTTTAAACAACCAAAGCATGTTTGAGAATTGATCAGGCAGCCTTAGCACAGAAACCACTTTCCCATCTTTTTCATCTATCTTGCTGATGTCTTCTGGAAGCCTCTCCACAGCAGGAACACAATTCGCTGGACCACCAGCTACAGTATATCCTTTCCTCATAAATAGTGGAATGTGTCAGTACCCTCTTTTATTACACCCCTGATTAACTTGATTCAGCACTAAGAGCTTCTACATAACCTTTTACAGCATCAGCTGTAGCTTTCCTGGATGATGTTCCATAAGACCAGCATTCATTGCCACAGCGACAGTAAGCACAGGCCTCTAACTGCACAAAATATGGAGGGTCTACAGTGGTGTTTCCAAAGGTGTTGGTTCACAATTTAGCTCTGTAGCTGAAATTCCCAGTTTTACTTTTTTTTATTAATACATTCCTACCATCACACAATTTCCAGAAGAAGATCTCATCCCTGCTGTCACAAATCCATGACGGGGTCTTCCCTCTGCCTCACAGATTAGTGCTAATATGTGTTAGCATGCATATTGTACTAAAGGGACAACCTGGCTGAGTAGAGTTTGTTGCTGGAAGAGCCCTAAACAGAGACGCATCATTGGCCGTATCAGCAGCGTGGTGGAAGGAACCACTCAACGACCTCTTCATTAGAGAGGTGCTGATGTCCAGTGTACTGATCTGGTCCCTGATGCTTGCTAAAAATGTCGATGGCTACAAGCTAGTTCAAGATGATTTGAAACGTGCACAAGCTGTACTGGCTGTGAAATAGATAGACGTGTAGTGACTTAAGGAGAGTGTGATTTCAGCTCAGGGAATCTTTGAGGATGGAAAAATATAATAAAGATGTTTTTGAGATGCTGACAGTGATGATGGTGTTGATATTGATGCATTTTACACTAGAAAAATAGAGGAAAACTGTAAATATATGTCCAAACTAAATTCAAAATGTAAATTACATTTTACCTTTGAAAGACTGTGTGAATATTCCCTTTTCACACTGCAGCATAATTTTGCAATTCTTTCGTTTCATTTTGCTTTGCGGTTCGATAGTGAACAACACAACCCTCCGCTCTGAAACTTCCTCTGCAACTTATATAGTAGCTATTAGGAAAGGCAATCAACTGTTTGGGAAATCAGGAAATCATCTGCAATAGCTTGCTTAACCATTAATACTACAGCGATTATTCTGACAGCAATTTACCCATTCGAACAACCTGTACAGTGTTTTTCAGAAGAGTATAACAATTTGTAAAGGTGGCTTCCATTGTCTGTTTACTGTTTGCCAAGTGGAACACAGAATTTGAGCTGATCTGAGAACTTAATTTCTGAGGTAATTATTAGGCAGTAAGTCACCCCACATGCTGTTTCACGTAATATTAACTGATACTCAAGATGTAATGTAAATTGCAGGAATCTGGCCCGTGCAAGCACGAGTGTTGGAAAAGAGTTATGTGTAGAGGGTGAGTAGCTTACCACAATCCAGTGGGGCAAACTGAGAGAAGGGTCTCTCTCTACCGCTCTCCTCCATGCAGCGGAGCTCCTGGCTGTCAGCTTCATCTCCCAACCAGAGCCGGATCCACATGTTCTCACAGGAACACCTGAGACGGTTCCCTGTCAGAATGCTGGGACACAGAGGTCTGGCGTTAACGCACTCTCTTTGACAGATATGCATGTACACACACATACAAACACACACACAAGCATAGGACAAGGATCCTCTCGTTAGAATACTGGAGAGCACAAAACGATGTGGGTGTGAAGTCCACGTCTCGAAAACAGGATCGTGGAAAAAACACAGACAAATGATCTGTCTCAGATATATGAAAGCTGCCTTATGCTTAGCTAGTCGCTAAATGACGGAAAACCCAAACTGGGAGCCACACATTATTGTTGTTGGTTTCATTTTTGGTTTCTCTCAACTGGAGTCAGATTCTTTTTGATTAGCATCACATGGTTTCGTATTCAATGTTTTTGAGTAACGTAAAATATTCTTCTCCACATGCACACACACAGAAGACGAACACATTCCAATATATGTCCTGTTCCTCTGTAGACACATTAGCATGATAGTAGCACACATAATGAATGTTTTAACAGAGTAACTTACAGATATGATAGGTTTAAATGGCGAAAGACCTTCCAGGACAATGTAGACAATTTGTTATCTTTAAGGTTCCTAGAAGCCAAATGATGACAAATTGCATCAATGCAAGACCAAACTACGCTATGCTCAATATCAGTCATTACTCAATCCATAAACTGGGTAAGCAACACACAGGTTACATTTCATAAGACTTACACAGATTTGGGTCGATGACCCAACCCACTACACTACATACCACAGGTACCAGTACATTTCATGAAAGAGAATTCAAATTAAGAAAACAATCCCTAAAAATGTACATAAAACTACTTGTATAATTTCACCTCTCACCACAAAGGTTCAGCCACTTGACTGTAAGACACTTACAGGTATTGCAGCTTGGCATTGTTGAGAAAGGCCTGGCGGGATATGTGAGTCAAGCTAGTATTTGTCACAGTTCTGTGTGGGGGAAAAAACGGTTTTCAAATAACTTCTTGCTAAAATATTTCAACCATGGAATGATTTATTCATTCAAATCCGTGTACTCATATTCACTTATGCATTTCACTTACAAATTTCTGAGGTTCCTATACATTTTCAAATCCATGTCATTGATGGATTGGAATTCACTTTGATTTGCAATATATCTGTAAAAATTCAAGAAAAATTAGTCAAACATTCAGGCTCATACAATAATGATGTACACTTGTTATCATAACATTAGTTTGCATTTAATCTGCGTTAATATATTTGGAAAAGGGGTCTTCCGGACGTTACCGAAAACAGATAGATTTTATTTAAAGTCTACATGCTACCTATTAGCGCCTATTACAAAATTTATAGCACGTAATGGAATTTGCCTTCATAGTTGAACTGAATTGTCAAATAAATACGTATAATATGGTAGTAGTAATTCAGTGATTTGATTTTCCGTCAGCTTTACGTTTGGCACTAGCAGTAACAATTATAAACCAGGTTGGCAATGTTATTAAAGAAACCACCGTTCGATGTGTTTTTAATTTCAGTCATATACATTCAGATGTCTTGAGTTTATTTCAGCTCTCGGTTTGTTCTTTCTCTTTTCATGTTGCCTTACAGACTAAAGACAAACATAAATCGCTTTTAACGTGTAACTCACAGATAATACGTGTTTAACCTAATCACCCTCCGTCATTTTATACAATATTTTCTACAAATGTAACTGCGAGAATTGACATGGTATTAAACTATTATTATAGACGGTATTAATCGTATAAGTTTTATGTAATCCAAGTCAAAGCCAACATATATGACGACGCTACACTGTATGCATTGCTGAACACTGCCTCTGTGTACTCGCTGAGGCACAAGTATTTGTTAATTATAACATTAATACTAATAACGCTGATATAATTTACTGTGTTGCTTATCAATACATTATCAACAGGCTACTTATGTAATCAATTCTGCAGGCTGGTTTAACAGAACAACCCGTGTCAGACTAGGCCCCCCTCGTCATGTTTAGCACTGATATAAAGGGGGGTTACGGTAAAACCGGCACAATATGTGGCTTAAAGCTTCATGTCTTCCTTCTCGTCACACTTGTCTGTTCGCCCAGTTTCACTTCAAATATCATATTTTATTCCTGCGCCAAAGCACTCCCTCTTCTAACCTGTGAGACGTATTTCACGGCGTCTCACCTTCACCTACCCCGTTTTATCATCTCCACAATCAACTAATACATAACCAGACCACCAGTACGTGCTCGCAAATGTATAGGCAGTCGTATGTGGATAATGTGGATGAGGTGTTTTGTGGTAAATGACTGTGGTATCAGAAACATTTTCAACATCCTCGAGTCATTGCGCACAAACGTGTTCAGAAAGGGATTTCGTCCTCCCGGCCAACGCCATCAGATTCTATAGCGTCAATGCATTGCTGTTCACTGTTAGGTCTCCTTGTTTTGGATATGACTGTCATGATCTCTCCGATCATATGCACGTAGGCTTAAGTATCAATTAGAAAACGTGCATAATTTGAGAAGGTAATTCATTGTGCTACATTATTTCATATGTATAACGTTACTACGAGACGTTGATGATTAGATCTAGATCATTTCTTTATTTAAGACAGGCAACCAGTGCAATTCGAAGGTCACGCATTTATAAACAATATTAAAAAATAAGTAAAAGGCGATCTGTTGAGATGGATATGGGAACAGATGATTGCGCAAAGTCAATATTACGATTGCACCTATTTATGGCGAGTCTAATAAATGAAGACGTCCCCATTTAGTATTATGATTTTGATTAAAAACGACATTTTCAACATGACACTGTTTTGCTTAAATATTATAGCTGGTTTATTTATTATGCCGCGCGAGGCGAGCGTGCCATGCGAATGCAATGTCATTCAACGGTAATCATTTCCAGCTCATTTTCTGTAACGCACATACTCACATTTCGGTTATATTTTCCATTTCAATATCGTTCTGTAAAATAGGAAAAGCCACGATTCCACGTTCTTGGCCGACACATGAAATCCTGGAGTTGCTGCATGTGCAGAAGGCAGGGCACGCGGCGCTAAACCTCCAAAGCCCCAGGAAAACCCAGCAGAACCCCCATCGAGCCATTCCATGCCCCCTCCAGACGGAGATCATCGCGGATCCCTCGATGCCCGATCCAGGTCCGCCTAAATGATCCTAATTCCCCCTGAAATCCCGTCGACGGCCGAATCAGACACGCAGCCGAAAATGCAAGTGATAAGCCCTTCGGTGAGGAAGGAGGCTCAGTCTTCTTGTCCTCCGTCTGCACAGAAAGACAATCATACAGTGCCACACTTAAAGACTGTAGTGTGTGACAAGGCTTCCTTCTCTCGCTCTCCCTCTCTCTCTTTCTCTGTCTCACACTCCCGATGTCCTCTCCCTGAGGAATAGAGGCTGGCTGCTAATTCTGACTGCTGCAAGGAACGCTGCTGTAACTCGTGCTGTGCTGCAGGGCTGAAGTCAAAAAAAGGCAGGCAGAGGCTGAGGAGCCCATGAGTGTGTGAGGATGCAGGGAACGAGTCAAGTGTGTGAGGATGCAGGGAGCGAGTCAAGTGTGTGAGGATGCAGGGAGCGAGTCAAGTGTGTGTGTGTGCATATGGTGAGGCAAGGGTACCAGTAACGGCTGAGGAGTCCAGGAGTGTGTGAGGATGCAGGGAGCGAGTCAAGTGTGTGAGGATGCAGGGAGCGAGTCAAGTGTGTGTGTGCAAGGGTACCAGTAACGACTTATCGGTCATCGGCGTCCAGGAGAAGATCTTCTTCATAATCGTATTAATTGCAGTTAAATGGTTAGTGTATGCGGTATTCATGGGGCAAATCATCCTTGTTTATCAAGGGTCTTTAATTGTGTATATTTAGGGCAAGGTGCGTGGTTATCAGAAAGATAAGAAATAGATACGATGACACACACGGGCGGATGGACTGATGAGAATTTATGGAGAAGTCGTGCACGTTTGCGGCAAAATGAAATGTGGCATTGGTGTAATTATGGATTCTATAACACTATACTGAAAACCGCAGTATTTGTTTAGTTCATGAGATAGCGAGAAGACGTCTTTTGGTTTCTCAGGACCTCTTTCACGGCGTAATTTAAAACGCATCAAAATAATTATTTGGTTATCTAAATGAACATCGTATACAAATGCCACGTCTCATCAAAATAACGGCTTGAATCTGCTTTCACACACCCACCGGCACCGCTGCCGTTCCCGAAACCCTGCACACCGACCGTACGTTTGTGTTTCGTTCTAAAGGCGTTCTAGATTATCTAGTACTCCAGCGCGTGACGTGCGTTTTGACGCACTCAACCTTAGGCTGAATCTTCTAAAACATATTCGGAAAATGTGGTGTATTGAGAGTGCCTCTTAAATTTTGATTTGATAAAATGTGAGTTTTAATTTTGACGCTATTTCAGTTGTTTATGTAAAATAAAAATAAAATCAAAACTCCTCAAAATAGCCGTATGAGGTTCGCCTTCGCGCGGTTCACGCCTTTTTATGACAGGATAATGTCTCCATAGTATCTCTGCAAGCCTGAAACCAGCACTATTCACACATGTATCTATCATCTACTACAAATGAATGAATATTGAAGCGGTCTTTCAGTTTTTATTTTCCAGTTCCAGTGTCGTGTGCTGTTTCTCAACGCTAGTTTGTTAATCAACTATTGGTAAATTGGCAAACCACAGTGTCTCACTGAGAAAATAAAGTGCCCTGGCGGTTATAGTGGTAGCGTTTGCCAAAGGGAGAAGAGAATGCATTTTCTAGAAATTGACCGTTTCATTAATGGCCCTACACAGCACACAGCAACAGCTGAACTGGAGAAATGCGAGTTTTTAGCGACATCTAGTGGTATCATTACATATCTGCGATTGCATTATTAAATTACAAGAGTCAGTATTAACCTACAAATATAAGCGCTTCGAAGTTTCCAGAAGTGACTTGACGTTAATATAATTTCCGAAGCCTCTCGTATTATAATGTGAAAAATTTGGGTTTTCAATGATCAGTAATGAATCAAGGGTAAACAGCATGCATATAACATGTCGGATTAAACAGCTTCTATACTGGCTAATTTTTGGACCGTAATGCTGTTTCTTGGTGATATTTAGTACTAATAAATTTTTATTGTTATCATTTTAGGAATAGAATACTTTCCAGAAACTAGAGAGTTAAATTCGACAGTGTAGCGGCGATTTAAAGATTTTAAAATTGCCATCCAACAAGGGTTGTGTTATGCTGACACCTTGCGGCAATCGGACAAATCGCGTTGCTGTGCCAGATTGGGCATGGGAGGGATATCAAAACCGTCAAAAGCATAAAAATCGTTTTGCCTAGAGGTGCATTACCCTCTAGATTTCTTTATATTACGTGTCTAGTTCATAATTTATGCCAATTCAGTAGGGTATCTACTCTGGGCACAAAGAAAATAGCTGCATAATATTTCCGCATTTAATGTAAATTAACAGTGAAATCACAGCATCCATTTAATCTATATATGTTTAGGTTGGGTTATGCAAAAAATGAAAAATTTTAAGAAGTATAATCAACATGGTTTTGAAAAGTTGTCCCGATGTGTTTTTCTTTTTCAGTATCTGGTCATCAGATAAAAGTGTATGAAGATTTGTTTTCGAGAGTTGTATTAACGTGGGGTATAGCTAGGCTACTGTCGAGTTGACATTGTAGGATCCTGGGATTCTCAAAGATTCCAGTAAGATTATTGCACATGTATGATAAAGAAACAGCTAACACAGAACGCATGGGATATTAAATTAGCGTATATAAACGTGGCAACCACGTCTTGTAGACCATGTAGTATTTTTATGATACTAAGAATTGAGGAAAAAACGGTTAAAATTCTCAAAGGCAGACCCTGTCGTGACAGGTACTTTAGGCATTCCGTATGTACTATTTTGTCTACTAAAGAATGGTACAAAACAATTTATACTAATGACTCAGAGAAATGAATAAATCTGTGAGCATTGCTGAATCGGTCTGTGATGAATCGTGAAATTGTGAAGCGAGTGTTATGAAAATGCAAAAGTCAGGTAGCAGATGACTGGAGACATTAAGGATTATTTCTAGTCAATATGTAAATTGATTTTAAGTAAAAAAACTGGTGTCAATTACAAAGCTGGATGTTTATCTTAAGTCACATATTACTATAAATATCAAGAGAGCTGAAACTTTAGGTTACAAGTAGTTAACTACAAAGTTGTATCTTACTACCCTAATTCTCTGTTTAATGAATGGTGTATGTACTTGACATATTGAAGCAGCACTATTGCTTTGTCCAGTCATGATGAGCAGCTTCCTGTCCTCATAATTTCTTGCAGAATAACAGTTAGGTTTTTGGTTTTTTCAACATTCTGGGTCTTGTTGCTGTACCAGTTGACACATTTAACAGAGCAGTATAAGGAATTATGCATGATTAAGTTATTGTATAGTTTATTTATAAGACATTGTAATATCTATAAATATGTTTGCTGCCCCAAGAAATATAGCTATTGTGTCCTTCGCAGGTAAGTGCTTGACAGAAAACATTGACCACACCATTTACATGAACTGTCGGTTCTCACTTTGTAAGGAACACAAAGGACCGATCCAAGTCCAGAGACAGAATTTTAACTGGAGGTCCATTAAACAGGCTGGGTTCAGAACTCTGGGGAGGGTGATCTGTGATGAACCAGCCATGGGTGTGAGATGATTAGTTTGCACCGTTATGAGCGAAGGTGTGAATGACCTGTGATGGTCTTGCACCCAGTTCAAGTAACATTTTTCTACCTTCCCCAACCTCTGGATGACTAGTTTTATGTTATCACAATCTTAACCAGGTGGTCTGTAGGGATCATAGATAACTGAATATTAAGTGAATGTTTGATCATCTGTTTATTAAAAGGTCTCTTTATCCGTTTCTGTATTTGTATGGTGAGACTTCATATATTCTAATGTGTCAAATAACTCTTAAATCCATCCTTTTTCCGGCTGCTCACACAATACAGGGTCATGGGGTGGCCTCAAGTCTATCCTCAACATCACAGTCCACTGAATGGGATGACAGTCTAACTGCAAACTTCACACACACACAATGGGATGGGTTTTAAATTCTCGTCCCATGAAGCGACACTTAACTTGTCATGTTGTTGGTGTGGTGTGGATCCAATCGCAGAGATGCAAAGAAAGGCAGCAGTTGTGATGAAGGTAAACTGGAAGGCAGGTTTTCTGGAAGAGCGTGAGGTGTACCACGGGGAATACAAAACCTTCAGGGGAAACCACGACAACAGGAACAATGACTGAGCACAGACTGGTCGGGCCACAGAGTCGAGGCAGAAAGAAGCTGACTGAGAATTGCACACTGGTGAGGTCAGGTAATCAGGAACAGGTAGAGGTCATCTAGGGTGGGCACTGGAGCACCCCTTAGTCAGGGGACAGATGCAGTGTAACACCTTGCTTTATAATAATAGATAAAACTAAACTTAATATTTACACATTGGTTATGAAATTAATACTACAAACTGCATAGAAGGGTAGAGAGTAAACCTGGGGGGTGTTGTGTGAATGGTAATTTGTTATTAAATTTGTTTGCACAGTATTTACTTGTTTACATTATGGTTACTTGTTTGCACTGTATTTACTTATTTGGTCTATATATGTGTCTTGTGCCTTGCATAAGAATTTCCCGCTGGGATCAAGAAGGTATCACTTATCTTATCTTATCTTATCTTATCTTATCTTATCTTATCTTATCTTAATAATATTATGCAAGATCAATGTCATATTAATACTCCAGCTTAAAGAACTGCATGGTTGAGACAGCGACCATGTTCTGAATGATAAAATGTATGTGTCCATCGTGATAATCAGTGGGGTGATGTGTTGATCATGTACTACTGGAATTGTCCATGATGTCTAATTATCCAGTGCAGTGGGCAAGGAGGCATGGGAGACGTGGAAGGCCCAGGGAGGAGTGAGTTTTATTTAGCTTTGTGGGATGAAAGACCAAAAGATCTGTGGAGGCTGATTCAGGGTGGAATCGTGTTTTCCACTAAGCAGGCGGGTGCAGGTGTCTTGGGATTGGGTTTGGTGAGGTTGTAGTCCCCTTAGGGTACTTCTCCATGATGCCCACATGCACTGTTGGGTCACTCTCAGCCTTGTCTTTGTTCTTCTCCCTGGTGCTAGTTTTAAGCGACACTGCGCAGCACAGTTGTGGTTCCGGGTGAGGGTGATTAGAAGTGATGGGCTGAATCTTGTTATCCCCCCACATGTGTGGCTTCCACGCCGACCACGCGGAGCCTGTTGCTGTTGTCCGCTGGTATGATGCTGAAGGAGGCCGTTGGTGAGCGGCAGGTTCCCAGAAGGTCTCAAAGTCACTTCAGCAATTGGTTTAATAATCTGATGTTTTATTTCTCTTAAAATTGTAAGTATACATATATGGATAATGCAAATAATTAGCAATTTATTCTACAGTTTTTTTTTTTTTGCATGGTGATAGCATTGAGTGGATAACTTAATTGATTTTTGATTTTCATTGATTATTAGTTACGGAACACATTTTCATTGATTATTAGTTACGGAACACAAGTAATTCAAAAGTATCTTTCTATAATGCTCATATTTCTGAAATGATGGAAAATTAACTCAAAGTATAATTTCTAGTTTTATGTCTTTTGTATACAAGTTACTGGAAGGAAATTATTACTGCTCCACAGATCTTACTAAGAAATTAATACATTTTACATGATGCTATAGACATTTGACATTGCCAGCATTTTTAAGCAGAAATATCCATCTATCTTCCAACTGCTTCTGACATTCAGGATTGCCGGAGAGTCTGGAGTTAATCCCAGGCAGCACAAGGTATGTCTCATCTGGACCAGTACCTAGGATTCCCGAGGACTGAACAGGTTTTGGTTGTACCCATGTACCTTGTGTCCCTGTTCCATTTGCCCTAATACGTCTCACCCGGTTCTTTAGTTACTTAAGCCTAGGTTCCCCTCTTGTCTCGGTCAAGTGCTTGTTTTGTTCAGTTCAGTTTTGTTTGCTCAGCTTCAGTTTGTTGTTTAGGTTAGATTTGTCTCTGGTGTCTGTTGGGGACATTAGGAGTCCAGTTTTTAACTCCTAGTGTTGTTCCTGGTTTCAGGATTGGTATTGCCCAAGTCATGTCTACGATTATGACAACGGTTCTAGCCTTGTCTAATTTCTTTGAGTTCATTCCCTTGTGTTCAGGGCAAAGTCTGGTGTTTATTCCTTTTGCTTGTTATTAAACCCTGTTCACACTTGCATTTGCATCCCCATGACTCAGAACTGCGGTTGTCTGTGGCTGGGTATAAGGTGAAGGTACACCCTAAACAGGATGCCAATCTATTGTAAGGGGCACACATTTACACTGTCATACATTATGGGCAATTTTGAGATGCCAGTTAACCTAACTGTGTCTTTGTACTGTGGGAGGAAACCTGAGTACCCAGAAGAAACCTGTGCAACTGTGGAAGAATATGTAAATGCTACATGCATAAATTTGAGGTGAGGTTTTAAGCCCCAAACCTGGAGGTGTCAGACAATAGTGCTACCTACTGAGACATTCTAAATAGAAATACAAGTAAAAATCCCGATTAAATCACTTGACTACGCATTCGAGTGAAAACTGAGGCCATAAACAGCAATACCTCCAAGCTACCACCAGATGGCACTGTATCACAGAAGTTTACTCCGCAGGTTCAGCTTAAGAAGAAGAATGAAAGTACAAGTTTGTAAACCAAGAGGGAAGTGGCAGTGGTGCTGGCACTGTTTACTTTCTTTAGCAGGACACCAAATAGCTCCCCTTTCTTTCAGCCTTTGGCTTTTTCTTATATATTTCCACATGTTATTCTCCAGTGTAACTTTTATACTTTCTTTACCTTTCTTTTTTCAGTTTGTTCCGTTTATACCTACTTCTAAGGCTAGGCATTTGTAAAAGCATACAAGCTTTGTGCCCTGATAAAGGATGCAAGTTTAAGCCCTTCTTGCTTCTGGGTACAACAGTAGTTTGTATCGGCAGAGACTGACTGGGTGTAGCTGGATGGATGTTTAGCATGGCTGAACAACACCTTGGGGAAACTGGTAAAATGCAGCTTGAAAATGTAAATGATAAATCCTATGTATGTTGTTTCTATATTGTCTGTAGTGTTTGAGAGTAATCAACAGCCAGAACCAAATTCTTTGTGCATGTTAACATACGTGGTCAATAAATCTAATTCTAATTCTGATTGTAATTCTGATCAGCCTTTCATTTATCAGAGTCTTCTTAAACTCCTATGATTTAGCTGAAATGGTATAGTTGCAAACGGAGAATATCGTCTGAAAGGACCAGACCTTCTGCATCTGCACACACTACACCCAAAAGTTGATTTTTTTCATGATCATGTGATCATTTACACTGTGAAGCTGCATTTTAACGTTTTCCCCAAGGTATCGCCATGCCAAGCTGAACATCCATCCAGTCACACCCAATCAGTTTCTGCTCCGCCTGCTCCCAATACTAAAACACACATAACTCATGAAGTTGATTCATTAGCATGGCATGAAACCTTCTGCTTTGCAGTGACCTTCTGAGAAGTATTGAGTGACCTGTCATGCTGGTTCATGCTCTGGTCTATATGCCTTATTCAATTCAATTCAATTCAATTCAATTCAATCCAATTCAATTCAATTTTATTTATATAGCGCTTTTAACACGGAGCACGGTCACAAAGCGCTTTACATAGTCCCGGGCC